>BLBF01000041.1:24092596-24175096 GCA_015471245.1 Laticauda colubrina
GATGGATGGATGGATGGATGGATGGATGGATGGATGGATGGATGGATAGATAGATAGATGATAGACAGATAAGACAGACAGACAGATACCAGTAGATGATAGATAGACAGATAGACAGGCAGATAGATCAAAGTGGTGTAGCTATGCCTATTTTTGAGGTAGGCATTTAGGCTAGTATTCTTCATTGAAGAGTTGTCAACAGGTTCCTTTTGGTAATTTGGAAAACTGAACATGGTAGCTCTTAAGTTGGTGGAGAACAGATGAGAAGAATTGACTCATTTCCTCTCCACTTAGTGACCTTGTTAACTCTTTCAGTCTCTGCATATGTCTCTGCATACCTCAAATGCTACACACATGCACCCAGATATATCTCCGTAAATCAGGGATCTCCCAATCCTGGCCCACTATGGGACATGGCCTATTTGGAATTGGGCCATAAAAATGGTTGGCTGGAGCGCATGTGCATACTGGCAACTTAACTTGTATAAACAGCAGGTTGATGGCACTTGTCCATATGCACTCTGGCCTGCCACTCATAAAAGTCAAGCTGCACATAAGCCTGCTGGCCCACCATTCAGGCAAGGGCTGTGTCTGTCCCAGGCTGCCATTCATGCAGCCCATTTCCCCTCTCCCCACCCAGCCTGACCACAAAGCCACAAAGATTGGGGACTGTTGCAGCAAATAATGAGTTCCATTATTCATATTTATGTCTTTAAAATAAATATCAAAGTAAACAAAAGAAAGAAAAGGGATTATGGAGGAGGCAAAGCAAGTAGAAAAATGAGGAGAATAAAGTCTGAGCACATATAACTAAAATTATTATGTTCAAGGTGATATTATAAGGGGTTTCCATTGTCAAAAACATGGACTTTGGAATTTGGACTATATTTTACAGGACACACTGTGAAAAACTGAACAACTTGTTCTTCTTGTAATGGAACTGATTCTCTACATTTTTTTTCCAATGCCATAATTAGAAAGCATCAGGGTAATATTTTTCTTTCTGCCTTTCTAATGGTTTAGCTTTCACAGCCATACAGTACATTAAAACTGAGGAAACCATAGCCTTGATAGTACTTAGAGTATCGTTGTAGTCAGTTTGATGACTCTGCATTTTAAATTTTTTATCTAGGTTTTTCATGGTCTTTCTCTCAGAACTACGTGCAGAGACATCTTTATTGCATGGTAACAATCACCACTACTGTGAATTTTTGAGCCTAAAAGAAGTCAAGTTCATCCTCGATTTTAGATTAGGGTTGCTTGCTGATGTTCTTTATTGTTGCTGTGGTTTAAACAGGCTAGTTTCTGCATTATCTTTTTTTACCTTCAATGAGAAATTCCTTAAGTCTTACTCACTTCCAAACTTTCTCTGTTGGCAATGTAAAAAAATTATAGGGTCATTGATTCATACCATTTGTTCCTGTAAATCACTAATACTACATAGAATGTATATAAATAGATTTGTGAGGATTTTTAGTGTTAAAGATTGTTTTAAATTATATCTTGAAATATCACAATCTGATTATTTTTGAGGAATTATGGTTGTTTCCAGGAATATTATTTTAAGGAAGTCGAAAAGTATCAATATTCCTGATACTAAGGATTGTATCAATCATTGTTGGGGAGAAGTTTTGGGATTAAGATAAATATTTTACCCCAGAATGTTATTCTTGTTTCAGACAATACCTGTTTAATAACTGATGTTATTAAAAGCAATTTCAGGAGGATGTATCAACATACTAACATTTATCCTTCAAGGGAAGAATATCAGCAATTACATAACATAAGTGAAATATAAAGTATTGCAAGATATGAAAAATGAGAATTAGGCTTACCAGATATGAAACTATATTTTGCTACATGCTATTTAGTTTGGATAAAAGTGTGGGTGTTGTTAAGAAACAGAAGGCTACTGGATTTAGAAGGTCATGACTTGAGATTTGGGTGGAATGCATACCTGTTGAATGATAAAGTTAAAGTGAATGTAGATTTTAAAAATCATTTTGTTAGACAGTCTGTTCTTAAAGTATGGAACAAATATAAATTCAGCTTTTGTCCAAATACACCTTGATCGCTTTTAGCACATGAAGCATTTTATAGATGAAAAATTGTAAGTAAACAAAAATGGTTATCTTACTGAGATGTATTAGAATTTTCTCAAGAGGATTGTAAAATGAAATGAAGAGGAAAATATAACAGACAGATATCATTGTCAATGGTTTTCTTACGCACAATTAGCAGAAAAGTAAATAAAAAATTTTTATGATTTTGAACAAGGTAATTGAAAATAGAATTACATGCTAATGATGAACTCACAATTGCTAAAGTGTATAAACTTTTACTAAAATATGAGACAGAAGAACAAGTGAAAGAATGGATCAAATGGGAAAATATGTGGCTCAAATAATTTAAATTTATATTATGTTTTAGCTAGTGGTGGTATTCTATCAGTTCAGCCTGATTCAGTAGCGCCGAAGATCAGCGGAGACTGAACCAATTTTCTCTGAGGAGCTGCTGTTGGGCCCACCCACTCTCTTGGGCTCTCATACTGACTTTATTCCCAGCTTTTGAAGCACAGCTGCTTTGTGTGGCACAGCAGATTGCCGCATGTCAGCTGCTGAAGTAACGGGGAGAGTGCAGGATTGGAGGAAGTAAGTCAGAAAGCCTCTGCTCCTGCGTGTGCATGAAAAGCATGTCCGCAAAGCCACGCCCACTGAACTGGTGGTAAATTATTTTGAAACGCACCACTGGTTCTAGCCTTAAAGAGAATCTTTATAAGATGAATGTATCACAGGCATTTGTCACCAGAGAAATTATCTAGAATATATGAAAGTACTTCAATTTTTTGCTGACAATGTGAACAATATGAAAGGATATTTTATCATGTTTAGTTAAAAATAAGCCAAAATGTTTTGAATACAAATGCATGTATTAATTCAGAAGATTTTAAAGATTAAAATACAAGTGAAACCAAAGACTTTTCTTTGGACAAGCAGCTAAAAAAAAGTCACTAAACTTTATTTTCGTGTATGATAACGGCATTGACAGTATTATATACTAAAAAATGGCTTGACACTACATATAACAGAGGAATGGTTGGTGAAGAAGAAAACACACACCAACCGCTACCTCAATGCCCAATCCCACCACCACCCAGCACAGATAGATTCCATGGCTAAAACACTAATTACCAGAACCAAACGCCTGGCAGACAAGACACATATAAAGACTGAACTATGCACCCTGACTAAAGTATTGACAGCCAATGGCTTCCACAAAAACAAAATCACCAACTTGATCCACAAAAACACACCAAGACATAACAGAGACCTAGAAGATCAACAGACCTATGGAACAGCTGTCTTGCCCTACATAAGAGGTACTACAGATAAAATCAGTAAGATACTACACAGGCATCACATCAAGACTGCCTTCAAAACAGACAAAAAAATAGCAGCCATCCTTAAAAACCCCAAGAACAATACTGACCTGGAAAACCAAGGCATATACGAAGTTCCCTGTACATCATGCCCGGCCACATACATTGGACAGACCAATAGAAGAATAAGTACCCACCTAGATGAACACAAAAATGCAGTAAAAAAGCTGGAACACACCTCCTCATTAGTCCAACACATGAAAACCACAGGTCACAACATCAACTTCAATGGCACTAAAACCCTAGCCATTATAGAAAACCCCAGCCACAGAATCATCAGAGAAGCCATAAAGATTGAAAAAAGACCTGAAAGCATGAATAGAAGAAATGATTCCAGCAGACTGTCAATCATTTGGAAGCCTGCACTCTCAAATAGAAAGATCTCCACACCACAAACCAGGCAAACACCTGGGCACAAACAGACTCCCTCTGATATCTCCAGCTCAAACACACCCCAACCAGGCACCCAGATGAAACCTAGCTTCCTAATAGATAACAGCCGTCCTTTCACGCGAAGCCAAGCTGCACTGAAAGCCTCCAAGACAGGAACAGAGTGTTGCCAACCAATCAAAGCCACAAAACAGACAGAAGAAACCAGAAACACCAATCAAACAAACTCCAAGTCCAATAAACATAGACCAAGACTCCCAAACAATCAGGATGTAGAGAAAAACATCCTGGCACAACAATAGGCTAGCCTCAAATTTAAAACCAACACCTGTGATAGCCTGACCCACATACAAACTCCATACAGAAGCCTGATGATGGCAGATGAGATTCTGCTGAAACATTGCTACAACTTTAAAAGCACTACAATGACGTGGGATAATACCCGAAGGAAGCTGAACAGCATGTGTATATATATATATATATATATATATATATATATATATATATATATATATATATATATACATACATACACACATCACAAAAAAATAGGTTTCGAAGGTTGTCATAGCTGGGAGTGGCACTGGGGATAAGCTCCCATTGCTTATAAAATGCTCCCAATGGCGTGCGGCTCAAATAGCCTCTGACAACAAGTCCAACTCCTAGCCTGCGCGTGGTGAAACTGCTCCTACTGATAGGAAAAGGGCGAAAGGCGGGTCTCTGGCACCTGAAAACCAGATGCTTCAGGCAGACGGGGCTCGTCAACCTTGTAAGGTATCCCGTCTAGGGGAAGGAAAACCCTTATTATAAACCTCCGCTGCCTTGTGGATTACCTGCACACTGGAAAGTCTAAGGGAGTAAACCCTGAAAGAAAATCCGGAGTGGAGCCCCATAGGCAGTTGATCTTTGCACTGCAAGATCTTCCGGCAACTCCTGCAGCCAAGCAGGCGCCAACTGTATCGGCATGCCTTTCCGTTGGATCCCGTCAGCAAGGTTAGAGAGGGGGGTCCTGGCGACTGGGCATTCTCAGGTCCTCCATATATTCTGCCCAGGCTCGCGTCTTGGAGAGGTCACTCCAGTGCTGCACTGCGGCAGCTCAACACGGGGAGACAGCAGATACCAGTTAAAAGTCCAAGCATATTGGCATCAGCTTGGACGCCTTGGGCTGTCTCCTGTCGGTAGGAGGAATTCTAGGATTCCACTGGCCAGCTACCGCCCGCCTCAAGCTGGGCAGCCCCCAGTCAATAAGGTGCTGGCCCGCCACGGTCCGTCTACTTCAGTGGGTGCCTGGATTGTAGGCCAAAAGCCGAAAAACGGACTGTATACTTTGCACCAACAATTACGAATACTAAGAAATCAAAGCCGCCAGTGCTGAAACTGGCAACATGGAATGTGAGAACAATGTGTCCTGGCCTATCTTCCGACCTCCAAAAGATTGATGATTCCAGAAAAACCGCTATCCTCAATCATGAATTGAAGCGATTAAAGGTTGACATAGCCGCACTGCAGGAGACACGACTCCCTGGTGTCGGCAGTATAAAGGAAAGAGATTACACCTTCTTCTGGCATGGGCAGGAACCACATGAGCACAGGCTCTATTGAGTCGGATTTGCTGTCCAGAACTCCCTCATAGAAGCTATAGAAGCACCATCCTCAGGCACACCACGAATCCTGTCACTCCGCCTCAACACCTCATCCGGATTGACAAACATCTTCAGCGTCTACGCCCCAACACTCTGTTCTGCAGTAGAGGCAAAGGACCTGTTCTACAGGGAACTTGAGACGATGATACGGCAGATCCCTGTAGAGGAGCACCTGTTCCTACTGGGTGACTTCAACGCCTGGGTAGGAGCGGACCACACCTCCTGGCCCCTTTCTTTGGGCCACTTCGGTGTCGGCAAGTTGAATGACAACGGCCAGCATCTACTCGAGCTCTGCTCTTATCACGACCTCTGTGTCACCAACACCTTCCCGACTAAGCCCCACCATAGGGTGTCATGGAGACATCCCAGGTCTCGCGATTGGCATCAACTAGACTACATCATCACTCGAAGATCGCTTCTGAATCAAGTGCTTGTTACGCGCAGCTTCCACAGTGCCGACTGTGACACAGACCATTCTCTGGTCACCAGCAAGATATGCCTCCTCCCCAAACGTGTTTACCAATTGAAGCAGAAGCCCTGGCCTCGCATCAATACAGTCGGAACCGCAATACCTGAGCTATGTGAACGCTTTGCCAGAACCATCAACGACGCTCTGGAAGACTGTCCAACAGATAGTGCCACGTTGAGGTGGAACCACATCCGTGAAGCTATGTTCCTGACTGCTCTCAATACTTTTGGCAGAAAACAAAGGAAACAAGAAGACCGGTTTGAGGCAGGAGCCGCTGTGATCGAACCCGTCATAGCTGTGAAGCGTGATGCCCTCCTCGCCTACAAGAGAGACCCATCCACTAAGACACTTGCAGCACTCCGTGCTGCTCGTAGCGATGCACAAAGGGTTGCTAGGCGCTGTGCAAATGATTATTGGCTTAATCTCTGCCAGAACATCCAGCTTTCTGCCGATCTGGGAAATGTGTGTGGAATGTTTGAAGGAATGCAAAAGGCTAACGGTCCAAGCGCAATCAAGATCGCCCCACTCAAGTCAGTGGAAGGCCTAGTCATCACTGACCGCAGAAAACAGATGGAAAGGTTGGCTGAGCACTACCAGGAACTTTACTCGAGAAAGACCACTGTCACCAACTCAGCACTTGAGAAAACCCGAGTACTTCCCAGAATGGACGAGCTGGACGCCCCACCTACAATGGAAGAGCTTAGTAAAGCCATCGATTCCCTAGCCAACGGCAAGGCCGCAGGCAGTGACAACATCCCACCTGAAGTAGTGAAGATGGCAAAAGATAGCTCTCTCCTGGAACACCTACATGAACTCTTGCTACAATGCTGGGAGGAAGGAGCTGTACCTAAAGACATGCGTGATGCCAAGATTATCACGCTGTACAAAAACAAAGGAGAAAGAAGTGACTGTAACAACTACCGTGGTATATCGCTGCTAAGCACTGTCGGTAAAGCCTACGCACGTGTTCTTCTCAACAGACTGCAAATTCTCGCTAATCGTGTCTACCCAGAGGCACAGTGCGGCTTTAGAGCCGCCAGATCGACCATCGACATGGTTTTCTCCGTAAGACAACTCCAGGAGAAATGCTGTGAGCAGAGACAGCCGCTTTATCTCGCCTTCATAGACCTAACCAAGGCCTTCGACTTGGTCAGTCGAGATGGACTGTTTGCCCTCCTCCAGCACATTGGATGCCCCCCCAAGCTTCTGAGAATGATCGTGTCCTTTCATGATGACATGAATGGGACTGTCCAATTCGATGGGTCGTGCTCTGAACCCTTCCCAATTAAAAACGGTGTCAAACAGGGATGCGTTCTTGCCCCTACACTCTTCGGAATATTCTTCTCCTTACTCCTCTCATATGCATTTGACGAGTCTGATGACGGCGTATTCATACGCACCAGGAGCAATGGTGGATTATTCAACATCATGCGTCTGCGAGCCAAAACAAAAGTTACAAAAGGCCTCATCAGAGAATTACTTTTTGCAGATGATGCCGCCCTTGCTGCGCACTCAGAGGAGGCCATGCAGCGACTTATTGACCGCTTTACAGCTGCATGCAACGAGTTTGGACTAACCATCAGTCTGAAGAAAACAGAGGTTATGTGCCAGGATGTCAGTGGTGCTCCAAGCATCTCCATTGGCGAACATACCCTCATGATGGTAGACAAATTCACCTATCTCGGTTCTACACTTGCGAACAACCTCTCTCTTGACTCTGATTTGAACGCTAGGATTGGCAAGGCAGCAGCAGCAATGGCCCGCCTGAAAAAACGAGTCTGGGACAATGTTATGCTGACTACCAACACAAAGATGCAAGTCTATCGGGCAGTTGTTTTGAGTACCCTCCTCTATGGCAGTGAAGCATGGACACTCTACTCTCATCAGGAGCGCAGGCTGAATGCCTTTCACCTTCGTTGCCTCCACAGACTCTTTCGTATCACCTGGCAAGATCACATAACCAACACTGACGTCCTGGCCAAGGCAGGGTTGCCAAGCATGTATGCCTTGCTGACAGCAAGACGCCTGCGTTGGTTGGGCCATGTTATCCGCATGGACGACGACCGTATACCCAAAAGCATGTTTTTTGGAGAGCTTGCCACCGGCACAAGGCGTACTGGACGCCCAGCTCTCCACTACAAGGACGTCTGCAAGCGAGATCTTAAAGCTGGCGGATTCAACCCCTCTCAGCTCGAGACTATGGCCTCAAATCGCTAAGGTTGGCGAACAGCCACCAGGAACATCATCAAGGCAGCTGAGGAAAGAAGAATTATCCGATGGCGAGAAAAACGGTCACACAGAATGCAAAGGACGAGAGCGGTTCCACCACAGACTCAGCACATTTCATGTCCATTTCCATGACGCGAATTTTCCATGATCTCCCAAGATCGACGGATCCAACAACAACAACAATATCACAAAATATATATCATCACGAGATATATTGTGATTTCCCCCCCCCCCTTTGCTAAACTGGACGTGGGTGTGGCCAGTTGGTAGAGGATCTGCCCACGGGACATGAGGTTGACAGCCATAGTCTATGGCATAGATTTTAAGATATTTTGTAATGTTAAAGAGTTATTAAATATTTTCTCCAAAGTAGTTTTACACATCTGTTTCATGTGTAATTAATATGAAATATGAATCAAGTATATAGATTCCCTTTCCATTTTTTCTTAAAAATATATTTCTTAAAAATATATTTCCTTTCTTTAAAAAAAATCCATCTCAGTTTTTTTATGTTTCTCCTAGTAATTTTAATTCCAGCTTCTGTTTCTTCTACACCAGCATTTCTCAGGATATAATCAATTTATTAGCTCAATCGCTAAGATAACAGTATGTATGCATTGTTGAATTTTCCTATCCCAATCAATGAATCAATTAAATAATCCATTTTCCATTTTGACTGTTGCTTCTTCATCGTACATACTGTATCCTTTGATGTGTTGTTGGGGTAGCTCTGTAGATATATATATTTAAGGGTCATCCATAATTTGTTGTGACCTACCCAGTCAAAAGCCTTTGTGTCATCAATAAAGCAAAATAACATATATTTTGCCTTTTCCATTGTTTATCAGAAGATAGCAATGTAATGATGTGTGACCGGCCTCTTTGGAATCCAACTTGTACATCTGATAGCAACTTGTTCCATTTATTGTTGAAGTCTGGACTGCATTGTCTTACAGATGTATTAGTGAAGTAGAATTGTTCAGTAGTTTGAACATTTTTTAGCACTGTCATTTGGCAGGTGGTGGTGGTAATAGAATATAAATTGTTTTTCTCTCTCTCTAAACTTTTGCCCACTACTGTGCTTGCCATATTGCTTAAAAATTCTATGCTGTACCTTAACTGGATCATTGCAAGATTGTGACCAGTTCTGCTTGTATTTTGTATTTTGTTTCTGCAGGTTTATTGTTTACAATATTGTCTAGAGAATATTTAACTTCACTTTACAGAATGTCTAGCTCTAGCTCAGTGATCAAACATATTATTGGTTTTAAAACTATTTGTTTATTTCAAATGTTTTTATGTTGTTTACTCATACACTTTTAGGTGGTTTACAATATACATCTATTAAAACATCCATAAAAGTCAGTTCCCTATTAAAATGTTCCTATCCTCAGTTAAAATCTTTCTGATTAAGCACCCTACAAAAAGGACTGTTTCTACCAATTTCCTGAATAACAAAACAAAAAATAACTAACCTGATCTTGAGGGGCAAATTGTATCAAAGTGAGGAGAGTGCCACTAAGAAATGTTGATATCTCCAGGAATGGGTATCTGCCTTATCATTAAAATCATCTTTTCATTGTCCTTCACATACAAAAAGTAAATGTCCAGTGCCTTTGTATCCATGGAAGATGTTTGTGTGATTGAAGTCTCCAATTTTCCAATGTCAGATAACAAATTGGAAGGGGCCTTGGAGGTCTTCTAATCCACCCCCTGCTCAAGCAGGAGACCCTATACCATTTGCATGCAAATGGTTGCCCAAATTCTTCTTAAGAACCTCCACAACTTCTGAAGGCAAGCTACCTCATTGATTAATTGTTCTAATTGTCAAGAGATTTTGCCTTATTTATAGGATGGTTCTTTCCTTGATTAGTTTCCATCCATTGGAAACTAATCAAAAAGTTTTTAAAAGCTTCCACTTGTAGGAGATCAAATTATTGGATTTTATTCCTGCATGAAAGCCAGCTAAGATTTCTCCTTCTTTGCTACCATTTCAGTTACCATTTTGCTTTTCCTTATTTCACTCTCAAAACCCTTGATAGCACTTAGTCAACCTTGACTGGACTTGGCTTACTTTCTGGATTGGGATAGCTGAGGATTGATTGATTGGATAGATTGGAAAGAATGGGACATTGAAAGATGTCCCATTCTGCCCAGGAAGAAAATGTCCAACTGCTTTGACAATACTGCCAAGAAAGTTACATGGATGCAGTCATCAATGTTTTGTTCATGAAAAGGAGTCATTGTTGGTGTAAAACCTATAGAGTTGATTCTTCAACACCTCTTGATCCACAAGGAGGCAGTATGGTGTAAAAAAAGTTAAGGGTTTATAGTACTTTCTATCTCCTCTTTGTCTATCACTCTGCCTACTCTTTTTAAAAATACATTGGTAATCTCAAGTCACTTCCTTTCTTGCCAAGCATACAGTACATGAGTCTTTCCTTGGCAGGATGTAGTTAGCTAGGTGTTATGCTTGGCTGTCCTGATAAAGTATTTCCTGTAAATAAATATTTCTGCTGTAGTTATAAAACTTGCTTGGCTAATGATTGCTCAAATCAGGTTCCCATTCTTGGGAGTGCTTATATACATATTCAGAATGCTTCAATGGAGCTATCCTCTGCTAAAATACATGCTTGCTCTCAACTACTTTTGACCTAACATCTAAACACAGTTCTATTTTTATTCTGATTTCTTTTCCTTCTTTGATTTCCACATCCTGCCCTCAGTCTGGTCATCTAAAAAGAAAGGATCTTGGAGTCCTCGTGAACAATTACTTAAAAAGCCAGCAGTGTGCTGAAGCTGCCAAAAAAGCTAATATAGTCCTATACTGCATTCATAGAGGGAAAGAATTAAGATTACATAATGTGTTAGCACCACTTTATAATGCCTTGGAATATTCATCCAGTTTTTGTTCCCACAATATTAAAAAGATGTTGAGACTATAAAAAGAGTGCAAAGACATATGGAGAATGGTTGCAGAAGTTGGCTATATCTAGTTTAATGAAAGGAAGGACTACGGGTGATATGATAGCAATGTTCCAATATCTAAGGACTGCCACAAAGAAGAGGCAGTCAGCCTCTTCTACAAGGCACCTGAGAGGCAGGACAAGAAGCAATGGATGAAGACTAATCAAGGAGAGATCCAAGCTATAGAACTAAGGAGGAATTTCCTGACAGATAGTACAATTAATCATAAAAAACCGTCTCCAGAAGTTATGGGTGCTCCACTCTGGAGGTTTTTAAGAAGAGATTGAACAACTATCGCTCTGAAATAGTATAGGGTTTTCTGCCTGAACTGGAGTTTTACTAGAAGATTTCCAAAGTCCCTTCCAACTCTATTATTCTATTATTCTGTTAACTGTTATTCTAAAATGAGCCAACAAAATTACCCTGCAGCAGCCAGATAACTATGAGGGAAAAAAGTTCCAATCTTATTTGGCCAAGAACGAGCAGTTGGAAAGAACTTTATAATTGCTTCTACCTAATCAGATTCTGCAGCCAAAGGCATGGAAGAGGAAGATCTCACATACTGCTGGTCCTCTGCAAATGAACTTGTTGAGTGATGAAGACAAAAGTCAAATCTGATTGATTGATTGATTGATTGATTCATTCATTCATTCGACAGCCTATTCTCTGTTTATGTGACCCATTAAATCACTAGAGTTTTGTTAATCAAAACTCTGGAAGACTGGAACTCATCATGATTAGTTAAGAATTCTTAGAACCATCAACACTTCCTTCATTCCTGCTTACATAGACCTGTTACAGTCATCATAGATTTGTTACATTTTTTTCCTCTTTGAAGCCAATGGCTGAACATGTGTAAAAATGACATAGAAGAAGACAGAGGAGGAGGAGGAGGTAGTAGTAGTAATAGTAGTAGAGGTGGAAGAATGCACAATTGTTGATTGGTTGGAAAATGCTGGCTCATGCACGAGGCAATCTACACTATGATTGGTTGCTGTGGGTGTAAAGGAAGAGTTTCCCTTTTTTCCCACCTTTTTCTTCTGTGTGCTATGTATACTGTTTGATTAGCCTCATGATGTTCCTGTGTTCCTGACTATCTTGTCTGCTGTAAATATAAATGTTAAATATATATATTTTTTAAAAAAATACAAGTCTGTGTCAATGTCTCCAGCTTCATTTGGACAGCTTGCAATGCAATTTCTTGACAAGATGTATTACAGAACTTTAACTTCTGAGGGTTTGGCTGAAACCAAGATTCAAGTCCATTTCTGCTTTGAAGTTGACCTTTTCCAACAACCACATTTGGGAAAAAATTAGAGGCAAGAATCATAATACCCATGCTATGCTGAATTAAAAGGAAATATTAAAAGCCATGAAAAGATACTAACTGAGAATTCCCAATGTATCTGGAGGTCATCAGATGGCAGAACCCTAGACGATGCTATATGTTTTGCAGTATCCCTACCATTTCATGTAAGAACCTTTCCAAGCCCAACTGTAGATTCAAGTAGAACTCAAGTAGGGACCATTTTGTGTGTGCCATGCTCAGCTATGAAGCTATGGGCTTTCCCAAGAGCAATAACAATAGCACTTGGAGACTTATATACCATTTCACAGTGGTTTACAGCTCACTCTAAGTGGTTTACAGACTCGGCACATTGTCCCCAACCATCTCAGTCCTCATTTTACCAACCTGGGAAGGATGGAAGGCTGAGTTAACTTTGAGCCAGTGAGAATCGAACTGTTGGTAGTCAGCTGAATTAATCTGCAATACTGCATTGTAACCACTGTGCCACTACAGCTCTTGATGATCAGATTTGCTTAGCTCTGAAGCTAGAAAGGAACCCTGCAGATGGTTTACAGCCTAAGATATGTCATCAAACTATTTGCCTTAAGGAACAGAAAAAGGGAATGATGCATCCTGAACATTATTTATTTATTTATTTGTTTTATCTTATTTATTTATTTGATTTGTCAATCACTTACAAGATAATAGGTATAAGTATAAATGTGAGTAACACTACAGGAAATAGGTATGGATAAATGGGGACAATCGGACAGGGACGGTAGGCACGATTGTGCACTTATGCATGCCCGTTACAGACCTCTTAGGAATGGGTTGAGGTCAATAGTGGATAGTTTGAGGTTAAAGGAGTGGGGGTTAGAGATTGTAACAACAGAGTCAGGTAGTGCATTCCAGGCATTGACCACTCTGTTGCTGAAGTCTAGGGTTAGGTTTCAACCAGTGTTACTACTGGTTTGGTAAGAGTGCATTTTGTGCATGTGTGTACAACATTTGCAAAAAAACATTAGCTGTGCTGCTCAGACAGCTGAAAAGCACTGCGTGCAGATGCACAGCATTTTAAAATCCTCTTCTTTCTTGATTTTTCAACCACAGCTGTGCTGTGTCCGTTGAAAAGGACAGCCAAAAGCCCAAGTGGGTAGATGGGCCAAACAGATGATCAGAAGGACATCACAGCAAACCGGTTTGATGTCAGCTGCTCTTCAGAGCTACTGGTTCTATAGAACCAGGCCGAACTGGTAGCATCCCACCCCTGCTAAAGTCAAACTTTCTGCGATCAAGTTTGAAGCAGTTAACATTGAGTTTGTATCTGTTGTGTGCTCTTGTATTGTTGCAGTTGAAGCTGAAGTAGTCATTGACTTGTAGGACATGGTAGCAGATAATTTTGTGTACTACACTTAACTCATTGTGGTAAGAATACTTTAAAAAAAAAAGAAGACGAAATGACAAGACAGTAGAAAATGGAATTTGGTCACAAAAACCAACTGCATTTTGTGAAACCAGACAGGACTTTCTTCTAATTTAAGTAGCAACTGTTAGCAGTATGTGACATTTCTAGTCCATACAGGGTGCTAGTAGTACATGACAGGTCAAGTCTGTCATCTTCATAAAAGCAATGAACATCTACCCTGGCACACAACACTGTTGAATCCCTCTGAGTATTACCAATGTCATACCAAATATTGTCAGCTGTATTTATCTGCTTTTCATCTCTGTCATTCACAGGACTATCCAAAAAAAAAAAAAAAAGACTACCTGCTTACTTTCCAAAAAAGATAGCTTCTCCTCTTTATTCTCCCTGGTACTACAAAGCACATAGAAGATCTTTTTTAAAAAAAATCAGGAGAGTTAATTTGTCCTCCTGGCACTTGTAATTAAAATTACAAATCCTCCTGGGTGGAGTGAGGTGGGAAGAATACCGGTAAAATGAAGGTTATTGTTGTCTCTATTATTAATTAAATATTATCAGATGGTGCAGTTTAAAAGAAAAGATCCGCCGCTAGGATTTGATGCTCCCTATTATCCTCATTAGGTAAATGGTGAAATAAAGATGAATGAATTAACAAGGAGATGAATTAATGATTAAGGCAGCTTGGCACACTTTAGATTAGATTCCATTAAGAATGAGGGGTGAGTGTCAGGGTGAAACTGTTGCATCCCATCTGTAATTCAAATACATGTTGAAATGAAAATGAAAATTAAGATTTAATTGAAATGGTTCAAGTCAGAGTAACTGCCAGTCAGTGCATGCATTACTGAGTTGAGTCCAAAGGTTTTTCTTGATACAGGAACAGCTATATACTGTATATATGTTTGTGCTACCTGGGTCCATATTAGGAGCTGATCAGGCCAGGATACTTCCAAATTGATTCACTGACTGATTTAAAGTTATGATTATGAATTAAAAGAAGAATAAGAAATTATGTAAATTAGATAAAATGAATATCAGGACATTTACAAATATTTCTGTGAACTCCATGTAGGTATCAAAAAGGGTATCCAGCCAGTAAATGCTCAGCTCCATCCAGTCAACCCAGCTCTCCCCCAAATCATAAAAAAGGGAGGAGATTTACAAATATATATGATAGCTGATAGAAAAATAAAACATCAGAGTTAAAGAAAAAAGTTGGAACTGTGATTAAATTTTATCAGACACAACATCTTCTGATTACAATGGCTAAGGCACAAAATCTCATAACTTTTATAGCAATTAAAGCCTCATGTTCCATCACAGGAGATGATTATTCAAAAAATTTCAAGTTGTGCAGAAATGGACAAATTAACCTTGGCATTAAAAGATAAAGACACTTCAGTATATTATGACAGATGGAACTGCTGGTACAAGTGGATAGACCAAAGATAGGTTTCACACTAAAAGGCAAAAGAAGATATGATAGAAACATAGTAGTGATATACAGATATATGTAAGAATTAATTGTGTATATGGCATAAAATAAGGATAAAAAGGAGGTCTTACAAGCTATTGAATATGAAAATGTTTTTAATTGTTTTCTATCTTTTTCTTTCTATTCTTTTTTTCTTGTTTTCTTTTTCTCTCTTGCATTTATGTATGTGTTGTTGGTCTATTTTCATTGTAAAATCAATAAAGTATATTTTTAAAAAGTCACTAAATAAAAAAGCAACCATTTTTTCTTTGGGGCTACTGTAAGCTTCTGATGATAATGCGCTAGGCGCTTAATATGGGAGATGATGCAACCCTGAAGAACATGTGCAAGCTCTGTATATGTGAAGTGATGTTGTAATATTTCCCTGCTGTCATCTTTGAGGATAGTGCATTAAATCATCCAGAGAGGGTCCTTTTAAAGTGATATGCTTTACTATATGAAGCAGCAGAAAAGTATCCTCTCCTTGCCAAACTCTATGCTGCCTTAGCAACAAGACCAGCAAGCAGTGCTTTCATTATAGTCTTTCATGCTGGACAAGTTAAGTGTAAAAGTTGGTTCTCACAATGTTACAAAAAATTAGCTATCATCAAAACAATTTATAAGAAGCAATGCAGAGTTACTGCAAGAAAACAGACTGCCTTATTTTGCTGTTTCCTCCCCCCCCCAATGTAATTGTGAATGTGTGTTTTTGTTGTACACAAAAAGACACATACAAAGTAGTGTCCTCACTATAATTCTTATGGTGTAACTGTAACATTCCTTCTAATCAGGAAGACCACGCGCAGCCTGCCCAGGCAAGGACTCCCAAGCTCCATTTTTGCCAGCTGAGGGTTGCAGAGCCCATTGCAGCCAAAAATGGAGCTGGGTTGGGCTGTGTGACTACCCCCCAGCTCCATTTTTGCTGACAGAGGCACCATGGGCCAGTCCATCACTGTTTCCAGGGTAGGCTTGTGGGCCAGATCTAAGTAATCCACAGGCCAGATCTGGCCTGTGGACCTTGAGTTTGACACCCCTGCTTTAATGCAACCATGTCATAAATACCACTAGGACTTTGACCTCCGGTCTTCCTCAGGAGTATGTTTTGAAGCGTTCATCATAGAGCACTGCAATGTCAATCATTTTATGTTCATCCCTGTTGAGAGGCCTTCTTCTACACACTATAAATTGATGCCTTTCTTTGCCATTATCATTAAAGGAATCATCTGCTTCCAGTACTATCTAACATCAGTGCTGCACAATAAAGGTGCCTGCTTGCTTTAATTGGGCAATGGGATGATCTTCAAGCCTTATGGGACCTTTTGATACACTTTTGATGTATATTCAGGATTATTTGTGTATCTAGCTTGAATGCCCCCATGCCATGATGAAGCAAAAAAGTGGGATTTGGCAGTGTGTTTTGGTGGGGATGAATTTCATCAAGGGCTTTTGCTATTGCCAAGAAGCTCTTCCTGTTAATTCTCTGGCAGGTTAATCGTTATGAGGGTTTTACAATGAAATATACTCTGGACCTCCACCAGGATCTGTCACAGATTCATCTACATATTTCTGTAATATTTCAGGAAGAAAATGGAAGTCATCTCAAACAATTCAATTTGCATTGAAGCCTGACCACCTTGAGCCATGAAATTTAAGAGGGACTTTTCCTTCCCCTTCTTCTGTAGAGTATAGGAGATATCATAGCCAGAGATATCACAGCAGATACAGTCATCTGCAACTGATGTGCTCTGCTTGTCTTTTCCCCAGAATTCAAAGTGAACTTAATCTATGTAAAGTGTCAGCTAGTAAAATTCTGAAAGGCAAGACTGATGAATTGAAATCCCAAGAAACATTATTGTCTTCTATTTGTCAAGATGAAGATTTCTTGACTAGTAATATGGATACTATTACTCACCACAAGCAGAAGAATAATGTGAAGCTTAGAACTTAACTAAAACATCAGTTTTGAAGACCACTGACACCAAGCAAATAGATCACAACTATTTGCCTCAGATCTTGGTTGATTCAAGGAACATTCTACAAATCTAAATGAACTACAAAGCCTACAGTTGAACTAATCAATCACTTATCACAAGGAAGAACAAGGATGTGATTGCAGGATCCATTCTGATTGGGCACAGAACCAAAGGTTTAATCTTCTGAGCTTTTGGATCAGAAGTGGTATTCAGCAGGTTCTGACCAGTTCTGGAGAAGTGGTAGTGGAAATTTTGAATAGTTTGGAGAACCGGCAAATACCACCTCTGACTGGCCTCGCCTCCATCTATTCTCTGCCTCCCAAGTCCCAGCTGATTGGCTGGGTCTTCTTTAGTTGCCCTGCACAGGATAACAGAACTACAAAGCAGGTTAGTGGGGTGGGGAGGGAATGGAGATTTTACAGTATCCTTCCCTCGGAGTGGGGAGGGAATGGAGATTTTATAGTATCTTTTCTCTGCCCACCAAGCCATGCCATGTCCACCAAGCCACTGAACCGGTAGTAAAAAAAAATTAATCCTACCACTGTTTTGGATTCATGTTGAAGCCCATTTTTAGGAAACTTCTCTCTAGCAGATTGTATGCTTTGGGCTATCTATATACTCTGCTAAAGAGAGGTTCCCTGAAGATGGGCTCCAGCACGAATCCAAAAACTCAGAAGACTTCATTTCTGGTCCTGGTGATCTATCCAGATTGAATCCTGAAACATTATCCTGGAACACATATATCCCAAAGATGCTTTATCAAGAGACAACTGAACTTTCTGGTTTTTCTTTGAAGATATTTCACTTTTCATCCAAGAAGCTTCTTCAGCTCTGACTTGAAGAAGCTTCTTAGATGAGAAGCAAAACATCTTCAAAGAAAAACCAGAAAATCCAGTTGCCTCATGAAAAAGCACTTTGGGGACAGCTATGACCTAGATGATTTTCATAGACAAAAGGACATATATATTCATCTTCATCCGTAAGGGTGTAATTGTTAGGTGAGTCCATCCTGAGAAATACATAATGTTTCTTACCCATTTTTTTCTATCAATATGTATATTGTCTCTCAGGTTTTCCTAATAAAAATGAAATGGAAGGACCAAAAGGGATCTACAGATCTGCCAATCATAGCCCTGTGTGGACATAAATCATTCTGCAAGACAAGACTTCCATGGTATTAAACATAAATTTGTGTTTTTTTGGTATAAGGATCTCAGAGTTCAGGTGTTCTAGTCAATGCTTCCCACTGGAGGCAAAAGAAGGAATTTATTTTTCAGATGAATTCTTGGTGGCAATGTTGTTACAAGCAATAGAGAGTTGCATTTGTCAATAATAGCACACACACCAGGCAGGAGGAACTGCTTTGCTCTTTAAAATGAAAGGAAATCTCTGGAAGATGGCTGCTAATTTGATCTAGAGGGTTTTAAACTAGAACACAAGGATTTGAGAGTTATAAGATCATTGATGAGTAATGAACTGACAAGCAGGCAATAGAGCGGCAAATTCTGAAACTATTAGTTTAACAAAGAAATAAAAGTAATATAGGCATAAAGCAAAAGGAAGACAGGATGCACAAGATATGAGTAACAAGCAAGGTGAGCTAGATATTATGAGGCACAAAGGAAAAGATGATATAATATGGATTACAAAAACATGGTGGGATGAATCCCATCAATGGAACATTGAGCTTGATTGGTAGACCTCATTTCAGGGATGAAGGCAACACAGGGGAGGAAATGGTATAGCACTGTATCTCATTAATGATTTTTTATTTGTACAGAGGTCTACTGAAATAATGGTAATAGGAGGGCTGAAAGCATGTAGGTTCAGATACTAGGCAAGCAAGCAGAAGGCACATATTGCAAGGAGTCTGCTACAGACCACAAACCAGTCAGAGGAAATAGATGAGGATTTATAAAAATATATATTTGAAGCCTCAAGAATTATGCAGTGGTTGGGACAGCATATTTCAACCATGCAGTTATGTATTGGAAGATTAGTTCTGCCAAACTCAACATGTCATTTAAATTCTTCACTTATGTTGGTCATAAGTTTCTCTTTAAAAGATTGAGATGGATACTAGGGGAGATGTTAGCTTGGATTTGGTCTTTACTAACAAGGAGGAATTAATTGAAGATATTACATTTGTGGGAACTTTGGATGAAAGGGACCATGGTATGGTCCTAATCCAACACCTTAACCACCATCTCCCATTAGGTCTTATGGTTTTTGCTGACCCTTCTCTCTCACATCTAAGCACAGTGGAAATTGTATCATTAAAATAAAAATAGTCAGTAGGTTACAATCCATAAATCTTTGTATCATGTTAAATGAGTTCATCTCACACATGGTTGAGTAATTCTGGGAAAGGGGCCTGGAGAGCTTGGCCTCTATCTGTTGTGTTAGAAGCAACACTTGAATCAGTAGGACCAGAACAAAAACCAAGTTATTGTAATTCCCATATGTTTGCTCGATTATGTCAATTTAGTGGTAATTTTAGAGGGCTTTATACAAAACTTCAAAGTTTGGGGAAGGGATATACATTGTAGAATGTATAATAGCTATAACAGCTGAGCAAAAATATTTAAAGCAGGGATGTCAAACTCAAGGCCCCTGTTCCAGATTCAGAAACAGTGGAGGACCAGCCCACAGTGCCTCTGCCAGTGAAAACAGAGCTCAGGAGGGCCACCTGCATCCCTCCTGAGCTCTGTTTTCATTGGCAGAGGGTTGCAAGAGGACGTTGAAACTGAAAACAGAACTTGGGAGCCCACTTTTGCTGGCAGAGCAGTCGGCCACCACAGGTGCCTCCAACACGAGTGATGTTGAACTGGCCACGCTCACCCTGGCCACGCCTATCCAAGCCCCCTGAGATCAAACACAACCCTGATACAGCCCTCAATTAAATTGAGTTTGACACTCATGATCTAAAATCTTGTCTTGTTTTTGCTGCAAAAGATTAAAATATCTACTTCTCTAGAAAACATTCCATACTGCATGTTTCTTTCTACCCAAGATTCTTGCAATTAATTCTAGCATTCATTTTGATGTCTCAGCTGTTCAGGAGTTACAAATGCTGCTGGTGCCTTTATTTGTCATTCGTTTCATGCCATGAAAGAAGCACAAAGTATCTATTGCTGTTTCTTTAACAGATCATATTCCACATACTGGTTAAATCACCAGAAAACCTCTTATTTTAGGTGGGCAAAAAATTGTCTGGACATTTTAATGTATGTCCCTGAAACTGGCAAGAATGAATAAATTAAATAAAATCAGAATGCCAGGAAATTAACCTAGTTCATTCATTAAGTGGGAACCGTAGGTCTGTTGAATACAATGGCCAATATCTATTTATGATAGAATTTAGCACTTCCTGAACTTGTTTCCTCCTGAATTTGGTTTGTTTGCATCTTTTTCTTTCTTAGTTCCTAAGGCTTACTTGGAACAGAAAAGGAGTTCAGAGAAAGAGATGTCAAAGTCTGGTCCTTCATATTATTAACAAATAAATGAATTTCCACCACACTAGCAAACAGTATTTAATCTGGATTTTGCCTGGACCGAAGAGGAGACCCTTCCCAAAGCTTCCATTTAGTCTATAACATAGTCCTTTCAATAGTTCCAAGACCCATTTGCACTACTCTGATGACACAGATAAATCTTCAGGTGGTCTTCATGACTTCCTGTTGGAATTGTTAAAAGGACTATGTTGTAGACTGGAGATAAATGATGTTACATCGCTCCACTCTGTTGAGAGGGGGCTGTTCAATTTTGACACAGGTGACCTCTTTGACCCTTCTTTCAAACCAGTGGTTCTAAGTTCAGCAAACTTCACATTTTTGTCCAAAATGTGAAGTTTGCTGTCTTCAGAAAAGTGGCCTTTGTTTTTTAAATTGACATAATCTATCTTTAGTCTACAACACAGTCCTTTCAACAGTTCCAATAGCTACATTTAGCAAGTAGTTAAAGTTCCAAAAACTACTTTTCCAATAACTAATTTTCCAGTTACAGTATAATATAAAATAGATCAAATAATTACTTTTAGCGAGTAGATAAGGCCACCTGGAGGTTTAACCTTAAAGAATGCAAATGACCAGTTGTCTGCAAGGAGTATAAATCCTTCCATACCCCATCATCCAGTCAGAGCTTGAAAGCTTCAAGTGATTAAGCTCCCACAACTTCTGAAGGCAACTTCTGTTCCATTGGTTGATTGTTCTCACTGTCAGAAAATTTCTCCTTGTTTCTAGGTTGAATCTCTCCTTGATCAGTTTCCCTCCATTATTCCTTATCTGGCCTTTGGCTGCCTTGGAAAATAGCTTGACCTCTTTCTCTCTGTGGCAGCCCCTTAAATATTGGATCACTGCTATCATGTCCACCCTGGTCCTTCTCTTCACTAGACTACACTAAAACTATGTTTTAGCCTCCAGTCCCCCGAATCATCTTGGTTGTTCTTCTCTGCACATTTTTCTAGAGTCTCAACAGCTTTTTATAGTGTGGTGACCAAAATTGGATGCAGTACTCTAGGTGTGGTCTTACTAAGGCTTTATAGAGTGGTATGAGTACCTTACTTGATCTTGATTGTATCCCTCTATTCATGCAATTTACCATTGCATTGGCTTTTTTGGCTGCCGCCACACACTGCTGGTTCATATTTAGCTGGCTGTTCACTAAGACTTCAAGATCCTTCTCACAGTTACTGCTATTAAGGCAAGTTTCACCCAGTCTATATGTGTACTTTTGGTTTTTCTTGCCTAAGTGTTAAGACTTTACTTTTCTCTACGTTGAATTCCACTTTGTTAGATCAGGCCCATCTGGATCTTGAGCCTAACTTCTAGAGTGTTAAAACAATTCACCAGTGGAAAGATTTGTCTCCAGAAACTGCAGGTGCTCCAACATCAGAGGTCCTTAAGAAGATACTGGGCAACCGTTTGTCTGGGATATTATAAGGTCTCCTGTCTGAGCAGGGGATGGACTAGAAGACCCCCAAGGTCCCTTCAAGAAGCTGAAGAAGCTTATTGGATGAGAAGTGAAAACACTGTGAGAGAGATTTTCCCTGAAGATGGGCTCCAGCATGAATCCAATTGCTCAGAAGACTACACCTCTAGTCCTGGTGACCTATCCAGATTAAATCTTGTAACATTAGCCTGTGATACATATGTCCCAAATATGCTTTTTGAAGAAGCAACTAAACTTTCTGGTTTTTCTTTGAAGATATTTCACTTTTTACCCCAAAAGCTTCTTCAGCTCTGACCTGAAGAAACTTCTTGGATGAAAAGCAAAACATATTCAAAGAAAAAACAAAAAGTCCAGTTGCCTCTTGGAAAAGCATATTTGGGACAACCATGGCCTGGATGATTGAGAAACTCCATAGGCAAAGGAATGGTATAAACAAAGGAGGTGATGCCAGATGGAGATGCATGAAGAGTGCTGATCCATAGAGTGGTTGAGGGTCAGACACAACATTGTCATTCACAGCTGAATGACAATGACAAAAATATAGGAGTAAAAGGAAGGAACAACTCCCTAAAGAAAATAGATGAATATCTAAACAAAGAAAATTTACCAAGGCTTAGCAAGATACAGAGGCAGATTACAAATAGAGTATAACAGGGGAGTCAAACTCAAGGCCCAGGCCCCCAATCTGGCCCACAGGATACTTAGATCTGGCCCTTAGGGCCACCCTGGAAACAGCAAAGGCTCAGCCCGCAGTGCTTCTGCCAGCAAAAATGGAGCTTGTAAGGGCCATGTGCGGTCCTCCTGAGTTCCTTTTTTACTGACAGAGGATTGCAGGACACCATTGCAGCCAAAAACTGAGCTCAGCAGCCTGTTTTCTCTGGCAGAGAGTTCAGGCCACCACAGGCACTCCCCCAACATAAGTGACATCATGCTGGCCTCACCCATCCTGGCCATGCCCTCTCCCCAGCCTCCCCCCCCCAAGGTAAAACACAAACTTTATGCAGCTCTCAATGAAACCAAGTTTGACACCCCTGGGGTATAACAATAAGGGAAGTTTCTGAAACTAAAAATAATTAAACTAGGAAAGGTGGCTGGATCAAATTGATTATCATGAACTTTATTATAAATATTTTGAGGATGAGCATTTATAAACTTTACAAATCATGATGAACTCTCTCCTATAGGGAGGAAAGATATCAGATAATTGGAAAGAGATCAATATAGCAATAATACCTAAAGTGGGACACAAATGGACTTTAACAAGAAACTATAAGCCAATATCATTATTGATTAATGTCCATTAATTATGATTCTAGCTGGTAAACTGAAAATAATTTTACAAGAATTTATTCATGAGGATTAATATAGATTTTTACCTACAGTATAACACAGTTAGGGGACAAAGTTAGAAATGTGTTGAACATTTTGGAATGTTTAGAGCAACATAATGAAAAACAAACTGTACTGATTTTCTCAGAGAAGGCCTTTGACAAGTTGAACTGAACTTTCTTATTCAAGATTTTGGAAGAGAGAATTTTATAAAGTAGACAAGATTGCTTTACACTTTACAGAAAGCACAAATACTTGTTAATGGAGCTCTTAACACAACCTTACAAGGTACAAAAAAAAAAAAGGCAGGGATACCCACTGTCTTTTGTTTATTTTACTTCTTGAAATACTGAATTGAGATATAAGATAAGAGGAGAGGACTGCAGGAGTAAAGATTTTAAAAGAAACTTATAAATTAAGAGGTTCTGCAGATTGCTTGTTTTTTTGCTCCGGAAGCTCTTTAAAAGGGGAATTGAAATATCAATGGGCATATTATTAAAAAATTAATTTGAGATTAATCAACAGAAAATATGAAAATAGATCAAACGAAAATAATGAATAAAAAGAATTTTAAGATTGAGAACAGGATAAAATATCTGGGTATCATTATAACAAATATGAATTGCATGTTATTTCAAAATAACTACATTGAATGAAGTTAAAAAGATATGTTAAGATGGGAGAAACTATAACTGTCGATTTCTGTGATAAAAAAGAATGTCTTGTCTAGAATGATGCTTTTGTTATAGAAAATACCTGTTTTGACAACTGATACACCATTTAAACAATAGCAGAAGGATATGCCTAAATTTGTGAAGCAGGGGAAAAACACAAGTTAAGGCCCTGTCACATTGGCCAACGGATGCAAAAAGTATGTAAAAAGGACACAGCGGACGAGAAAATGTTCCATCCATTGTTATCCACTCTCAAAAGTGCCCCAAATTTGCATAAACAAAGCAGACAACAATGGAAAGGAACGGACAAGGAGAGGATGTAGCCAGGATGTAACGCAGATGCTCCACGGAAGACTAGCGGATGGAAGTGGATGGAAGCGGATGGCACATACGCAGGGCTTCTGGGGGAGCACAGCGAAGCGGATGCACAACAGAAGGAAAGGATGCAGAGTGGATGCCGAGTGGATACAGGGGATGCATCACGGATGCCTAGCGGATGCCTAGTGGATGCCTAGTGGATGCAAAGCATTCACTGTGCATGCAGGGAGGATGCATTGTGTCAGCCCCGTGGATATAAAAGGATGCAGCTCGCAAGCAGGTCACCATTCAGAGGAAAGACCTGCTGCCAGACACATCTCCAGCCAACAACCATGGGGAAGAAGAGGAAGCCTGTTCCTACTCCTGCCAGCTCTGGCAAGAAGGATAGGGCCACCATTCCACCCCCTGGCGCTGACTCTGCTTCTGCTGGGGCTTCTGCTGCTGGGGCTGACTCTGCTGGTCTTGTTCCTGGTGCTGGTGTTTCTGCTGGTGCTTTTGCTGGTGCTGCTGCTTTTGCTGGTGCTTACTCTGCTGGTGCTGCTCCTGGTGCTGGTGCTTCTGCTGGTGCTTACTCTGCTGGTGCTGCTCCTGGTCCTGCTGGTGCTGCTGGTCCTGCTGGTCCTGCTGGTGTTCCTGGTGCTCCTGGTGCTCCTGGTGCTGCTGGTCCTGCTGGTGATGCTAGTGCTCCTGGTCCTGCTGGTGCTGCTGGTATTGCTGGTGCTGCTGGTGCTGCTGCTGTTGTTGCTGCTGTTGGTGGTGGTGGTGTGATGGACCAGCCCCTAGAACCTCAAAGCCCTTCTGATGAGGGCCCAGAAGGCCCTGACAGAGGGAGGAAGAGGCAATCGCGCAATAGGGAGAGGAGACAGTACTCCATCGAAGAGGAACATGAGGATGAGGTGCTCGAATGGCTGAGGGAGAATGAGTACCTCTGGTGGAAGGGACACAAGCTCAATCGAGACACCAAGTGGAAGCAGGCAGCTTGGAGAGAGAAGGCGGAGAGCCTGGGCTACACTTCGGAGGTCCTCCTCGGGTGGTGGAAGCACATGCACACCTGGTATGGGAAGCTGCACCTCAATTCTGGCCAGGCCACGGTCAAGCTCATCGACCGGGAGACCTACGTGATGGCCAAGTGCAGCTTCTTGGAAGGTGAGGTCCACCACCGAGGAGCAGCCCCTCTGTCAACCCTCTCTCTCAAGCAGCCCACAGAGAGCCAGTCCTCTTCTGGCCAAGAGTCAGCTCCTGTGTCCAGGCAGGTATCTGTGGAGCACCCCACGACAGAGACCCCCCCGACAGCTGCACTCCCCGTGGCAGAGCGCGTGGAGGACCCCCTGATGCAGTTGGAGGAAGGAGAGGCCGCTGACACCAGAGACCAACCCACACCCACACCCAGCTCCACCTCCACAGAAAGCAGGCAAAAAGGCAGACCGGAGGGACAGAGCCACACTGCTGGAGATCAGGGACACCATCAAAAGCAGTGTAGATCTCTTCTCTCAGCTGGTACACACAGACATACCATCCTCAAACTACAAGCCCTTCCTCACCTACGTCAACCAGACCCTTATGGACATGTACGAATCCCAGTACCAGGTGATCAAAGAGAGGATCACAGGTCTTCTGCACAACTCTCCAGGCCCAGCTGAACCTGCTCTGACCCACTCCAGGTCTGCTCCTCCACCCCAGGTGATGTCACATCCCTTCCAAGGCTTTCCACAGGACCTCACCTACCAAGGCTACAGCTACCAGGAGTTCCAGCAGCACAGGCAGCCCTTCCCAGTCCAGGCACAGGTTCATCATACGCCACCGATGCCACCGATGCCACCGATGCCACCCATGCCACAGATGCCACAGATGCCACCCATGCCATAGATGCCACCCATGCCACAGATGCCACCCACGCCTCACCTCGCTCACCTGCAGAACAGACAGCCCACTACACTCCTCCTTCCTCCACCCCACAGCCAAGCCCGGCCTCAGAACATCTGTCATCGGTCTTGGGACTGAAACCCCATGTCATGGAGGAAAGGGCTCTCAACATCATGGGACTGAGCCAGCTCTCTCAGAGCTTCCTCCACACACCATCCCCTGTTGTCCTCTCAGGGCCAGGCACCCCAATGGCGCTACAGACCAGCACTCCAGCAGCAGCCACCTCCACAGCACCTGGACCCTTCACCCCTGAGACTATGGGCACGCCTCAGAGTGACTGAGAAGAGTGCCAGAGACTGGGTTGCTACCTGTTGACTTTATCTTTGCTTGGGACACTTTACTTGGGTCATTTTGCTTTTACAGTTTGTTATTAATAAAGGTTATCTTTGCTTCACCCACTTGGTTCAGTTCTTTTAGTAAATAAAGTCTTGGTGAAAACTTTTAGAAATGGTTTAAGCCTTTGCATGCTTGTGGGATGGGTAAGGATAGCAGTGGGATGGGCAGGGATACCTATGGGGTGGGTAATAGCTGTGGGATGGCTTAGGATAGCAGTGGGACAGATAAACCTCCAGTGCAAACATAGAGGGACTGTATGGTCCACCCTCCCAGGTGCCACACCTATGGCCCTTTATTATCAATAACAATTTAATCATTCATCAACACATTTCAACATAAACACAACTCTTTATTAAATGCCCTGTTCATTGTAGGGCCACTCAACATACATGGCACAATCTCATCAGTGTGATGAGACAGGCTCAAGGAAGCATCCATTAATCATCTATCATCCTGTCTTGCCACTGCACTGCTCCAGCTGGGGAACTGAATTGGGAACCAGTGTTTCAGGAGGTTGCGCTGCTTCTTCCCTTCATGTGAAGCTCTGTTGGGGCCTTGCACATCCACAGTATCTATCAGGTTTCACCCTTGCCTCCATTCACCAGGCTCCATGTCCCCATTGCCTTGTTGGTGGTCCACGAGCCTGTTCTGCAACACTGGGTAGCAGATGCACATGAGATTGTGCAGGATGCAGCAAGCTTCCACGATCCTCCTCACGGTCTCTGGGCGATGCTGCATGGTGGTGAGAAGTACCTGGAACCTGTTGGCCAGGATGCCAAAGGCGTTCTCCACCACCCGCCTTGCCCTGGACAGCCTGTAGTTGAAGATCCTCTCTTCACAGGTGAGGAGTCTGGAGGTGTAGGGCTTCATGAGGTAGGTTGTGAGGGAGAAGGCGTCATCCCCCATGATGAAGTAGGGCACATCTTGTGTGTCGTTGGGCAGGGGGTCTGGATCTGGGAAGCCCATTATGAGGTTGCGGTCCAGCCCCTCCTTGAGGTGACTGGCATTGTATACCTGGGCATCTGAAGATGAGCCGTTGCCTGAAACATCGATGTACATGAACTTGTAGTCAGCATCGGCCATGGTGAAGAGGATGATGCTGAAGAAGTCCTTGTAGTTGTGATAATTGGACCCTGAGTTGGCTGGAGCTTTGCAGGCCATGTGCTTCCCATCTATGGTTCCAACGGTGTGGGGGAAGTTCCACTTCTGATACCACTGCTCTGCAACTTTCTTCCATCCTTCTTCAGTGGAGGGGCACTGGAGGAGCTCCTCCAGGTATTCTTCGATGATGGCCTGCACCACTTCTCTGACCACAATGCTGATGGTGTTGTGTGGCACCCTCCAGCCATACTGCATGCTCCTGTACGTGGTCCTGGAGGCCAGGTGGCGCAGAGTCAGTGCCACCTTCAGCCCAGGATCCAGGCTGGGCCGGAAGTTGGTGTTTGCCTTGGTCAACCTGGGTGTCAGCCGCTGCACAACTTCATCAAACATGGCTGGTGGCATCCTCATGAAGTTCTGAAATGCATGAGGGTCTTCGTTCCTCAGCTCCACCATCAGCTTGTTATACAGTCCGTACTTGGCTCTTCTTGCGATCCATCTTTGGACCCAGACACTTCTTGGATGCCTCCTTTTCTTCCCGTAGAACAGGTGAAAGAGCCTGTGGAGGGCTTCGCACTGTTGTAGAACGATGGCGGCTACCAAAAGGAGTGTGCGACGATCCATGGTGGAGATGACTGGATGCTGTGGAAGAGCAAGAGCAAGATCAAGGCTGAAGAGGTCTGCACAGCAGGGCTGCTGGACTGAAAGTGAGATCCAGGTGATTTCTCCCCCTTTTTATAGGAAATATAGGTTTTCCGCTAGGTGTCCTTTTGCATCCTCTAGACATCCTGCAGACATCCTAAATATCCGAGATACGTCCCCTATATGAACTTGTTTTTCTGTTTTAATGCTTTCTATGCGAGCTGCATCTGCTTTCATCCTTTCTACGTCCGTGCTACTCACGGTGCGTGTCTGTTCCGTGTCCGTTTCACTTCCTCCCTGTGTCCATTTTCCGCTGGAGTGGATGTGAGTTGCGCGGATGTGCAGCGGATGCCTAGCGGATATAGCGGATGCATAACGGATGACGATGGATGTATAACAGATGTTCCCCATATGCATAGCAGATGTATAATGGATGCGTTGGATACTTTCTTCGCTCAAAAAGTTTTGTGCAGCTCAAAATTTTTTGAGTGGATGAAATCTCAGTAGACGGATGCTGGACGGATAGAGAGTATGAAAAACGGACGCAGTGAGTTCAGAACGGATGCATCGCGTTAACCAATGGATGGCAAGTGTTTCTCTCCATTTTACATCCTCTTTCCATCCATTGGTGCTGTGTGACATGGGCTTTAAATGTAAGGTGGTACAAGATGCTTAAGGAAAGAGGATTCCTTATTTAAAATTCAATTTTTCAGACTGCTGCTTGGATTGGATGAAAGAATTGATCTTGCTGAGAAATAGAAGGATATGGCCTGAGATTTGGGCAGTTGGATACTTCTGGTATGATAAAATCAAGGTCAATGTGGATTTTAAAAATCATTACGTTAGACATGCCATATTGAGGATATGGAATAGATGTAAGCCCAAGTTTTGTCCCACAACACCTTTGTGGCTCTCAACAGAAGAAACATTTTATAGATGGGAAATAGCAGGCAAACACCAATGATTAACTTACTGTAAGATATTAGAATTTTGCCAAAGGGAATTTAAATAAAACCAAAGGAAACACTTGTGGCAGAAGGATATAGTTGTCAGTGGTTCTCTTATTTACAATTATTAGGAAGATTTTAAGTAGAGTAAAGAATGTATGACTTTGCACATTGTAAGATTGATTCTGAAATAGAATTCATCACTACAAATGATGAATATGTAATTGCTAAATTGTACAAATTGTAATTGCTAAAATGTATACACTTCTGCTGAAATTTGAAACAGAAAAAAGCACAAGTAACAATATGCATGATAAAGTGGGCTAAAGTTTGTGGTTACAATATATAGTTGGGACATTGGGAAAATATGTGGCTGATAGAAATGAAATTTACACTATTTTATTACTTTAAAAGACAATTTTATAAAATGACGTACCATTGGTATTTGTCACCAGAGAAATCTAACCAGTGAATCTCTGGACAGTAAGCAAATATATATCTATAATACATAATCCTGATCAGTTTGAAAAAAAAAAAAAACCAAAGCTGAAATCCCAACACAAACTCTCTTTGCCAATGGTTCATACTTATAAACACATGTACATACCAGAGCTCCAATATTAATTTTAATCCAGTTATTAAGTGGAAAACACAGTCTATAATCTTATCAAAGGCCATTAAAGTTGCTGCCATCCGCATTATTAGAGAATCTGTTCCATAAGACAGTCTCTGTGAAAGAAATCCAGAAAATATAAATAACTCAAGATAGAGACCATGACGATGGCCAAAGTCCCACCTGTATTTTTAGGCACAGGCCAATTCACATAGTCCCTCCTCACATTTTTCCACACACCCACACCACTTCCCTTGCAGGTGTTCCTGATCCATTCTATCACTACTAGAATACTATGGACTGATGTATATCATTAGCGTTTGTATCCTTTGAATACTTGACCCACCTCAACTGATCCTCATTTCCATGGGGTAAAAGCTCTTTATAGCCTCAGCTATTAGTTGATTCATTGGCTTTTGCTAGTTCAATAATTGTGGTGAGTAGGGGGTGCAGTATGTGGAATTTCATCTGTGTTCTATTTCTTGTGCAGAAGAGATTTAGTGTTCCCAGGTTACTTAAAAAAAACTAGTAGAAAAATAGTTGAGGATTTGCTACAATTCTCCTGATTCCTGCATGTATTGGCTAGAAGCCATAATTGGGTTATCAGTAGCAAGAAGGCAACACTACACCTTGGTTGCAGCATTATCTGCCCTTGCAATTCTTTTCTTTTCCTTTCTTTTTAATGAAAAGATGTTCCCTCTCTTGCTCACACACAATTCCATACTGATTTTTTGTTTAAAGAGTGTTGGGAGTACATCAAATTGCTATCTTGAAAAGGGTGTGATTTACAGTAGTTATGAAGGCAGAGTCATGGGAAGGGTAGCCAAGTACAGAAAATTCATTTATCAAACAACAAATGGATCGTGCTATTTCCACCAATCCTTCCAGATTGCTCAGTTAATCCATACTACTCTAATTTAGCTTTACTTCTTTTTCTGAGTATGTGATCACAGGGTGATAGCCATCCTCAAAAAACAAATAAAGGTGAAGTTGAAGTTGAATGTTTCCCTTGGCTAGATTTCAACTATTCACTTTTCATCATTCTTCATCCCAATGGGAATGTTGTATGTGTAGATACTACCAGTGGTGGGATTCAAAAATTTTTACTACCAGTTCGGTGGGTGTGGCTTGGTGGGTGTGGCAGGGGAAGGATACTGTAAAATCTCCAATCAGAAGTGGTATTTGCTGGTTCTCTGAACTACTCAAAATTTCCACTACCAGTTCTCCAGAACTGGTCAGAACCTGTTGAATACCACCTCTGGATACTGCAGTGTCATACCTGGCAACATTTGACAAGCATCACAAATTAACATTAGCAAAAAGCAAAGCAACATTTGAGAAACATTAATTTTGGACAAGCATTACAAACATTTTCAAGTCTTATGTCTCCAAGTGTTTAATGTTAATTGGAAAGGAAATAAACCTCGTTCCACTTCCTTATCTCTTCTCCAAACCTTATTCCATTCTTCTCCTTTAGTCATGTTTCTGCTGAAGAAATTAGAAGAGAACAGAGAAATAGTTCCCTTCATCCAGTATGCTAGATATGTGTCAAATACAAGGAACCCAATCTCTGACTAAAACCAAAAGGGATGCTTTTTTAAAAAAAAATCTAGCATGATTCTTACAGAGTGGTCTTTAACAAGATTTGTGGAAAATTCAAGATGAATTGCTGGAAGTCATCTTGAGAATACAAGAATTCCAGCAACAGAAGTACATTTTGTTTAGAACCAATATATTCCCATGTATCAGAGACTTTGTAAAACTTACTTTCTTGCATTTCTCCAATAATCCAGTGAGGAGACATTGTATGTTTGTAATTGGCTGTTTACATAAAGCCTTCTGAATCTATCTGTATAAGGACCAACCATTAGTTTCTCCAATGTTGCCATCCTGTTTCAGTAATGCTGGGAAACTAATCCCCAGCAGTTTTTCCAACTGGTGCACAGCCATAGCAGTTTGTCAGGATTCAGAGAACAGACAAGGAGAAATTAGCAACCATCATACCTGGGTAGCTTCCAGAGTAGCAAGGAAAATAAAGTGTTTTGGTGTTCAGAGATTAGAGTTGTAAACCTATCAGAGTCCTTGGGACATTGTGGAATAGGTGTGTTCCAAATTGGATTTTGAAGAGGTGGATATTTTCCAAGCTTTGAAATAATATTTATGTTGCTTTTCTGAATCCAGCTTAAAATAGAGATAGGAGAAAAATTGTTCACCACCCATTTTGTACAAAAACATATATACTGTAATGATACATTTTAAAACAAAAAAATAATTGTTCTTCAAAATTTGTTCTTTCCTGAATGAGTTCTCCAAATTAAAAAAAGGTGGGGAGAAGGAAATATTTTTAAAAAATCTCAGTTGCATATATTTATGAAAAATATGTATTATATCTGGGTAAATAACTTTCAAATTTTTACATTAGGCAACATTGCAATCATTATGTTTTGGAAACTATGCACAGAAATACAAGTTTTACTTTAAAAAAATTCAAGTGCAGCAAAGTGACACATTTTCAAACTTAAGAGGAACAAAAGCTGATAAATTTACCTATTCCTAGTACTGAGCTTGACTGGGTGTGACTGTGTAATAAAAAGATATGCCTTGAAGTATTTACATCCTATTTTAAGACTTGAACAGTGGCATGTGTTAATTAAGGATTATTTTATTTAGCTTGCTAAAAACATAAGGGGGAAGAGTAGATCTGGACTTTGAGAAAAGGCTTGCTAATACCCTTTTTTTTAAAAATAAAATAAAATAATAAACTTTTAAAAATATTGATTTTGTGGTTAGTCATTTTTCTCAATAGAATATGCATTCCTCTATTTAAAAAAAAATAGCAAAAGCTATACCATTTAATTTGATATCAAAAGGAAAAGGACTTGAGTATAATCCAAACCAGATATTTTGCATCTCCCTTTGCACAAGGGAACCATTTATCAGCTCAAGGATGTGTGAGAGAAAGAGAGGGAGAGAGAGAGAAAGAGGGAGAGAGAAAAAAGAGAGAGAAACTTGGCCTCCTTGATAACACAATCAAAGCCTCACCTTTTAAAAATATATGGTATGCATGCAATGCCCATTTTAATTGTATAGCCATGGCCATGGCCACCATCTTGATTTTTAACCATCACCAGCTAATGAAGCATTTTCATTGCTTGTCCTTTGCCCTCTGAGAGGCAACTGGAATACTCTGTACTGCAGAAGCCATCTTAGCCTGCCATGCAAAGGTGGTTAAAAAGATCAAATTGCCTCACTGAGGTAACTCATGTTACTCCAGTGGTATCCTCCAGCTCTTCATATATCCGAAAGAGACTTCTGTTTCCTTATAGAAGCCTTTCAAGTATAAGAATGGTCAGAGAAAACCATCTGGGCAATGTAAAGTATATGTCAGACCCAAGAACTGAGAACAACACAAGGTATTAATTCTGAGTATTTTCCTTTATTGTTCTTTACCTATAGACAGAATCTTGCCAGACTAAAACAACTTTCTGCGTAAGTGTAAATATTTGCTGGAAACTGCTAGGAAAGAGCAGGATAACAAAACTACATGACAGGTTTCTGTCACTCTTGAAAAATGAACTGTTGTTGCTTTAGGAAGCAAATTCAAAGAACTGTTGAGACAAAACCCCTTCTTAAAGCTTTGCCCAATACTGGTTTCATTTTTAGTTTTTAATCTTTTTATTAATTTATCTAATTTATATAGCCACTCACATTCAAGTGATTCTGGGTGGCATACAATAAGACCTAAACAGTAAATATCAAAAATCATCATCAATTGTAAACCTTAAAACATCAAAACCTATAAAAACAGCTAAAACAAAATTCATAAACAAAGGGGCATTAAAAGTAATGGAACCAACTCTCCTGTTCATTTGTCCTCTGCTTACTATTTTCCTCTTGAACATTTCCTAACCAATTTTTTTACCTACTTGACTTGGCTGATCAATTTTTCTGGACCCTTCTTCTCCCTCCCTAAGTGTCTTCTCTTTCTGAGCTATGACTTCAGAAACTCCATTATAAATATTCCAGCTGCTCCGACAGGCAGTATCCAGTTCCAGCAAGAACCCCACTACTGAAGGATTTACAGCTTGGCTTTAAGAGTGGCGTCAGGATGCAACTTGGCACACATGGTCTCACCACAAGAGCCCCATCTTTGAGATAATAAATCAATCCAGTTATTTTTTTAAAAAAGATCATGGCAAAGCATGGAATTATATCACTCTCTGACACTTCCTTCATCTCAACACATACCTGAATTTCAAAGTCATCCCTCAATGGATTAACAGTCACTGAAATTTGATGCAGATATCTTTAATAGCATTTATACAGTTTCTTATTTTTCTGGAGACAGGCCAGGGGAATGGGGGTAGGAGGGAGTTCAAAACATAATCTAAACACCTGTGAGAAAAAGAAATGAAAACTTATAGATCCTAATCCAATTCAGAGAAAATCATGTTTCTCTCTAAAAGGAGCAGGATTGATCCTTAATTATAGAAGATCAAGGTGGATATTTTACTTTTAGCATTTTTAAACATCTGCAAGCATCATGGTCAGACATATAGAAATATTTTGCAGCAAGTTAATTTATAGTATCTCCTCTCCCTATTTTGGAAGAGTTAGGGCAAAGTATCTCACCATATCCCAGAATAAATTCATCACAAACCGAAAGGCCAGATAAGCTATTGTGACACAGTGGTTAGAGTGCAGTACTGCAGGCTACTTGTGCTGACTGAGAATTTCCAGCAGTTTGGCAGTTCAGGTCCCACAGGCTCAAGGTTGACTCAACCTTCTATCCTTCTGAGGTCAGTAAAATGAGGGCCCAGATTGTTGGGGACAATATGGTGATTCTGTAAACTTAGAGGGGGCTGTAAAAGCTCTGTGAAGTGATATATAAGTCTAAGTCTAAGTGATATTGCTATAAGCATGCTTTTGTGAAATGGGAATGAGTGAGTTGACCGACTCTCACTCCCCATAACATGAGTTGCTCAACAGTTACTTTTCCTTTGTCTTAACCATAGTTTAGTATGGCAGCTGATGGAAACTGATTCCATCAGGGTACGCTTTCAAAAATACACAGACAAACCTCACATATCTCAGTGAATTCATGGCAAGGAACAAAGATTGTCTAATTTTCTTTCGTTCTCTATTTCACATAATGCAGAACGTTCAAAGAAAAATATATTTTCTTCTTTTTTGTTTTTACAGGTTTCCAGTATGTTGTTGCTCATTTGCAGCAATTCCTGGATTCATCATGTACATAAAGTTCATCATGTATACTTACTTTTCTTGAGAGCAACAAAATTGTCATATTGGAGTAACTAAGTAATGTCGGGAACATATCTCACTCAATACAGGTAATCCTTGACATACGACCAGTTTTTTAGCAACTGTTTGAAGTTACAGCTCTGGAAAAATTGGTTTACAACTGGTCCTTCCACTTATAACTGATGCAGCATCACTTGCACATGATCAAAATTCAAGCAATCGGCAATTGGAAAAAAGTAGAATAGAATAGAATAGAATAGAATAGAATAGAATAGAATAGAATAGGAGCTAGAAGGGACCTTGGAGGTCTTCTAGTCCACCCCACTGCTCAGGCAGGAGAGTCTATACCATTACAGATAAGTGACTGTCGAGACTCTTCTTAAAACATTCAGTGATGGAGCCCCCTTGATTTCAGAAGGCAAGCAGTTCAATTGATTAACTGTTCTCACTGTTAGGAAGTTTCTCCTTAATTCCGGATTGCTTCTCTCTTCTCAGTTGGCAATTGGCATGTATTTGTGACAGTTGCAGCTATCAGGGTTCCAAGTAATAGACCCATATCAAGCAAAACTCTGAGGAAGGCAAATTCCTCAAATAATAGCTTTATTGGATATATCATATTGGCATAGACCTGGTGAAAAACCAACTCTAAAGGCTCCCATGGTTTTCACCTAATTAAAAGTAAAAGTTTGTTACTTTCTCAAAACAATCAGTCACGTGGTCCAATCATAGTGGTGTCTGGTTGCTGGGTGACATCATTCCACCTTCTTCAAATCAGACGTGAGAATGTCCTTGATTCCCAAGAGAAAATGTTTTGCTTTGGATACAACATCCCAGCTACCTCAAATCCCCTCTTCTTATCCCTCATCTCTAGTGTGGCAACTGTCTTGAAGCTGTCAAGGTGGCTTCAGTCAGGTCAGCTTCATGGTTGACAGCAGCATTCCAAGGTCATGCAATCACAATTTGTGACCTTCCCATTCAGCTTTCAAAAAGCAAAGTCAATGGAGGAAGCCAGATTTGCTTAACAACTCCTTTAACAACTGCAGTGATTTGCTTAACAACTGGGGCAAAAAAGGTGTCATTAAAAATAGTATGCAACTCACTTAACAACCACCTTGCCTTGCAACAGAAATTTTAATCCCAGTTGCGGTCATAAATTAAGGACAATCAGTATGTGAAATCTAATTAGAAAAAACAAAACAGTGAAACACCCAATTTCATCGTCATAGAGTCCCCACCTATCCCTGCTGCTGTTTTGGATTGAAAGGAACAAAAATCAAACTAAATGGATATTCTGAGCAATACTAAATTATCTCACACTATTACTCTGTTTTATCAACAAATCTTTATTTCCAGAATAAGCATATCTAATGCTTTCCTATCTGTCTGTTCTTTGCTATAAGCTACTCTTCTACATGATATGCATCCTTTCATCAGAATATAGCCACTGATTTTATGTGACCAGTATAGATACTTTTATGGAATTAACTGTTTCCAGGTTTTAAAAAATAACAATCCTGAAAGAATGCAATGGGAAATCACTGAGTATTGCTGTTACCTGGTGTTGAGATTGACTTGAGGGATAGTTTATTGTTTATCTTCTAGAAATATTCCAGAAGTGGATTTTGTTTGCCCTACATTTAATGGAAAAGCTGTATATTACTATTTCTCCATAGACTGTGATACAGTTATTATTGTTATTTTGCTATCGTATCTCTACATACAAAAGAAGGAGTAAGATTTAAAACTATAGATAAACCTTCAACAGGGTGCTGTGCAATTCATGAGAACAAAATAATGCCATATTGAAAAGTTCTACTCTACTTTTTTTTTTTTTAACAAAAAAAATCAATTCTCATTCTGTTTGATGAAAAATAACTCACATTTGAAATTGATTTCAAAGGAAAAGAGAATTCTGGTTAAATTCTCATGGGAGAACATGAGGTTCTTGCACTTTTTATTGTAGCAATGCTTTGCTTTTCATTGTACAACTATCTTTCCCACTCTGTAACCTCCATTTCTTCTCCCATCTGAAAGGAATTCTTTCTCCAATTTAGGAAAAGTGGACAGCTAGAAAGCCCAGAGTTCTGAACTGTTCTGGTTTGTGGATCTGAAAACACTACAACTATTATTAAGTGTTGTACCTTATGATTTTTGACTCTTGGTGAATGTATCTTTTCTTTTATGTATACTGAGAGCATTTGCACCAAGACAAAGTCCTTGTGTGTCCAATCACACTTAGCCAATAAAGTATTCTATACTATTCCACTCGTGGACTTCCACCCTTTGCCTGGATATATTAGCAAGATCTGAAGAACCTTTCCACTTATTTGGATTTGGTTGGTTGAGAGAAAAGAAGGACTAGGGGTGACATGATAGCAGTATTCCAGTATTTGAGAGGCTGCCACAAAGAAAAAAATAATAAAAAAAATATTTTCCAAAGCATCAGGAGGCAGGACAAGAAACAACTGATGGAAACTAATCAAGGAGAGAAGCAACTTGGAATTGAGGAGAAACTTCCTAACAGTGAGGACAATTAACCAGTGGAATAGCTTGCCTTCAGACATTGGAGGTGCTTCATCACTGGAGGTTTTTAAGAAAAGACTAGACAGTCACTTGTCTGAAATGGTGCAGGATCTCCTGCCTGAGTAGTGGGCTGAACTAGAAGACCTCCAAGATCCCTTCCAGCTCTATTCTGATTCTGATTTCTCATCCAGGAAAATCAAAGAAAATAGAATCACTATTTTCTCCTTTTGTCCAGGGAAAAAGGGAATCTCCATTTGAAGAGGCAAAAGAAATGGGAGGGAACAATTGAAAATTTTCATATTACAGAAAGTGTGGTAGAAATTTGGAGAGAAATTCTAATGAACTTTTCAAGAATTAAAGAGTCCTATTGGTGGAATGCTTAAAGTGCAGTGTTGCAGACAAACTCTGCCCTAGCTTGGAGTTTGATCCCAATAGGTTAATTCAGCCTTCCATTCTTCCCCGTTTGGTAAAATGCAGACCCAGATTTTTGGGATCAATAAATAAATGTTTCTATATTGTAAACTGCCTAGAGAGTGCTGAGGAGTAGCATATAAGCCTAAATGCTATTGCTATTGTTCCGTCCGGAAAAACGCGAGGTAGACCGGGTTCCAACAACAAAGTCTTTATTATTTACAGCAGTGGGAAAACGGAACATTGGCTCAAGCCGCGGCAGCCTTTTTATAGGGATTTGCCTGCCGGCTTGTAGCCAATGACAGGTAGTTAGTTTTGCCTCCTTTTGAGCAGTTTCTTGGATTGGTTCCTATTGAACCAATCTCCATTCAGGTTTTTTTCCCAATCAGAATCCTGTGTTAGGAGTCTACTATTCTATATACAGAACAGCTATCATGACAATAAAGTAGAAAAAATAAACATTCTAAGAAACTGAAAGGTAGATTTTGTTGCAGCTTTATAACAAAGGACAGCTTATGCCAAAACCAAATGCCTCCTTTCTCAAAAACCTTTCCAATGAGAATAGAATCGAATAGAACAGAATAACAGAGTTGGAAGGGACTTTGGAGGTCTTCTAGTCCAACCCCCTGCTTAAGCAGGAAACGCTACACCATCAATGGCTATCCAATCTCTTCTTTAAAACTTCCAGTATTGGAGCATTCACAACTTCTGGAGGCAAGTTGTTCCATTGATTAATTGTTCAAACTGTCAGAAAATTTCTCATTAGTTCTAGGTTGCTTCTCTCCTTGATTAGTTTCCACCCATTGCTTCTTCTCCAGTTCTTCGCACTTTGCTCTTGCAGTTGACTGTAATTTTCTTTTAATAAGTTGGTTGTTAGAGGTAAATCATCCTGAGTCATTTGGATCAGGCAGCCTCTACATTAATTGGTTAACTGAATAAGAAATTCCTGGAGCAGACTGGCTAATGAATGACGATTTGCAGCAGGCACAAGTGGACTGTGAATAAAAAAGCAAACTCACTTTTTCCCATCACTTTAGTAAACTGTCCTGGGATGTCCCCTTCTGGCAAAGGGACACCTCCAGTTTCCCCCTTACAACCAGGTAAGCTGTGGTGCTGCATTTCTCCTGAGGCAAAGTCCTTATGTTTGGGGGCAGCAAATCTCAGAACTTCCAACCAGCATTCTTAGAGTTGCAGCCCCAACATAGCTGGTGGGCAACAGGCTGGGAAAAGCTAAGCTAGGTTTTCTTCACGAAGAGACTCTTTTCGTGAGAACCAGCATCTCAACATAGCAAAAACAACAAAGGTTCTTGCAGCATCTTAAAAGCTGACAAATTGATTATGACATAAGCTCTCTTTAGGGGCTTTATTTGCACTCGGCACAATTTGTTGTCCTGAAAGGGCAAGTGGCAGAATCCCAGAGGGGACTCTTGATTCTCAGCAATGGCACTTTTAACTGAACACCGCAAGCCGACACTCCTGAGCCTTACAGTGCACACAAGGGTGGAATGGTTGCAAGTGTGACACAGAGAAAAAGAACTTATGGTCAACTCTCTCATGCATGCATGTGCATGCATACATTCATGCACATACACATACACGCACACACACATACATATGAACAGAAGGAGAGGGAGGGAGGGAGAACCATCAATAGACCTGTATGAGTATTTGACACTTTGGATTGATTTGAACTAAATTTCAATACTTTTCGCCTGTGTGCTCGTGCATTTGAATGATCCAGATCAATCCAAATTGAACAAGACCCTATTCAGAATGCCAGTCCAAATTGATTTGGATCCAAATTGCCAACACTCCTAAAAGCCAACTTTTAACTGAAGTGTTTTTTTTTTTAATTACAATATAGAGTTCCATATTTGGTTAAAAATGAGAGTGGTGAAACATTAGAAAGGTATGTAATGGGCAGAGATCTTCCATCATTGGAAGGCATCTCTCTTCCTCTCCACAATATTGTCAAAGGTAATAAACACTTCCCTTATTTTATTCTTGACCATCCCTCTTTCTCCTGCCCTCCCCTCAGTGCTTTTTCCTTTTATTGAATAATTCAGCTTCTGCACAGGCTCAGCTGACCTTTGCTTGATAAAGTCATATTTCCGAGCATTTGCTTGCATTTGGTATTTTTAATCAGGTTCAAGTCCGCTGGCTACACATCAGAGCCGAGAATAATGATGCTACAGATATGTATTTTAGCCAAATGATGTTCTCTCTGCCACACACACATCCCCCAAATCACTGAGTTGTTAACTAAAGTGTAGGAGAATTTATGATGCTAAATAAAACCAGGGAGGGAAGGGGGAAAAAAAGATGTTTTAATAAGATGAAAATCCAAATGTTAAAATAATGAGCCATCTGTATGGGTGGCCCTCTCTTGAGATATGCCAAGAGCTTTACCATCTGTGAAACATTTACCAGCTGTTTCCTTCTTTTCTCTCTCTCTTTCTCTCTCTCGTTGTAAGAACATAAGAAATCCTCATGCAACTGACATATCCTAGGAATGGAAACAGGTTTGTTTGGCTTCAGGATGCTGTATCAAAGCTATATACTTGGAAATCTTTAGAGGGGGATTGAGAAGGTTACAATTCCCCACATTTGAAATCTCCATCTACCTGAAGTTTGGATAAATTGCTCTGGACAGGAAGACTGTTTCCACATTAGCACACCTCCACGAACTATACTTAGCACTTGTCTGCTAATGGATTTTTGTTTCATTGCTATATTCACCCAAAAGCTGGTACGAGCTGTGTTTGTGTGTGTGTGCGTGCGCGCGTGTGCCTGCCTGCCTCAGTGCCTGCTCACCCTCCTAATGGAGCTGCTTCTTTCTATTTTTAGGATACGTTTAATTCTTTTTTTAAAAAATGGTGCCAGACATGCTTGCACACCCCTTTAGCTCAGAGTACGTGCAAAATAGGAGAGGAACAACAATTCCTTGTTGCAAAGGGATCTGTGTTAATGCAGGCAAATGTGATTTTCAACTGTACAGGAAATAGTGCACTGTATTTACATGTCATGATCAATTAATGTCAATTATTTCTGTGCAAGAAGACAGGAATAACCATATTCCACCGTGAGGTTTCTGAAGAAGTATATGAATTATGTCCAATGGGTTTGTTTTCCAAAGAGATAACCAAAACACTGGTGTGTTTTTTTTTAAACTCTGTTGCAGGAAATCCTGGGATTCTTCAGGAATATCCCAATCATTCTTCCACCTTCTTCCAGTTTAGTGAAGGATCATTCTGGATGAGGTAGCACTCTCCTGAAATTGGAAGTTCTCCTGGATTTACAACTATTGCTAGTTACATGTTGCATAGATGCAGTAGGTGTTGTGGCCAAGGGAAACTCTACTGAACTGCAGTAGTGACTCTTATCACTACACCATGGACCCCATCATGTGCTACACATGGAGCTGCCTTTGAAGTTCACTTGGAAGTTGCAACTGTCACAAAATGCAACCACCAGCAGGCAACCAAAGTATGACTCACTATCCATGTAACACTGATGGTTTCAGTGCTGCATTGTTTGCAAATAGATCAACGGATGTAGGTTTCCAGTGAAATTCTGAGTGCTGTTTTTAACCTTTAAAAATCTACATTGCTAGACACCAAGGTATCTTCAGGACTGCCTTCTCTGAGTAGCTTATCTGTATATTTGGGGAAGATTAGGGAATCCCAATGACCTGAGGTGAAAGATACAGAATATCTCTCTTTGAATATTTTTTTCTCTAATAGTTCCCACCTGCTCCACCTATGAAAAAGTATGGCAATATTTAAAGTAAAACAAATGCAATTATTCTTTGTCAGATGCATCAATCTTCCATATGTCAGAAGATGTAACTTGCTTAGATGGCTCCTAACGTACAGAGCTGAGGGCAAATCAATAAATAGCAAAAACAATCATAACTCAATGAATCCTTCAAAATTCAGGTAATATATTTTTAGATCTAGTGAGATGCCCTGAACTGGATATTCCAGAAGCAAAGGATGAGGTTGCCCCACATTTTGGCTTCAGGTTGCCTTTAGTTAATGTCAGGTGTATTTGTGATAAGATGTTGATGCTCCATGACCTGATCTGACTTACATAATTTATACCTGGCTATGTAGAGATAGGATTGTAGTTCTAGCTGAGATTTGCCCATCTGGATTTCAGATAATTCAGCAGCCCCAGCTCCAGGGGAGGTGAGGAGGAAGAGATGATGTTCCTGCAAAAGACCTTGACAGTGACCAGGTACACTGTTGTGCATAAAACCGGATGCAAGTGTCTGTAACTGAGATTGGGGTAGGGAGATAAGTTAGGGATACTGCTGATACACTGCCCAATCTACAACCAGAAAATTCCTACTCAGTTTTTTTTTTGTTTTTTTGGATCTCATTGACAGTACTATATTCTCTCCAGGTTTTGGAGCTAAGAGATACCATTTTCCATGCCCTAGAAATAGGATTTTTGTGGCTTCATGGCCACAGGGACAATTAAAACCTTGCCTCAACTGGCCCAACACTTACAAATGGCCAAATACTTAATTGAAGTTTTACTTTGGGCAAGATAGCTTGTGATGAAGATAGAAAATACAATGAAAATTCTTCTGTGAACATCAATGTACTTTCTTGTGAATTTACATATATCTTTTATTTATCAAATTTGCAAAATTACCTGACTCCATAATGAGAGGAGGAGGAGGAGGAGGAAGAGGAGATGATGGAGGAGGAAGAGGAGGAGGAGGAGGAAAGCAGCATACTCTGTGATACCAAAAATTCCCCAATGGGGCTTGTCACCCACCATAATCAAAGACCTTGAGGGAAAATGGATTTAAAGAACTGTCTATGCCACTACATTCTTGACAGCTGTAGCTTCAAGAACAATGCCACGCAGAGTACATTGCAATAGTCCATATCTGAGGCAACTCCATTATTAATATTCAGAAATGGGTTTAACTGATGCATAAGATGCATCTGTGGAAGAGTCTTCAGCTGCTACCTGCAGTTAAACCATGGACTTTGAAGACCTGAGCTCTGCAACTTGCAGAGGTAGGAGCTGTTTCAGCAATGTTGCACCTATCCTGTAGGGGCTACACTGGCTGCATGATTCCAGGTACAGTTCAAAGTGCTGTTTTTTACCTACAGCCCTAGATTTTTTGGATAAATTTTACCTACAGCACAGGAGAGGATTGGGTAAAATCTCCCCATCCTATGTGATCATCATGGAAAGCAAGATTCCTGGCTCTTTCCTTCCAGATTGTCAAATGAGTAGGGGCTTCAAAACTTTATTTGTGATCACTCATGAAATCCAGATAGATCCTGTATTGTTAGTGTTTATAAAACTAGACACTGCTGCTGTGCTGGATGTGGAAAGTTTGAAGCATCAGAGATGACAAGGTTGTTTTTAATTCTATTGTTTTACATTTTAATGCTATTCGTGGCAGTTTATCTGAGCAATTTGTGAAATTGGGTGAGATAAAAATTATGTAAACAACAATTGCAACTTCCTAGTGTACAATCTTAATGCCAATCCCAGCCATCCTGAAAGAGCCACCTCTTTCTCTTTATGGAAAGAGAATATCTATGTTGAGTTTAGCTTCAGGTTGATTTCAGAAGTTACTTGCAATGTCTCCATAGCCCTTCACAAAATTTCATTTCAGTGAGCAGTGTAAATTACTGGCTATTATTTCTTTCATTAGTTTATCAACTTGGCAACCCTATTTTTGTATTGTAGTTCTCCAACTTCAGTCTCATAATATCATTTCTGGTTTGCTTGTCTAAAATTTGATGTTTCCATGTCAAGTTTATATGTGCATTTTGCTCAGCATGAATGTATTTTAAGTGAGGAAATATGTATTACATTTTGGAAAATATGTGTATACTCCTCCAATTCTAGCCCCATCTCAGCATTTTTACTCTACCAATTATTTTTTGTTTTCTGCCTTCAGTTAAACCCAACACTTTGTTTCTTTTCCTTTTCCGTGTCCTTTTTCTTTTTTCTTTTTTTCTTTTTTTTTTTGACGAGTTTACATGAATGTTGCAAAAGATATCAGAATATATATGTTGAAAGATACTCAGAAAAATAGATTATACCCAAACCTACTGAGAATTTTCTTCTGATAAATCCTCTACGAGATTGGTAGCTGTTGTTGAATACAGTTTTCAAGCAATCTTTAGTATGGTTGATCTGATGGACCCTCTCTATTTGGGATAAATCCTGAGAAGTATTTCCAATGCTAGGAAATAAGGCACCATTTCCCACAATTCCACAGAGGAGTATTATACTAATGGGGGAGTTTTGGAAAAGTAAACTGCCAGTTCTCAGGTTAATACAATTACACTCATCTAAATGTCGATTTATGCCATCTAACCCACTGCTTTGGTGCAGGAATCCAAATTATGTATCCCAGGCAGATAGCATAGATAAAGATAAAGAAATATATATGGACTCCTAGCAATTCTGTCCAGTAAAAGGAAACCTACCATTTCTTTGAGCAACTGTTAAACTGCTGATATTACTAGGAAGTACTCTTTTTTCCTTAAAATTTAGAGACCATCTGCCTTCTTGTAATTTGATTCCATTATTTTGTGTACTGTACTCTGGAATGAGAGAGGATAGATCTTGATCTTCCTCTGTGTGGTATCACAGGTAGAGGAAGAGAGCAAATATTTTCTCTTTCAGCTTTCTCTTCTTAAGTCTCAAGTATGGTGAAATTTAAAAAAAAAAAAAGCATTTATGGCCCACCAAGAGTCTCTGGCAGAAAGCCATATATACTGAATGCTATTTTAGGACATCCAAATTAGAGCCTAGTTATTTTCCACCCGGGATCAACTATAGCCAACATTAACAGACTTTGGGAGGTCATCATAATGAGGTGTGTTTCTTGTGTATAAAGTTTGCAAGTTTGCTCTAATCTACAAAAACTAATAAAATTCCCAACCAAATTATTGAAGGAAAACTCTTTGAACTTTGGACACAGTGCAGGATTGATTTGCTTTGACTTCTTAATGCTGCAAATTCCACACTGCTTTGAGAATAAGTCTTTACAAAGACAGTGTGCTTTAGGAAATATGCATTTAGTAAATATACACTATTTAAGGAGCCCATTTTATCCCTTACAGAGTCTAGTAGCTAAATATGTCCTGGGATATGTACTAACATACGTTTGCTTAAAAGCTAATCACAAGGAAGAGATTAAGTGGGCTGAATTACATCATTTTGCCCCAAGGGATAGAACAGCTCTCCATGGTAAGGTCATTAAAAGGGCAGGGTAAACATGAAAATATACATTAAAAGCATTTTCATGAATCTGTCCCAAGACATTGTTTAACTTCAGTCCCTTAAGCATGTTTGTAAAGTGAGTTAACACAATCAGTGTATGTGATATACATCAATCCAAAGGATTCAATGAAGAAATTAACAGTGTCGCTATGACCCAGTAGGAAAACTGTAAGTCATTCAACTTTTTATTACAAAGGCAAAGGTGGAATGTATACAGGTTGGGTTACACAGATCTTAGCGAGAATGCTTTATTTAAGTAAAGCTTGAGTGTGACATTGAAACTATTTTGTGAATAATGAGGTCCCTCTCACATTTAAGAGATACAGCTCATCTGTCTGGAATCTGCACTGTATATCAGACATAAATACAATTGAGCAAGTCCAGAAGTATTTCACGAGAATATTACATTCCTCTGTTCACAACAGAATACTCTATATCACCAGGCTTGAAATTTTGGGCTTGGACAACCTACGGTCTGATCTAAGCTTAGTACACAAAATTGTCTGCAACAATGTCCTACCAGTCAATGACTACTTCAGCTTCAACCACAACAATATAAGAGCACACAACAGATATAAACTCAATGTAAACCCCTCCAAACTTGATTGCAGAAAGTATGACTTCAGTAACAGAATGGTCAATGCCTGGAAGGCACTACCTGATTCTGTGGTTAAATCTTCAACCCCCCATTCCTTTAACCTTAAACTATCCACTATTGACCTTATCCCATTCCTAAGAGGTCTGTAAGGACTGTGCATAAGTGCACAATCATTTCTACTGTCCCTGTCCCATTGTGCCCATTTATTCGTACTCATTTCCTGTATTCTTACTCATGTTATACTTATGCTATTATCTTGTAAGAAATTGACAAATCAAATAAATAAAAATAAATAAAATAAGTAAAGCAACTGTGTCATGGAGAAAATCTATTCATGGGGTCACTGAGAGTCAGCATTGATTTGATGTCACATAATCAATCAATCAATCAATCAAAAACAACTGTGTAGCACTGAGTTCTGCTCTGATGCCTGATCCAATGGTTCCAGTAGCTGGAAAACACCTCTCATCAGCTATTAGATGCATGATAAAAGGTGGCCACACCTATGTGGTACATGTATGGAAGCCCTTTCTTAGTACAGTAATTGATGGTCCAGGTTGCAAGACAATTTTGTAAGTTTATTATGGCAACTTGTCACCCAGGGTCATTATGGATAGGGAGATGAGCAGATGATATATTTATCATATAAACAAATAAATGAACTTGGGTCTTCTTATTAAAGTAAACCAAAACCACTTCACACAGTCCCTATTCATGTACTTTCTGAAGATACATGAGCATTGTATGCACTCTTTCAGAATTCCACACGCATTCAGATCTTTAAGTGAATGTATGGGATGATGGAGGATGAGCCACCTCTAATCAGTGGTGGGATTCAAATTTTTTTACTACCGGTTCTGTAGGCTTGGTGCTTGTGGCAGGGGAAGGATACTGTGAAGTATCCAGTCGGAAGTGGTATTTCCAGTTCTCTGAACAACTCAAAATTTCCGCTAGCGGTTCTTCAGAACTGGTCAGAACCTGCTGAATACCACCTCTGCCTCTAATGCTGTATGTATGGTAGCTGAGGTTGGAAAAGTTGCTCAGTCAAGACTTTAATGTTTCATACTAAAATGTTGTATCCTTTTTTTCTCTCTTGATGATCCCTTCCCAAAATTCAACCTTCCAGATATACTCCTGTGTCTTTAAATTAAGGGTCAGATCTTAAATGATTTGTTTAATCTTAGCATGGGGAGTTTCAATTTATTTTCTTCAGGTCTGAAACCATGAAAAGCAGGCTTTTAGTAAACAGTTTTCTCTGCTAAAAATATATTTTATCTCATGGTGTGCTTGCATTTCTGGTTCTAGCTGGGAATATTAATCTCTGTGTTAATAACAGTGTCTCTGCTCAAAATTCTATGTTGTTTAGGGAAAACTGCCTTTGTCCTATCTTTGCATTTGATTAGAGTTGTATAACTGGAAGGAAAACAATCATGCCTAAGTCTTGAACCTTTATATTCAGGGGTAATTTTAGTAGGCTTAATTGCTTTAATCACACACTTCAGGGTATTTGGAGAAGTGTTATAATGCAACTCGGTAAAACTTCATTTACCCAAATGGCCTAGAGAATATCAAAAACACACTGAAAAAAAAACAACTCTAGAAATTAACAAATATAATGACATATCAAGATTTTGACAGAAGACCACAAAGGTAAGAAGTAAACTGGCCTTACTACAAGTCCGTAGGAGGTTAAGCAGAGCTGTCCTGCTCTGCAGGGAGTAGAAAACAGGCTAATTTTTTTTTCTTGGTTGTTTCTTTTTCTCATTTTGCCATCTGGATGTGTTCATTGTAATTTGCTCCTGACAAAAGAGAATTCACCTAGGAGGAATTTGCACATAATTAAGCCACTTTTTAATCTCTTTGTTTTGTTTTTTACAGTTTTTTTATTTCTATTTTTCCTTCCTTTTCTCTGAACATTTTAGAAAGCCAGGTGGCAAAGAAATATTCAGAGAGAAATAATTAATTTTAGGGTTCAACTGTATGGCATAAAATTAACAGTAAGGCATCGTCAAATTGTAAGTATAAAATCAAATCTTTATCCTTTTTTGCTCATTATTGCTGTTCCTGGTAGTTTGCAAAAAAAAAAAAGTGTCAAACAAATTGTTGAATGGAACACTTTAAACTTGGACACAGAAGTCTTAATCTCAGGGAGATGGGCAAGGACTAAGATGGTCAACAATTTTGAATCTTTTTCATATGGAGTCTGGAGAATTACTCCACCTTGGGGTTGTCAAACACCTTGCTGGCCACACTCATCCCTGGTTTAGCGAAGGGGGAAAAAGTCCTGATATGTCACCTGATGCCGATGTGACGACATGAGTTTGACGCCCCTGCTCTACCTCAACCAAATTTATCCTTCAGTTCAGGACCCTACAGAAACCAAGAAGCAAAGATGGCAACCAAGATGAACTCTAGCCAAGACCTAGTTGGAGAGAGTATATCTTATCTATGGTTTCTATCTATGAAGCTAACATAAGAAAAGTACGGGACTAAAACTTCATTTAACGTTTAATTCAGCTACAGCTGTTGTAACTCCTAATTTTACCCAGCTCCCAGCTATGTCTATATGTAAAAGTGATGGAAAAGTGCCATTTAGTAATTAATGCTTTTTTAAAAATTGCTTTGCAAATATGAGCTTTCAGAGCCCTATGTTATTCCATAATGCATCCATCCAAAGAGTACTATGTTATGACAGTGTGCACAGAGAATATTTATGTAAGATAAAGATCCCCATCTTTACCCCTTTTTGTTCATTATTGCTGTTCCTGGTAGTCACTCAAACATCTGGTTTGGTTTCTCTTTCTGGGGCCAAGGTCATATTATCCAACACGTTTTATTGTTGAAGAGTCAGACCTACATGTGAACTGGGAGCTAGACCAACTGAACTTCCTTAATAGCAGCCATCTGCTAGGGACAACCAATCTGCCATTTGTTGTGGATATCCTACATTATCTATTTTGCACAGAGGGTTGGAATTAGATGAGCTCAAAGGTCTGCTCCATTTTCTATTTTCTATGATAAATGGCCTTTGGAAGCAGAATCCTCATCGGGACTGAATTTGTGGGGATTATGGTAGTACACTTCATATTTCTTTTCAGACCTCTGCCCCTTTCTGTAATGCAAATGAAAAGTTTTTAAACAATTCTGTCTTAAGTTTCTGTTGTGATTTAAAAGCAAAAGGGAATACATACATTTGATATAGAAAAGGTCCTGAATGTATCTGTTCCTTGTCCTTCTAAGGAGATCTGAAAAGTGATTGCTAGGTAGCAGATTGAACCTATAGAAGAGAATATTTTTATTTCAGGATTAAACTGTAGGGTTAGGGTTGTGTCAGTCCTACAGTAGCACTGATGATGTTACTTTGTATGGTAATGAAAGGTCTGCAAGAAAACCACCAAGAGCACTAAGGACCCCACAAAATGGACTTTTCTAACATAGTGAGGGAAACTTCTTGTTCTGGGTGTCAAATAGAAGCCACAATGGTGTCACGTGTATCATGCAAATGTATTGCAATGTACATCATGGCCCTCTCCTGAACACCTCCATACTCCATGTAGTCCTATCTTCCTTCCTTGGATGCTGAGATATGATTTAGATTTGTTTGCTGCAAGAAACATGGAACTGACTGATATTTTTTAAGTGGGACAAATCCTTACTTTTTTAATATATTCACACGACTGAGACGGAAAACTGTTTGGGAACAGAACTGTGGGTTGTTGTTTTTTTCATTTTAAGTTGCTCTGCTTTTTTGACCCTGCCTCCTCCTTATTGCTATAATATTTATGATCTTGTAGATCTTGGTTCCTTTGCAACGGGTGGCCGCCTGATTTGCAGTGCAGGTGTTACGTAGGTGGGTGCAATGTGGGTTTCCCCTGCACAGCTAGGATGCCTGAACTGTGCTAACTAAGCACCAGGCGCTGGCAGTCCCGCATATCCTTGCCGCCAAGACTGACAATCTGTGCCAACTTGTGGAAGCAGTTGGGGGTTAATAAACCTTTTCTAAACTTGTCAGATTGTATAAATAGCACAAATCTGTGCTTCCAATAGAAAATAAAAAAAGAAAGAAATGTGATTAACTCACACCCCCCCCCCATCCCACAAAAGCAAAGAGCAATGCAAGCAAAGATGCATGGAAAGAGCCAAACTTTAAAGGCTTGGTTTGGGATCAAAGGTGGGCAGTGGGACAAATCAATCACTGATGCTTATGACTCTCCTTGAAGACTTATGGGGTGAGACTTTCTAAAGAATGAAGTAGTTTGCATTAAGCTGCCTTTCTGAATGTTTGCCAAGTTTCATAATAGAACAAGGCCTGATCTGAAGGCCAAGGCAGAGCAATGGGGTCAATCATTCAATCATTTCCTCAAGACTCCTTAATTTACGGAGGGGGGGGGAGATGGCTCAAGGTTAAAGACACTGAACTTATTAGCTGGAAAGCTGACAGCCTGGGTTTGAGCCCAAGCACTGTGCGACAGGGTGACTTGCCCCAGCTCCTGCCTATTTAGCAGTTCAAAAGCATGCAAATGCAAGTAGATAAATAGATACCACTAGAATGGAAAGTAACAGACATCTCAGTATATAGTCATACTCATCACATGACCACGGAAATGTCTTTGGACATTGATGGTTCCCTCAGCTAAGAAACAGAGATGAACATCACTGCTTAGAACTGGACACAACTGGGCAGGGGAAAACTTTACCTTTATCCTTAATTTACATGATGGACCCCTACGTAAATTATTGGGAGTATTTCATAGCAGGCTAGCCTATTTCTCCAAAATTATGTGTTCTGACTTCTGTTTTTTTTCTAGGTTATGTAGAGAAGGGAGGGAGGGAGGGGGAAGTAGAGGGGGGAGAGAGAAGATTTCCTTTCCTCGCTACCTACCTGATCCTTTAATCGTACTCCTTTGTTAAGAAGTTGTTTGACTTCCAGCATAAATTGTAGCTCTGTATCACCCTTCCATTAAAGCATTGCTGCTATGAGAAAACATTAGAGAACTGCTACTTTCAGCACCAGCAGACTGTTTATTCTTGTAAATTTAGGTCATCCTTCTCCAGCCTCATATTTTCTGGGTATGAGAGATCTATCCAACATTTTCTTCCAGACCTGGGATGTGAGTCCATTTCACATGTTCTATAGAATAGGATAGTGTAACTATACCCTGGGATGTTAGTCCATTTCACATGTTCTACCACAGAGTAGGACAGTATAACTAAATCTTTTTGTATGTTTAAACATTTTGTTTTTCTAACCTCTTCAATTTCTCATTGATGCCTTTCTTTAAAAAAAACAACAACAATAACTGTATTAATTAATGAAGACAGGGGTGGCTTTGCTTCCCCCTCTACCTACTCATGTTTTACCAGATGATGGAAAATACATCAAATACAAGCAAAGTTTGAGTCTGAACTTTATTTTGTTTTCAAATGTTCATCTCTTTCTCTTGCTTCAACTCCCCCAACTATTTTCTTGCCATTTCAATTATCCTCCTCTGTATCTTGAGCAATGATGTTCCAGGGTACTCTCTCATGAGTTAAAAAATCACACAGTATCTATTTGCCAGTGTTTATTTTTAAGCGGTGCCAAAAGTGTTTATAGATAGAAACAACAGGACAACCCATAATTAAATCATTGTTTCTGCTAGATCTGCTATTTAGCAACTCTAAGAAAAATAATTTGCTCACAACAATGAGGGAATGGTCAAGGAAGCTCTTGCACCCAGTATTATCATATTCAATAACATATTAGTTGCTTAGTTACCAATCATAAAATGAGGCCAATTTAAAAAATGCAAGATTCTTAACTAAACTGCATGGAATAGAAATGAAGAAAGTTAAAAGCTGTCAGGTGGTTACTAGAAATAATACCAATGAGTGATTGACAAAGTGAGCTTTGCTCAGCTTCAAATTTGGCTTTGATTCAATAAATGATTGGCATACCGATATCCTCTGCAAAAGTGGATTATGCTTTGGAGAGGTTATTTAGTGAGCCACTGATTGACAGTTTACTAAAACTGTCCCATGGACAGAGGTAACCAAACAGAGTTGTATTTTGACAGGTAAATTTCTTTAATCTCCATCTTGCGATACCATTTTTTATTGCTCTAAGCAGATGCTCTGAACTGCCAGTCAGCTACCATGCAAAAACCTTCCCACTTAGTAGGGTTCTCCTTTTCTTCTCTGTGTTACTGCTAAAAACACTGCAGGTTGGGAAAAAATAATTATAAATCTTCCTAGTAGATACATTAGTAAAAACTAACAAATAAACAGGCTTTGCCCACTCATGTAGGATCATATGAAGAAATCCAGTCTCTTCTGCATATTTGGTTGTGTTTATTATTTGGTTGTGGATATGTTTAGTAGACAATTCAGAGGTAGTAATGGCAATAGCACTTAGACTTATATACCGCTTTACAGTGCTTTATAGCCCTCTCTAAATGGTTTACAGAGTCAGTATATAGCTCCTAACAATCTGGGTCCTCATTTTACTGACCTCGGAAGGATGGAAGGCTAAATCAACCTTGAGCCTGGTGAAATTTGAAATTGTCAAATTGCAGGCAGCTGGCAGCAGCAGAAGTATCCTGCAGTACTTCACTCTAACCACTGCACCACTGCGGCTCATGTAGTTGTGCCATTGAGACAAAATGTACAAGTAGAAATCCATGCGCTGATCCAAGCTGATCCAGAACCTGATGGTTGAACTGAGAATGGAAGATTATCATTGAACCTGGACCTCATGCATATAAAACTTATTATTCCATGTCTAGATCAAACTTTAAATTGCCAGAATGTGGTCACCTTCTTCGCTTTGTCATTGGCCAAAAATAAGTAATTGGTACATATTTCTGATAGTAGCTGACATACTAGTGGATGGGCCAGGCTCTGTGTCTCTCCTATAGTGTTTGTTATCTACTAAGAGCCTCCACTTGAGCATACTGGTTTTACATTTAGGCACTCCAACTCTCAACCTATTCAGGGTACTTCAAGTTACTACTACTCAAGGAGGTCAAATTCTTTGACCATATCCTACTTTAAAGTTATTCCTTGCTCAGTGGTTTCCTTCCTCTATCTTTTAATTCAATTTTGTTCTTTATATCTTAAAGAACATTTGTTCTTGCCATAAAGCTCCTCCTAGATCTGAGTTGGTGGGCTTGGAGCAAATGTTGTTCAGAGAATGTCAAGGATCATTCTCTGCCTTAAGGCCCTGTCACACTGCCCAACAGATGCAAAACGTTTGTAAAAAGGACACAACAGACGAGCAAAATGTTCCATCCGATGTTATCCACTCTCAAAAGGGGCAAAAATTTGCATAACCGGAGTGGATAACGGAAAGGAACAGATGCGGGGAGGACGTAGAGTTTATGGAAAGCGGATGCGGAACAGGAGCCCAGCGGATGGGAGCAGATGGGAGCAGATGGGAGCGGATGGCACATCCGCAAGGCTTCCGGGGGACCTCAGCAAAACAGACGCAGAATGGATACAGCGGATGCACAGCGGATGCACAGCGGATGAAGCGGATGCAGAGTGGAAGCCTAGCAGATGCACAGCAGAAGCTGAACGGATGCCAAGCATTAATTGCGCATGTGGGGGGATGCATTGCGTAAGCCACGCGGATATAAAGGGAAGCAGCTCGCACATGGCCAGCATTCGGAGGAAAGACCTGCTGCTGGATACATCGAGTCCTTGCCTGCCCTACCTGCATGCCTGCCTGCAAGCCTTGCTGCCAGCCTTGCTGCCAGCCTGCCTCCAAGCCTCCTGGCCAGGCTCTCTGCCAGCCTTGCTCTCTGCCTGCCTGCCAGCCTTGCTGCCAGCCTGCCTTCCAGCCTCCAAGCCAGCCAGTCTACCTGCCAGCCTTGGTGCCTGCCTGCCTGCCTGCCTTTCTGCCAGGCTTCCTGCCAGGCTTCCTGCCAGCCTGCCTGCCAGCCTGCCTGCCAGCCTTGGTGCCTGCCTACCTGCAAGGATTCCTGCCAGCCTTGGTGCCTGCCAGCCTCCCTGTCAGCCAATCTGCCTGCCAGACTTGGTGCCTGCCTGCCTGCGTTCCTGCCAGGCTTCCTGCCAGGCTTCCTGCCAGCCTTGGTGCCTGCCAGCCTTGGTGCCTGCCAGCCTCCCTGCCAGCCAGCAACCCCACAACCATGGGGAAGAAGTGAAAGCCTCAGCAACCTGCCGCCATCCCTGGCAAGAGGGACAGGGCCACCACCCTCCCGCCCCCTGTCCTTGACTCTGCTTCTGCTGAGGCTTCTGCTGCTCGGGCTCGCTCTTCTGGTGCTGGAGGTTCTGCTGAAGCTGCTCCTGGCGGTGGTGCTTCTGCTGGTGCTTACTCTGCTGAAGCTGCTCCTGGCGGTGGTGCTTCTGCTGGTGCTTACTCTGCTGAAGCTGCTCATGGTCCTGCTGGTCCTGCTCATCCTGCTCGTGCTCCTGGTCCTGCTGGTGCTGCTGCTGCTGGTGGTGCTGCTGCTGGTGATGATGATGATGATGATGATCCTGCTGGTGCTGCTGCTGCTGATGATGATGATTATAACTCCTGCTGGTGATGATGATGATGATGATGATGATGATGATGATGATGATGATGATCCTGCTGCTGCTGCTGCTGGTGATGGTGTGGAGGAGCAGCCCCTACTACCTGGGAGCCCCTCTAATGAGGGCCCATCTGGTCCTGCCAAAGGGAGGAAGAGGCGTATGCGACAACGGGAGAGGAGGCAATACTATATTGAGGAGGAACACGAGGATGAGGTGCTGGAGTGGCTGAGAGAGAACGACTATCTGTGGTGGAAGGGACACCGGCTATACAGGGACACCAAAAGGAAGCAGGCTGCTTGGAGAGAGAGGGCGGAAAGTATGGGTTACACTTCGGAGGTGCTCCTCGGCTGGTGGAAGCACATGCACATCTGGTATGGGAAGCTGCACCTGAAGAAATCTGGCCAGGCCACGGTTAAGCTGACGGACAGAGAGACCTACGTCATGGCTAGGTGCAGATTCCTGGAGGGTGAGGTCCCCCACCGAGGAGCACCAGCAGCCCCTCTCACGACCCTCTCTCTCCGGCAGCCTGCTGAGAGCCAGTCCTCTTCCAGCCGAGAGTCAGTCCCTGTCTCCAGGCAGGTTTCTGTGGAGCGTGCCACGGCGGAGAACCCGCGGACAGGTGTTGTAACCATGGTGTAGCGGGTGGAGGACTCCCTGGTGTGGTGGGAGAAAGGAGATGTTGCGTCCCTGCCAGCCAGTCTGCCTGCCAGCCTTGGTGCCTGCCTACCTGCCTGCCTTCCTGCCAGGCTTCCTGCCAGGCTTCCTGCCAGGCTTCCTGCCAGGCTTCCTGCCAGCCTTGGTGCCTGCCTGCCTGCCAGGCTTCCTGCCAGCCTTGTTGCCAGCCTTGTTGCCAGCCTTGGTGCCTGCCAGCCTCCCTCCCACCGATGCCACCCACGCCAATGATGCCACCGACGACAGCGATGCCACCCATGCCAGTCCTCACCCAGCTGCAGACCAGACAGCCTCACTACACTACTCCTTCCTCCACCCCACAGCCAAGCCCGGCCTCAGTACATCTGTCATCAGTACTGGGGCTGACACCCCATGGCATGGAGGAAGGACCTCTCAGCATCACGGGTCTGAGCCAGCTGTCCGAGAGCTTTCTCAACACACCATCACCTGTTGTCCTCTCGGGGCCAGGCTGAAGGAAGCACCCATTAGTCATCTATCATCCTGTCTTACCACTCCCCTGATCCAGCTGGGGAGTTGCACCAGTGTCTCAGGAGGTTGTGCTGCTTCTTCCCTTCACGTGAGGCTCTGTTGGGGCCTTGCACATCCTCAGTGTCTATCAGGTTTTGCCCTTGCCTCCATTCCCCAGGCTTCATGTCCCCATTGCCTTGTTGGAGGTCCACAAGCCTGTTCTGCAAGACTGGGTAGCGGGTGCGCATGAGATTGTGCAGGATGCAGCAAGCTTTCACGATCCTCCTCATGGTCTTTGGGTGATGCTGCATGGTGGTGAGAAGTACCTGGAACCTGTTGGCCAGGATGCCAAAGGCATTCTCCACCACCCGCCTTGCCTGGACAGCCTGTAGTTGAAGATCCTCTCTTCACGGGTGAGGAGTCTGGAAGTGTAGGGCTTCATGAGGTAGGTTCTGAGGGAGAAGGTGTCATCCCCCACGATGAAGTAGGGCACATCTTGCATGTCATTGGGCAGGGGGTCTGGATCTGGGAAGCCCATGACGAGGTTGCCTTCCATCCCCTCCTTGAGGTCACTGGCATTGTATACCTGGGCATCTGAATATGAGCCATTGCCTGAAGCATCGATGTACATGAACTTGTAGTCAGCATCGACCATGGCAAAGAGGACGATGGTGAAGAAACCCTTGTAGTTGGAATAAGTGGAGCCCGACTTGGGTGGTGCTTTGCAGGCCACGTGCTTTCCATCGATGGCTCCAACGGTGTGGGGGAAGTTCCACCTATGATACCACTGCTCTGCAACTTTCTTCCATCCTTCTTCAGTGGAGGGGCACTGGAGGAGCTCCTCCAGGTATTCTTCGATGATGGCCTGCACCACTTCTCTGATCACAATGCTGATGGGGTTGTGTGGCACCCTCCAGCCGTACTGCATGCTCCTGTAGGTGGTCCCTGAGGCCAGGTGGCGCAGAGTGAGTGCCACCTTGAGCCCAGGTTCCAGGCTGGGCCGGAAGTTGGTGTTTGCCTTGGTCAACCTGGGTGTCAGCCGCTGCACAACTTTGTCAAACATGGCTGGAGGCATCCTCATGAAGTTCTGGAATGCACGAGTGTCTTCATTCCTGAGCTCCACCATCAGCTTGTTGTACAGTCTGTACTCTGCTCTTCTCCCGATCTATCTTCGGATCCAGACGCTTCTTGGCCGCCTCTTTTTCTTCCTGTAGTAGAGTTCACAGAGCCTGTAGATGGCTTCGCACTGTTGCAGAAGGATGGTGGCTGCCAAAATGACTGTGTTATGATCCACGGTGGACATGACTGGATGCTGTGGAAGAGCAAGAGTCAGATGAAGGCTGCAGAGGTCTGCACAGCTGGGCTGCTGGGCTGAAAGTGAGATGGAGGTGAGTTGCTCCCCCTTTTTATAGGCAGTGTAGGCATCCCTTTGCATCCTCTAGGCATCCTCTAGACATCCTTAATATCCAAGATAGGTCCCCTCTGCAAAGGTTTTTTCCGTTTTAAATGCTTTGTTTCCATGCTGCATCTGCTAGGCATCCGTTCTGCATCCGTTCTGTGTCCGTTCCGCTTCCTCCCTGCGTCCGAGCGGATGCGAGTTGCGCGGATGCGGAACGGATGCCTAGTGGATATAGCGGATGCCTAGCAGATATAGCGGATGCGTAACGGATGCAGAACGGATGCCTAGAGGATGCCTAGTGGATGCAGAACGGACGAATTGGATACATTTTCCGCGCAAAAGTTTTGAGCAGCTCAAAACTTTCTGAGCGGATGAAACGTCCATAAACGGATGCTGGACGAATAGAGAGGAAGCAAAACGGAGGCAGTGAGTACAGAACAGATACATCGCGTTAACCAACGGATGGCAAGCTTTTTTGTCTGTTTTACATCCTCTTTGCATCTGTTGGTGCAGTGTGACAGGGGCTTTAGATCATAAGGATTAGGAGTCTCAGTATTCTGCTTTATTAGATACTAGATGAATCAGGTTTGATTTAAAAACCTGGCCTGATCAACAAAACATCTCTCACAGTACACCTAAGGATTCAGCTCCATTGACTAATTACAGATATTCAGATTTGGAAAATATCTGGGTTAAGAGCAAAGGCTGGGTTAAAAGGAACTTTTTACTGTGCTCTTTTGATGGTTAATTGCAGCAATTTAAGGAGACTCCAGATGATGCCACACAGGTTGTTTTTCTTTTATTTTGTTTTTCAGCTGTCTTTTACCTGAGGGGGGATAATCTGTTTAGGTAGAATGGTATAAAGAAAAGAAAACAAGAAAGGCAAAAAATAGAAAGTATCAAGGACTGTAGATTACTAGGACAATTTCTTAAATCTGTCAATGCTCATTGGAGTTTAATTTCATCAGATCTTGGCTTCCACCTCAGCCATGATTTGTTGTTTTCCCTTTTAGTTCAATCCCTCTCAAATAAACTTCTCCCACAGTTAAATATGCACAACTTCTTTTCTTCTTTTCTCTTTGATCTGTGAAAATGGCATGGTTCTGATCACAAAGAAAACAAAACTCATGCTGCCAAGTTGAATCATCAAGGGCATACTCATGAGTGCTGCCAGTTGTGTGTGGAAGAAGTTGAAGTGGTCAGCATTCCATCAGGTTCTGAGATCTAGATGGAGATGTGGCAGGGTTTTTCAATTGGAAAATGTGGGACAATAAGATATAGGAACTCTGTTCTGTGGTTCTGAGAGCCTAGAAGTAAATATTATCTCCACCACTCTTCCATTCATGTCACTAAGGTAATAGATATCAGCAGCCTGATTGTAGTGGTTGTTCGTGTCAATAATATTATAATCCATTATTATTGAAAAGCAAGAATTTTGTTAAGTGAATTTTGCCCTAAATGAATGGTTGTAAGTCAAGGACTTCCTGTAACTTACCCAGCACTCACTTACTTACTCACTTTAATAGCTTTAACAGCTAACTATATTTTAAAAGAATCAGGGCATAGCTTCGTTCCATATTTCAAGTATAAGAATTGTAGCTATAATAGCTACACAATAATAAAATTGTGAATATCTTTAGAATCAAAGCATGTGCATCAGAATATTGTAAGCATTTCCTAATTGGTAGAAGATTGCAACAGTGGATTGACTTTCATAGTCGTCTTTCCAGAAGAAATCCTTGTTTGCATAGAATGGGGGTATATTGAGGATGCTACAGGACTTTGGTTATTCTTTGGCATATCGACTAAACTGTACCTAAATTGACCAACACTGTCTTGTTATCAAGAAACTATTACCAAGATTGCAGAGGTGGTATTCAGCAGGTTCTGACCAGTTCTGGAGAACTGGTAGTGGAAATTTTGAGTAGTTTGGAGAACTGGCAAATACCACCTCTGACTGGTCCTACCCCCATCTATTTTCTGCCTCTCAAGTCCCAGCTGATTGGCTGGTTCTTCTTTTGTTGCCCTGCACAGGAGAACGGAGCTGAAAAACAGGTTACTGGGGTGGGGAGGGAATAGGATTTTGCAGTATCTTTCCTCCAGGAGTGGGGAAGGAATGGGGATTTTGCAGTATCCTTCCACTGCCATTTCCACCAAGCCATCCCCACCAAGCCATACCCACAGAACTGGTCATAAAAAAAATTGAATCCCACCACTGCAAGGCTGGTAACTTAATCTGCATCTTTTTTTCTTTTCCAAAACATTTTGTGAAACCCTTCAGTGACCAAAGACATGATAAACAACAAAAGTCAGTGTTTATCGGTCCAACTGGTAATAACTGCACATTAAAACAGATCACAGCTTGGATGGTAAGAAGATGGTAAGAAGAGTAAATGATAAGCAGTTAAAAGAATGATAAGAGTAAAAGAAGCATTCATTAACCAATGTGACGAATGAAATAAAAATGAGTTCTGATCTGGGAAAAAGCATCTGAAAAAGCACCTTTGGGACAACCATGACCTGAATGACTGATAATATCTACAGACTTTTAGCTATACAATTTGGGATGAACACCCTTTGAAGGCTGTGGGAGGGGGAATGGATTTCCAAAGGAAAAATTGCAGACTACAAGAACCAGAAGCACTACTCAGGTGACCGTGAGGACACAGATAAACCTCCAAGTGTCCTCAATGACTCTGTAAAAGAATGCAAATGACTAGCTGTCTGCAAGGAACATAAATCCTTCCACTCCCCAGTATCCTGTCAGAGCTGAAGAAGCTTCTTGGATGAGAAGTGAAACGTCTTCAGAAGGAAAAAAGAAAAAGAAAAAACAAGAAAGTCCAACTGCTTCCTGAAAAATCACCTTTGCGATATGCTTCCCAGAGTTATCCTGAGGTAAGATGAGTGCCTAAACAAACAAACAAATAAATAAATAATAAATGAATGAATGACTGATAAGTATCTGCTAAGAAAAGATTATGCTAACTATAATTTTTTACATGCACATGGTACAAGATGAAAATAAATCTAAAAGTATGACTGATTTGATTGCTTATGATGAATGATTAAGAAAATTAGTGAAGAATGTTAAGGTGATGAAAGTTTCTGATTATGGGGCATTGTATAGAGGAAGATATTGTATAATCTGGGAGAAAAAGAAAATACGTGAAAGAAGTTTAGGTGAAAATAGGATAATTTTAGGGTGACAAATGTGGCTTCTTCATGAAAAAAGTATTAGATTAAACTCAAAGAAGAAAAGAAGGAAGGTGGATGTAACAAAAGAGAATATAGAAAATGTTTCAAGCAAGACAAAAACTATGCTTTTTCAGAATAGATCAGTGATAGGAAAATAAAGATAATAAAAATAATAAACCTTGAAAAAAGAAAATAGAAAAAGCAAATAAAAAGGATTATGAAGTGACTCCTCATCTTCTTGACAGTGGTTATAGATATATTTATACTTTGCTCTTTCTTTCTAAAGTTACAACATAATTTATTTCTTTTCAAAGGCAACTTTTTCTGATTCCAAATTTAAATCACAAACTCATTTTTCTCTTTTTTCAGCAAAAAAATCCATGAGCTGTGTAGAGTCACTCTTCATGAGCTTAGCAAATATATAAAGGTACTAAATAAATAAACCATGAAAAAATAAAGGATTTTCATTCACTAATAAATGTAATTGTTGGTCTTTCTCTAATCCAAAAAGTTAATTCAGCCATCTTTACTACTTCTGTCACTTTTCACTAAACAATCCTTGTCACTTCCCAGTCAGACCACTATAATATGTTCTACACAGGACTGCTCTTGGAGAAAATCCCAAAACTACAACACTGTCTTTTCAACAGTTCCAAGAAGGTTTCACACTCATTCAGGTGATCTGAAGGCACAGATACTGTATGTTCCGTCCGGAAAAACGTGAGGTAGACCGGGTTCCAACAACAAAGTATTTATTTCAAGTACAGTTGCAAAACAGAACATTGGCTCAAGCCGCGACAGCCCTTTTATACTTTTCTGTCTGCTGGCTTGTAGCCAATGACATTTATTTGATTTAGCCGCCTTTGTGCGGCTTCGGGGATTGGTTCCTTTTGAACCTATCCCCATTAGTTTTTTGTAACCAGTCAGAATGGGTTATTTGGATTCTACTATTTTTATACAGAACACCCCTCCCCTCTTAGTTCAGTCCTACGTGGTGACGTAGTCGCGCAGGTAGGTGGGGCTTCTCTTGACTTGACTGGACTTGCGCGGTTCATTATTGTTGGAGACTTCGACCAGTTCGGATGGGGTTGCTGTGTCTTCCGTCCTTCTCCATGGAACCGTCTGGAAGGGTGAGTCAGCCATTTTACTGCCGCCTGAGTTTCTTAGGCCGGTGGTTTTGCCGCTCCCTCCCGTTTCCTCTGGGCAGGTTGAGCTGGCCTGGCTGGCCCCTTCGGATGGACTCTTCTCGCAACTTTCTTCAAACAGTGAGTCTTTTATTTGCTCTTTTTGATTGTTATTGTTTTCGGAGTTTAATTTAAACGGTTCTTTATTGATTTCTCGCATTTCCCCCCCATCTTTGGTTTGAATTTCGTCGTGTTTTTCTATGTTTGGTTGTGTGTTTGCATTTCTTTCTATGTTTCGGGAGCGAAGCTGGTCTATGTGCCGCTTCCATTCCCTGCCATCGTCTACCGATAGTCGGTAGGATTTGGGGCCTGTTATTTGTGTTATTTGTCCGGGTAGCCATAATGGGTCCCCGGTAAAATTTTTTGCATAAACTAAGTCGCCTATTGCAAAGGTCCTGAATCGAGTGGAGGAGTCGGGGGGGGGTTACTGATGTGAAATTTGGGTGCAATCTGTCTAGATGCGACCTTAGTTTCCTTCCCATCAGTAATTCTGCTGGGGTTTTGTTGGTTGTAGTACTGGGTGTGATATGTTGGAGAGTGAGTAATCAATTTATTTTATTTTGGACATCCCCACTGTCCATTTTTTCTAAACCCTCCTTGGTAAACCTGACCATTCTCTCTGCCCTACCGTTTGCAGCCGGGTGGGCCGGCGCGGTTAGGGCATGTCTTATACCTAGGGAGGCTAGGTATTGCTCGAATTGGAGACTGGTTAATTGTGGCCCGTTGTCGGACACTAGGATGTCCGGTAGGCCATGGTTTGCAAAGTTTGTCAAGTTGTTTTATAACGGTTTCTGTTGTCGTAGATGGCATAATTTTTACCTCCAGCCAAATAGAGTATGCATCCACAACAATCAGAAATGTATGCCCCTTGGTAGGACCCGCAAAATCGATGTGGATTCGTGACCAGGGGCCTCTTGGGGTTTCCCAGTCTCTTATGGGTGCTTTTGGTGGGGACGGCCTGATTCTTTGGCATTTATTGCACGAGTTTACCCAGTATTCGATGTCCCTATCTATACCCAGCTACCAAACATAGCTTCTAGCAAGGCTTTTCATTTTAGCTATTCCCGGGTGGCCTTCGTGAAGCATACCCAGTACCTTGGTTTGTAATTTGTTAGGAATAATTACCCGATCACCCCACAATAAACACCCTTTTTGGATTGAGAGTTCAGTTTGTCTGGTCCGGAAAGGTTTAAAGTTCTCAGTTTTTTGGTTTTCCGGCCAGCTTTTACCTACCCAGTTAAGTATGTGGGCAGTCAATGGGTCTTTTGCAGTGGCTCTGGCGACATCATTCGCAGATATGGGTAGATCGGGGCAAGTCTCTATCTGTAATGCTGTCATCGTTGGTGCCGGGTCTTCCTCTGTTGATGGCAATGGTGCTCTGCTCAAAGCGTCTGCATGGGAAATTTGTTTCCCTGGGCGATGTGTCAGAGTATAGGAATAGGCTGCTAGGAACTCTGACCATCTAGTCATTCGTGGGGACAGAATATTCGGTGTGGGCTTGTTTCCCGCCAAAATTCCTAGTAGCGGTTTGTGGTCTGTTACGATTTGAAAAGTTCTTCCATATAGGTACTCGTGGAAGCATTTCACTCCGGCGACAATTGCTAGAGCTTCTCTGTCCAACTGGCTGTAATTACGCTCGGCTTTGGACAGAGTCTTAGAATAGTATGTGACGGGTGCCTCTCTCCCATCAGGCAATTGGTGGCTCAGGATGGCACCGACTCCGAATGGCGAGGCGTCGCAGGTCACCGTCAATGGCAGTTGTTGCTAAACTGGATAAGAACGGTGTTTGATGTTAATAAGTCTTTTATTCCTTGGAAAGCTTTTTTTTCTCTAAGCCCCCAAGTCCAAATTGTTTTCTTGTCCAGTAATCGATGCAATGGTTCCGCTATTGTGGCTTTTTGGGGTAGGAACACATTATAAAAGTTTATCAATCCCAAAAATGCCTGCAGTTCAGTTTTATTCTTTGGTTCTGGTGCGTCTTTTATAGCTCTGACTTTTTTTTGGTGGGGTGTATGCCCTCTCCATCAATTAAATATCCTAAAAACTCGACGCGATCAGTCATCAGGCAGCACTTTTCTTTCTTTACTTTAAGGCCAGATTCTCTGAATTTATTTCGGACCTCTTTGAGTCTTTTTTAAAGCTGTGTTGCATCTTTGGCTGAAATTAGGATGTCGTCAAAGTATGGCACGACCCCTCTTATACCATTTAACAGGCGTTCCATGAGGCTCTGGAAAATGCCTGGGGCTACGCTTACTCCAAATTGGAGTCTGTTACATTTGAATGCCCCTTTGTGAGTCACTATTGTTTGTGCTTCTGCCGTTAAGGGGTCTACTGGGAGCTGTTGGCACACCTGTGCCAGGTCTAGTTTGGCGAAAATCTTTCCTCCCCCAAGAGAGTGCAGTAGGTGTTGCACAACTGGCACCGGGTACGCGCTCTGTTGCAACGCGTGGTTCAGGGTAGCCTTGTAGTCGCCACAGGTTCGAACCGACCCGTCTGGCTTAATTGGTGTCACAATTGGTGTTTCCCATTTAGCGTGGTCAACCAGTTCTAAAACCCCTTGATCTATTAATTTATTTAGTTGTTCCTCTATTTTTTCTTTTAAAGCAAAAGGAACCCGTCTGGCCTTTAGCCTTTTAGGGGTTATCTGTGGGTCTAGACTAAACGAAATGGGGGTTCCCCGATACCTGCCTAGGGAGCCGTTGAAGACGTCCTGGAATTCTTGGATCAGGTCTTCTTCCCAATCAGTTGCGGCCACCCGGTCTACTCCGGTCATCCCGATGCCGATTGGTGCAAACCATTCGATACCCAGGAGGCTTGGTCGATCTCGGTCGACTATTGTTAATGGTAGTACTGCGACATATTGCCTGTAAGCGATTTGAAAATGTCCCAGGCCGAGTACAGGAATTCGGTTTCCCTGATAATCTTTGAGGGTTAGTTTTTGTCTCTGGAGTTCCTTAATTTTGATGTCTGGAATTAGTTTTTTGAGGGTGTCCCATGACACCATGGATAGGAACGATCCAGAATCAACTTCCATCTCGCAGGGGCTGTCTTCGATTTTTACAACTATTTTTATTTTCTTCCCACTTTCCGTCTGAGGGCTTCCGATAGTGAAAGTTTGGTATGCTTTCTCCCGGTTAATGGTTTGTCTGTTTCATTGCCACTTTCTCTCGGAGAGTCTTGGCTCAGGCTTTGCTGGGGAGTCGTTTCGTCTCTTTGGGCTGTAATTCTTTTTGTTTCTGCAGACTTTCTCGATATGTCCCCTCTTCTTGCATGCTCTGCAAATGGCATCGAGGAATCTGCAATCAGCTCGGGGATGGTTTCCCCCGCAGCCAGCACATTCCCGCCGATTTCTATTTTCGCGTCTTTTCTTGTTAGCGTATAGGCGGTGGATTTCGTCGTCTACCTCCCTGGATTCTGACGTTTCCTCGATGTCATCATAATGAGTGGTTGTGGGAGGTTGTTTTTTTCCTCTGGCCAGGCTTTTTTCATCATTGCTTGCATTCATTTGTTTCATCTTATCTGCCGATTTTTTGGCGGCTTCAGCAGCCGAGGCTTCTGCAATAGCTTCGGCTACTGATATGTTGGGTTTGTTCAGTAGCTTGCTCTGTATGGTTGAGTCTCTTAACCCCAATGTCACTCGATCCTGCATCGCTTCATCTAAGTTAAGAAACTCTCACGCTCCCCCTATTTGGCCTAGTGCGGCTACAAAATCAGCGATGGTTTCGCCTTCTTTCTGGTCTCTCCGATAAAACTCATTCCGCTTTATTAGGTTTGACACCACTGGTGCATAGTGGGTCTTTAATGTTCTTTGGAGCTCGGTCCACATCAATTGTTTGACATCTCAGGGCTTTGCCAAAGCCTTGGCCATTTTAAAAATTGCGGGCCCACAGTGTGTCAAGAAGACAGCTCTTTTTCGCTGGTCTAAGATTTCCTCCATCTCATTGCTCTCTAGGTACATCTGGAAACGGTCTACGTAAGATTCCCAATCTTCTTCATTGGGGTTGAAGGGTGCGGGCGACGCATTGTTTCCGGCCATTGCTCTTTGTCTGGCTTGTCTGTCACCGCGTGCTCCATCTCGCGTTTAGGATGATCCCATCCTCGTTGCCAGTGTTCCGTCCAGAAAAACGCAAGGTAGACCGGGTTCCAACAACAAAGTCTTTATTTCAAGTACAGTTGCAAAACGGAATATTGGCTCAAGCCGCGACAGCCCTTTTATACTTTTCTGTCTGCCGGCTTGTAGCCAATGACATTTATTTGATTTAGCCGCCTTTGTGCGGCTTCGGGGATTGGTTCCTTTTGAACCTATCCCCATTAGTTTTTTGTAACCAATCAGAATGGGTTATTTGGATTCTACTATTTTTATACAGAACACTGTAAATCTCCAAGTGGCCTCAATGACTCTAGAAAAAAGTGCTAATGACCAGAATATAATAGCAAATAATATAAATTCTTCCATTATCCACCATTCAGTCAGAACTGAAAAAACTTCATGGATGAAGAAGCAAAACATCTTCAAGTAACAACAAAGAAAGTCCAGTTGACTTTTGTAAAACATTGGGATAACCACAACCTGGATGACTGAGAATCTCCACAGACACCCCAAAACAACCCAGATACTATCACACAGCATCCATCACTATGGGAGTTTCATTGGTTTTCATTTTATTTCCTGATACAACTCAAGGTGTTGATAATAACTGATAGAGGCTTTCATGATTTGAGACTTTATATCTATGAGAACACTTGGTTGAAGTAGAATCTACTCACCCAAGATATGTTGGTAAAAATAATTTTCTGAAGATCCTCATCATCTTGGGGGGCAGTAGAAGAGGAACTAAAAGTGATCATTTTCTTCTGGATCTCCTCTCCTAAGGAATCTGTTGGCTCAGAAATAAGATTGTTAAGACCTGGATTTGGGAATCAAGAAGCCAATAGACTCTGTATACGGGATGTGTGTTGGCTCTGTTTATTATTGTTATTTGTTCATAGCACAGTCAGCCAGGTGTTCAGACTCGATTTGGCATTTTTGTCTACCTATTGAGTCCTTCTCAAGAATGTGGGATGTGGGAATGTGGGTGTTTGATAGTATTACAGATATTGTTGCAGGATGTAAACTGTTCCAAGTAAAGCTGCCTTTTGCAATTGACTGATGGTGAATTTGTCAATGCCAATAGTGTTCAATTGGTGCTCCAGTTGTTTTGGCATTGCACCCAAAATGCCTCTTACTATTAGTACTACCTTTGCTTTCCTTTGTCACAATCACAGACACGACAGATTTTTCCCAAACACCATCACTGCTGAACAAATAATTCCCTCAACACTATCCAACTATTTACAAAGTCTGCACTACTATTACTATTAATATTCTCATCACTCCTTATCACCCATCCCCTCCCACTTGTGACTATATGACTATAACTTTGTTGCTTGTATCACTTGTATTACAGCTTATATTGACTGTTTCATAGTATAATATGATTGCTTATTGTACCCTATGGCTATTATTAAGTGTTGTACCTTATGATTCTTGACTCTTGATGAATGTATCTTTTCTTTTATGTACACTGAGAGCATTTGCACCAAGACAAATTCCTTGTGTGTCCAATCACACTTGTGCTATAAAGAATTCTATTCATTCTCTTTCTATCCATAGGTCTTTGTATTTTGTTATCTTCTCCAGTTCTTTCTCTTCTATTATTGTTATTATTGTTGATGTTGAGCAATATATTATATGGACACTTCTTTTTGCTGTTATTATTGTTTATATAGTAGTCATAAACTACCTTGTTCTTTTAAATGAATAATGTAATACTCTTGCAATTAATAAAAAGTAAATACTCTCCTTACTTGCAGTGCTATTTCAAAGAAAGGTATACAGGAGAAATTTCTACACATCTGAACTCTTAAGTGATTAATATTAATAATTAATAATTTGCATTTTTCTCCTCTCTTTGTTCCTACATTTTTGGTCTTGAAGCCCTTTAAGGACTCCGCCCACCCCCCAATATGTGAAGTACAGTTGGTTCTTTTAGGTTTTGATATTTCAGTTAAGCTTGCTTTGTGATGTTTACTTGGCAAGCACCCACACTATCTGTAAAGTTTATTTGTCCATTTATCTTTCCTTGATATTTAAGAAAGAAACAGACTTCATGCCTGAGCAAACGTTATGGTTTTCTTTCAGAGGCAAAGCCAGAGCTGTCAGGTAGTATATCCAAATAAGCTGAAACTTTTTTTTAACAAATAAGACTAATAATGATCATTCTAATATCAGTAATGCCAAGACCACAAATAATAATACAAAATGCAGTATTGAAAAAGTCCTATGGTAGCGTAGGTCTTAACATGCAGCAATTCAGGTTAATTCCATCTTTCTCATTCTCCCAAATGTTGATTAATTTATTAATTACCATCCAAGGAAACATCTTTCTTCCCCTTGATTGTCAGTTTCATCCTAATTTAATTTGGTTCAGGTTTTTTTTCCTAATGGGTCTACCACTGATATTTCTTCATCAAAAAAATACATGTATTTATATACGGGAATAAAACAGGAACCAGAAAGTAAAATTCCTTCTATTGTCATGTCTACTTCATCAAGAAATATCCATATCTCTGGTGTCCATTTATAATTCTGGACAGGATCTACAATCTTGGTCCTTCTCCAAAAATGTTTCTTTTGCACTTTCCTGTTTAATCTGGAAGTTCTTGGTGTTCTCCCACTGAAATACTAGCTAGATGAGATCCTGCTTTGACTTTCTAAAATCAGACAAGGTAGGCAAAGTGTTGCGAGAAATACTGAATGGGGGTGATTAATTTTTAAAATATATTTCTTCTTAAGATTGTACCTAAAGTTATTGATTTCTGAAAAATGACAATGGAGAAGAACTCTTGTCTTCCAGACTACAGATGAAACTCAAAAAATTAGAATATGGTGCAAAAGTTGGTTTATTCCAGTAATGCAACTTAAAAGGTGAAACTAATATATGCGATAGACTCATTACATGCAAAACAAGATAGTTCAAGCCACACTTTGTCATAATTGCAATGATTATGGCTTACAGCTCATGAAAACCCCAAATCCACAATCTCAGAAAATTAGAATATTATGAAAAGGTTCAATATTCTAGGTCAAAGTGTCCCACTCTAATCAGCTAATGAAGCCATAACACCTGCAAAGGGTTCTTGAGCCTTTAAATGATCTCTCAGTCTGGTTCAGTAGGAATCACAATCATGGGAAAGACTGCTGACCTGACAGTTGTGCAGAAAACCATCACTGACACCCTCCATAAGGAGGGAAAGCCTCAAAAAGTAATTGCAAAAGAAGTTGGATGTTCCCAAAGTGCTGTATCAAAGCACATTAATAGAAAGTTATGTGGAAGGGAAAAGTGTGGAAGAAAAAGGTGCACAAGCAGCAGGGATGACTACAGCCTGGAGAGGACTATCAGGAAAAGGCCATTCAAAAGTGTTGGGGACTTTCACAAGGAGTGGACTGAGGCTGGAGTCAGTGCATCAAGAGCCACCACACACAGACAGATCCTGGACATAGGCTTCAAATGTCATTTTCCTCTTGTCAAGCCACTCCTGAACAACAAACAACATCAGAAGTGTCTTACCTGGGTGAAAGAAAAACAGACCTGGTCTGTTACTCAGTGGTCCAAAGTCCTTTTTTCTGATGAGAGCAACTTTTGCATCTCATTTGGAAACCAAGGGCCCAGAGTCTGGAGGAAGAATGGAGAGGCACACACTGCAAGATGTTTAAAGTCCAGTGTGAAGTTTCCACAGTCTGTGTTGATTTGGGGAGCCATGTCATCTGCTGGTGTTGGTCCACTGTGCTTCATTAAATCCAGGGTCAACGCAGCCGTCTTCCAGGAGATTTTGGAGCACTTCATGCTTCTTTGTACAGATAAGCTTTATGGGGATGCTGACTTCATTTTCTAGCAGGACTTGGCACCTGCCCACACTGCCAAAAGCAAAACCTGATTCAATGACCGTGGGATTACTGTGCCAGCAAACTTGCCTGACCTGAACCCCATAGAGAATCTATGGGGCATTGCCAAGAGAAAGATGAGAGACATGAGACCGAACAATGCAGAAGAGCTGAAGGCCGCTATTGAAGCATCCTGGTCTTCCATAACATCTCAGCAATGCCACAGGCTGATAGCTTCCATGCCACGCCACATTGGGGCAGTAATTGCTGCAAAAGGGGCCCAAACCAAGTACTGAGTATATATGCATGCTTATAATTTTCAGAGGTCCAATATTGCTCTATGTACAATCCTTGTTTTATTGATTGCATGTAATATTCTAATTTTCTGAGATTGTGGATTTGGGGTTTTCATGAGCTGTAAGCCATAATCATTGCAATTATGACAAATCACAGCTTGAACTATCTTGCTTTGCATGTAATGAGTCTATCTCATATATTAGTTTCACCTTTTAAGTTGCATTACTGAAATAAATGAACTTTTGCACAAAATTCTAATTTTTTGAGTTTTACTTGTAGATGTGGATCCAGTAGATCAGTTGGTCACTCTGTTCAGTTTGGGGTTTTGATCACATGATCAGGGCTATTATCTTGATAGCTGTCCATCAGAGACATCCTGCTGCTTAGGACCAGCTTAAGCCCTTTGAGATAGTTAGTAAATAACTCACAGAACTGGTTGTTAAACCGGTTGCAGCCCATCACTGCTTAGATGGCTGTTCCTCCTCAGATGGGGATTTCTCATAGCTATAGCCAGTGTAAGAAATACACTGCTTCTGTCCAACAGCTAGATGCTATTTGGTGTAGAATACTACAGGAAAAAGGAAACAAAGAAAACAAACAGAAAGATCTACAAAATGACAATTAAGATGATTAAGAATGGTTGCAGGAGTTGGATATGGCCAGTCTAAAGAAAAGGAGGACTAGGGGTGACATGATAGTAGTAATCCAGTGTTTGAAGGGCTGCCACTTATTTTCCAAAGCACCAGAAGGCAAGACCACAAACAATGGATGGAAGCTAATCAAGGAGAGATGCTATCTGGAATTAAGGAGAAACTTCCTAACAGTGAGGACAATTAACCAGTGGAACAGTTTGCTTCCAGAAATTGTGGGTACTTCATCACTAGAGATTTTTAAGAGACTGGACAGCCACCCATTTGAAATGGCTTAGAATCATGGTGGCAAATCTGTGGCAAGTATGCTACAGGTGGCACACAGAGCATGCATGCTGTTGCCCCAGCTCAACTCTATCACAAAGGCATGTGCACCTCCTACCGGCCAGCTGGTCTTTGGATATGCCATGCATGCACAGGGAGCATATGTGGGAGTGGGGTGTATGCACAGGTGGTGGGGTGCATCCATGGGGGGTAAGGTGCATGCACAGGGTGTGGAGCTCATGTGCAAGGGATGGGGCACATATGTAAGGGATGGGTCGCATGTGCAGGGGGTGGTGCATGTGTGGGGGCAGGGGGCATGTGCAGAGAGCATGCGTGCACTTGTGGGGGGGTGCAGATGTGCCAGGGCATGCACGTGCTTTGGGTACTCAGTGCTGAAAAGGTTCACCACCACTGGTATAAGGTCTCTTGCTTTAGTAGGTGTTGGACTAGAAGTTCAAAAGGTCCCTTCCAGCTCTATTCTGATTGATTGATTGATTGATTGATTGATTGATTGATTGATCATCAGAAGTCCCAAATATCTTTCTTTCATTTCTATTTTTTTCCTTATTTGGGAAATAATTAAGGCAAATTAGAAATACTTATTGTTCTTGGATTTCTTATGTTTCCATATTTTTGCTTATTTCCTTATTTTAATCTTATTTAGAGTTAAAACAGCATTTCTCAACCTTAGCAGCTCTAAAATATGTGGACTTTAATTCCTGGATTTCTGGTAGTCCACACCTCCTAAAGTTGTCAAGGTTGAAGAACACTTGATAAAAAATATTAGGGATGCAGGATTTTCCCCCCTTTCTCAGTCTCTAGAAATATGGAATCTAAGCACACACAAAAAAAACCCTTTTCATTTAACAATCCATCTGTATAAATATTTTATTGTTAATCACTGTTTTCTTTTAATGCTGCTTTTCAATTTTCTTTTTTTAAAAAATGTTTGTTAGCATTTAGCCTTATTCATGCAAAATGGCACTGAAATCAGTCTTATAGTTATTATTAACAATTTAAATCTTACTAATTTCAATGGATTGTGTTCTTACTAGTCTCAATGCTATTCATGACTTCTAAGAATAGGTTATTTAGAAAGGCAATATATAAATATATTAATTAAATCACTACTATATGGTGCATGAGAGTACTGTATTTCCTTTAAAAAAATCTGTTCAAATGCTACACAAGCCACTTTATTAAAATTTTACCAGAAATTCCCTGTTTTTGTGTTCTTTTTAAGATGCTGAGGTCAACTTTCAGTACAGACCTGCCACCAGATTTGCTAGCCAGGTCATGTTTTCCATAGTTAGCACTGTGCAATCTATTCAAAAGAGATGCTTTGCAAAACATAATGCTCAGTGGTGGAATTCAAATTTTTTTACTACTGGTTCCATGGGCATGGCTTGGTGGGCATGGCAGGGGAAGGATACTGTGAAATCTCTGATCAGAGGTGGTATTTGCCAGTTCTCTGAACTACTCAAAATTTCCACTACCGGTTCTCCAGAACTGGTCAGAACCTGCTGAATTCCACCTCTGATAATGCTACAAGCAAAGAACCCAACCCTCCTTAAACTATGAAAGCAGCTACATCCTTTTGAAAAAAATGCTTGTGTGTTTGCCTCAAAGGTTGTTCCCATTACTTCTGGGATTGCTAATCTTTGAAACTTTTGCAGTTTACTCACTTTTTAAAATGTCCTTTGTCCTTCCCATACAATATTCTAGGAAGGAAGGAAGGGAGGGAGGGAGGGAGGAAGGGAGGGAGGGAGGGAGGGAGGTTTTCTTGCATACTTATAAAATAAAAAGGAGCAAGATTGCAGATCCTGTCCAGAATTATAAATGGACATCAGGAGTAATCCCACCCTGGTTCTTTCTTGAAAGGCATTCTGTTCTGCCAGCCACAATGACATCTGCTGGTGCAGACAGGAAGCCATAAATCTGTGTCTCCTCTCAAGCAAGTTACACACACACACACAGAGAGAGAGAGAGGGGGGGGGGAGAGAACAGCATTTGATGCCTTTTATACCTGGAAGCCCATCTTTGTATTTTATCATTTTCCCCCCAAAAAGACTCACAAACTTTTCTCCCCTCGTATATCCAAACTTCAGAAGTCCTGAGTCCAATGTAAATGATGTAACCATCAGCATGGGATCTCTGAATTGAAGCCACACAATCTTCTCATGAAGATTCCTACCTTGACAGTATAACCGGATGCGTGTTCTAGAGATTAACCTTTTGTGAAAAAAATAATTTTAGTAAGGAAGAAGAAAAAGACATTCTCACTGCTATTTAAATAAATTATAGATATCTCCCTACCACTCCACAGTGCCTTTCTTTGGAAGAACATTTAAAAAATTCCCTTTCTTTGTGTTCATATGTGTGCATGAATAAGTATGTGTGTGGGAGAGAATAAGAAAAAAAGTCTCAACAGAGAGGTAGAAAAAATAGTATTTAACTCCAAATATCTTTAATTTTGTAAGCCTCCCAAAGTCACCCACACAGGAGTTGGGCATCCATATGAATTTGTTTCATAAACAAATATATAAAATCAACAATGTTATTTACACATTTTGTTTTCTTTTTGCAATCCTTTTATCGAGGTGGAATCAGAGTGACTGAATGGAGCTGAGCACTTACTGGCCGGATCCCCTTCCTGAAACCTATGAGAAGTTTGTGGCAGATATTTCTTTTTTGTGCCCTGATAGTGAAACGTCCGTCACTGCCTAGGATTGTACTCTCAGGGGTGAGGTGAGCATCTTCACCACTAGGCAGCTCAACAATGTGCAGCTCAACAATATAGTATTGTATAGTATAAATAACAATTTATACATACTCTACTAGAAATTGGATTTAGTACTTTTGACAATGAGACCCTTCTCAAAGTTCGAGGATGATGGTTGTGGTGGTGGTGGTAGTGATGACAATGATTCCATTAGTTCATCTTGCTGCAAATAACAACCATATGAAAAATAATCTTCAGAACATACTACTTCCATATTGTTAATCCCCAGCATCTTTACATTCAAGTAGTCATTGCTGTGGTAGCTACCAAATATGAATTGCCAAAATCCAGATTGCCATTAGAGGAAAACAAATTCCCATCTTAATGTTTGCAGCTCAGTTCCCTTATCCCAAATTGGGAGAAAATGATTAGCTCAAAGTCAAAGGGTAAGCACTATGACCAAGATGGAATTTGAAGTTGGGTGTCGTCAATTTTATTTTAGTACTTCACGACTACAATAGGTTTGTAGAAATGGAAATTAGGCATCTGTGCTGCCTCAAATGGAAATTATGTAAACTACTTAGAGAATATAGGATTGAGAAGTGTCCTATGAAATTTAGAGAATCAGGATATTTTCTTGAGGATCATTGTTTATCTTGAAACATGGCATGAGACCTAGAATGAAGTACTCCAAAGAAATTAAAAACCTCATAAAACCTCCTCAGTTTCTCATGTAGCAAAAGATTTCCAAACACACATTAACTTCCAATTGTGCAGAAGTTAGACAACTCAGGTATCAACAGAAAGGAAAGGGCCAAGGTACTTCAACAGAGTTGGAAGCTCATGCACTATTATCACACAAATCAATGCAAAAATTTGTACAGTTGTTTGTGTTAATCATTGTGGTTGCTTTTTCATATATCATAATGTTACCTATGTAGAATAGAATAGCAGAATTGAAAGAGACCTTGGAAATCCTCTAGCCCAACCCCTGCTTAGGCAGGAAACCCTACACCACTTCAGACAAATGGTTATCCAATATCTTCTTAAAAACTTCCAGAGCTGGAGCATCCACAACTTCTGGAGGCAAGTTGATCCACTGATTAATTGTTCTGTCAGGAAATTTCTACTTAGTTCTAAGTTGCTTCTCTCCTTGATTAGTTTCCATCCATGGTTTCTTGTCCTGCCCTCAGGTGCTTTGGAGAATAGCTTGACTCCCTCTTCTTTGTGGAAGCCCCTGAGATATCAGAACACTATGAATCCTTCTTTTCATCAGACTAAACATTCCCAGTTCCAGCAACCGTTCTTTATATGTTTTAGCTTCCTAATCATCTTTGTTATTCTTCTTCTGCACTCTTTCTAGAGTCTCCTCATCTTTTTTACATCATGGTGACCAAAGCTGAATGCTGCATTCCAAGTGTGGCCTTACCAAGGCATTATAAAAATGGTATTAACACTTCATGTGATCTTGATTCCACCTCTCTGTTTATGCAACAACTGGCAGCTGTGGCACACTGATGGCTCATATTTAAATGATTGTCCACTAGGACTCCATATAGAACAGGTTATCTTCTTTTTTCCTGTTGTTTTTTTTTTTTAGGGAAAATTGTATATGCCTTTTGTAGGAATATCTCAAAAAGATGGGTGATTTCTCCTGTGTCTGAAAAAAATAAGCCAACCTTCTTTGAAATGAAATGAAACTGCTTGGTGTTTTTTTTTTTCTCCTGGAAATCTGACTTGAGAATTTTCTTCTTACATATGTATGCCATCAAATCAACCATCTACCCAAATATATCAAACTTATTTAAACGTTGCCTGGAAATAGCAGTTTTACCATTGCATTTCACTATTAAGCATCTTGAATCAGTTAATGGAGTGGAATGTCTGATGTTTAAGAAATTCAACATGTAGTCTCCTGAATTACCTTTGCCTACCCCTATTCATTCCTCTTGAATCATTTCTTAAATATTGGTTATTATTCACCCTGTGTGACAAAGTAAAGTGTCTCCTCTAGGTTATTTCACAAATGGATATTGCTTCTGGCACGTTAACTTCACCACCCTTCTCTCTGTATCCTGATGCCACATTGATGGCAAACTAACTTTTATTTGAAAAATTGAGCAAATTTTATTTAGAAGATTTTTCTAATGGAGTTCACCCAATTCTTTAAATAAGATGAGCTTATCATGAAGCTGTGTGGTGGTTGAGCTATCAAGATACTGGTCACCCATGCAGAAATCAGTACATAACAACAGAGGGATTCAACCAGTGTAACAACCAGTTTAGTAAGTGCGATGCGGTGCATTTGAAAACAGCTCTGAAATTTACCGTCTATTGCAGCCTTGTGAGAAAACAGCTGAGGCACACAATCAGTTCTGTAGCGCCTATCAGCTGGACTTCAAACAAAGGAAATATAGGACAGACTAGCGCAAGGATGGGAGGGGCCAACTCATCACCAGAACTACCGGTTTGCCTGAACCAGTCTGTACCGGCTGGATCCCAATCCTGGATAACTAGTTTAAAATCTTTAATTATTCTGAACATCTTTGGGGTTTCTTCTTCTGTGACTTCTCTTCTTACTAGGGTGATTTCCACTGGTTTGAAAAAAAAATACACTTCATAGTAATGTTTTGGAAGGTGTAAGTAACTGTATTTTAATGCCCATCCATTCCTGCAGATTGAAGTTGGTATCTTTGCTTACATTAGGATCAGAAGAAAAGAGATGAGCCAAGAATTTTGAGGTTGACAAGGAAGTAGCTTCCTCTTTTAGCTCATTTCAGTATCTGATTCATGGCTCAAATGTGTAAACAGGCACCAAAGCTAAAGTTGAAGTCAAGGATTATTATCCATTTAATCTAAGGGTCATTAGTTCACTAGCCTGAAAACTATTTTCTACTTTAGATTACATGAAATATGGAGCATGATCCCTGAGCATGCTCAAAATATTTTTTATCACTACTGACAGTTATGACACATACACATTGACATCATTTACTTACTGCATAAAGTTGTATTGTGTCTTTTTTGGTTCTGGCATTGTGTGTTCTATAGATGCAACCATTTGTGGCTTATTCAACAGTGGCTAGTCAAATCCTAGTAAATGTGTGAAACCAGCCATTTACAATTTTCATGAACAGACAGAAACTATTTTCTAGATGCCTATCAAGCAAAATTCTTTTGAGTTTGTGTGTCAGCAGCAACCTTGTCTTCCACATCAGACAAAAATAAAGTTCTGCTATAAATCCAAGTTAAATTATTTCCATCCAGATAAAATTATCTGTAAAACCTCATGTTTTAATATTGATGGTTAGGGAAAAAATAAGGTTTTCTAAGACACGATTGATTCTTACAGGTGACTAAATCATTTAAAATCTCTAAGGTTAAAATGTAATCAGGAAATAAGCTAATAAAAACTTGCAAAATATTTTGTCTAAAAGTGGATTGATTTGTGTATGCCTTCATTTGATTGATATCCTGTTTTGTCTTCAAATCACTCCACACTCCATCACCAGCCATTGACACAGCCAAATGCAAAAGCAGATATAGCTCTGGGATTTGTAATGGTTGTGTAGAAAATACATTTTCAAAGGTCAACAACTTTTTCTACTGACCAGACTAAAGGGATGGGTTCTTGGCTCTGAAAAGCCTTACACAGTGAAGTATACTACTTTTTCTCTTTTTTTTAATCCTTTTGGGAAAGTCATGCTTACTCTCTTGGGTCTTTCAATTTTTTAATATCTGTCTGTCTATCTATCTATCTATCTATCTATCTATCTATCTATCTATCTATCTATCTATCTATCTATCTATCTAATTATTTAAAATATGTACCCTGCAATATACAGTACTTTTAATTTTAAAACAAAGATGCATACAAACACCTCCATCCTACTTTCTCTTTTTAAGATAAGCAATGATATGCAGAATTAGTGTTCAGTGTTTAATTACTTTTATATAACCTAGTTTAAGATGAGGGTTTAATTGGTTTCAAGCTGCAATGGAAAACTTTGCCTTGAAGGACCTTTCAGGTTGCAGCCTACTCAAGGAAGTCAAAGTAACCATGGTGATGGTCTAAAAAATTACAAGCCTATCAAAATGGCAGCCCGTGAGCCAAATATACACAGGCCACAGCCACCCTAGCTTTGCAAAGCCCAAAAAAATGATAGGTCACAATCCGGCCTATGACAAAATCGAGTTTACCCGTTGTCTAAAACCTTACTCTTCAATATATCAGGTAAGGTCTAATTAAAGTATTTATTATCCTGTACTATGAAGAACTATCAGACAAAAAGGAAGGATTTACTCGCCTCCATTAATTCTGCCTACTTGTCTCCTTGGGGATGAAGCAGCTAGGACCGGAGAGAATGGGTGGCCATGGAAATGCATTAACCAAGATGCTCAATTTAACAAACTTCCCATTGTGACTTGAACAATTTAGGAATACTGCCATAGGACCATTATCAAGGTAGACTGGCCTAGAAAACCAATGTCATATAGGTTAGCACCTCTTTAATGATAGAGTTTTAGTAACAGAATCTTGCAATTCTTCTATTTCCTTGCATTTATGTGAACTAAAAAAGGTCTTGTCAGAAATGTTTATCCATGCAGCACTCTTGGCGTAGGCTCAGACCCCTTTTATCTGATGATTGCTTTGGTAGTCGGTCTCTCTCCTGTCCTTCGGATTAATTCTTTCTGCTTTCTACAAGATTTCTATGAATAGCAATAGTACTTCGACTTATATATTGCTCCATAGTGCTTTTAGAGCACTCTCTAGGCAGTTTTACAGAGTCACTATATTTCCTCCAACAAACTGGGTCTTCATTTTACTAACCTCAGAAGGATGGAAGGCTGAGTCAACCTTGAGCCCTATCAGAACCAAACTCCCGGCTGTGGGCAGAGTTAGCCTGAAGTATTGCATTCTAACCACATTCTAACCACATTCTAACCACCAGGACTCCTTAATGCTAGCAGGAGTGTGTTTAGATTTGGTAGAATATTACTCTAAATTTATAGTACTGGAGGATTTCAATTTTAGAAACAGATCAGAGTTTTATGCCCTCCACTGAGGTACAACCTAACAAATGTGCAGTCCCTTGCAGTTTGGGAGTGTTTTTACATTTTCCACTGTTAGTAGGTTCAGAGATACTGAAGTGGGCTTTTACACTGGTGTGCCAGCTGTGATCTGAACTGGTCAAATTTGATCACTTCTCCATACACTATGGCAGATTATGATGGGGACTTGTTTTTTATTTCTGACTGATATGCGCTAATTTGTTATGGGTTTAATTGGTCAGTTTTATAGTTCAAATTGTAATTGTATTATATTATGTGCTGCCTAGAGTGTTATTTTTGGTTGAAGGAACAACAATGACAATCAATCAAATAAACAAACAAATAATGTATTCCACATCCAACTTCCCTGCTGTGCAACCAGATGTATTTCAGCTTTCGTTGACATGTGATCATTTTTACTACATGCCTCAACACTAGGTAAAAATCATTGGGGGCATGCAATGGAGCGTCAGATTATCAATTCAATACACACCCATTCTCCTTAATGGCTATTTCAGTCAACAACATTTGAGAGCTTTTATTTCTCCATTTGTTTGTTTGTTTTAGATGAGTTTACATGACCACCCATGTTGTAGATATGACTCTGGGCAGGTAACAAATGTGAGCTGGTTTTCCCTTTTACTTGATGCCTTTCAAGTATGGATTCAGAATCTTGCAGAATCCACGCATTTGGGCAGAATGATGTGCAGAATTGTATGCTTCTTCTGTTAAAATACATTAGCTCTCAAATTTAGCAAAATGAATTAAATAACACCAAGAAAACTGATGACATGTCCAAAGCTAAGCTAGGGCTGTCCACATGGGAAGAATTAAAAAATAATGTGAACTGCAATCATACTATGTATTAATGTGTATTAAAAAAAATGAGGGTGCTTTGATAACAGGGCTGCAGCTCCCATCTTGACTACTTCTATACACATTCCTGAGCCAGCCTCTAAATCCAGAGGTAAGAAAGGAACAAAGTCATTATTTTTCTATTAAATTTAGTTTGTAATAGCAGCCAGTCCCTCATTCTGTTCCCCTCTGCTGAAAATAGTAGCCAAACTGTTGGATGTTTTGGCTGCAGATGTTTTCAATATCTGTGTAACTCTCAAATTGTAACCTTACTTCCTCTTTACACATTTTACACAAGGTAGGTTCCTTTCTAGTTATGAATTCCAGGTGGAAAAGACATATATTTTCTGCACAGGATACAATCTGTGACAGAATACTTCTATATCTCCAGCCTGTTTAACCCCTTCCCATTCCCTGCAAAACAGTTTAAAACTACTGCCAGCCTAAAAATCATAAATATACATGTTTTTTTAAAAAATAAAACAGGAATTATACAAAATAGGAATTATACTGTCTTTCTTTCCAAAAATATAAATACCCCCCCCCAAAGGAGTATATTGTTCCTAAGCTATCCATCCTAATGGAGTTCCAAAAATCCTACTCATTTTCATGTATTTTTTTTAAATGAAGAGCAACAACTTTCCTCTACTGTATGTTTGTCAGTAGGTATTTTGAGATCCAAAATATCTTGTCAAAAATTTTGACAAAGACATTGTTATGATTGAAAAAAAAAAAAAGACTCCAAAACTAAGTAATCCAAAGAATCCCACCAAGTTCTTCTAGGTGTCCTCTCCCCCCCAAAAAAGCACCATCCATCTCTGCAAATTGTGAGGATGAAATAATAGTGTGGATCCCTCCACCCCAGTTGCTTTTCTCAAAAGTGAAGAAATGGCTTGTGTGGCAATTGGGAAGGAGAGATAAAAGATCTAATCAATGGATTCAGGAAAAAGGAAGCTCAAAGAAGACACTGAATCTCTAGGGAGGGGAAAGGATAGCCAGCTAAAAGCTCTGAAAATTGGGACGAGGAGACCCCATCCACAAAGGCTGCAATGCTGCAGAAGTTGAAAAGCCTGGCTGTAGTTTCCAAAGAACAATTAACTAAATGCCTCCAAATTGATAAGGCTGTTGAAAGTTTAGTTCCAAAGTGGTACAAAGCAACAACGTAAAACCAAATACTTTAGGGATGCATTCACACAGCAGAAAGCTTCATCCAGCACATGCACAGGTCCAAGAAGACCCTCCCTATGTGCCCTTGTCCAAGTTGTGTGCTTTTTATACGATGCCCAGGCATGCTGGTCCCCCCACTCCCAATAAGCATTTTGTCGAAATAAGAAAGCTCTTCCCCAACTTGTTCTTTCTCGAGTTTGTTCTCCACTTCTGCGGACCTTATATTCAGCACGTCCCAGCCTACAAACAGCTGCAACCTTCATCTGCCCATCTCTGCCAAACACCTGGGTGAAACAGAGGAAGAGGAAATAAAAGGAAACTTCCTACAGCTTGTTCCAGAGACAATCCAGTGTTTTTCAGATGCCTTTCTCCGGGCGGCGGTGAGAACTTGTCAGCGGTCTATTTCCAAAAGTGAGGAAAAGAGAGAAGAGGAATTTTTATGTTTCCAAATTTAGCTTTACGTGCAGATGAAAGGGGAGTAGATTTTGAAATAACATTTCAAAAGAGAAGGGAGAATTACAGAGTTAAAATACGGTACGCCTGTACGAGAGCAAAAAAGATTTTTTAAAAAGGACCACCTTTTTCTCTTTTTTTTTTTTCCTGCAGAAATGCAAAGAAAGAGCATCTGTTCATGTTAAGAGACTGCAGGCAGGGCGAGGGGGTAAGAGTTATATCATAAAATCCTTTGATAAAAAACACTCTAAACATGTTCCGCAGCCCAGTGTACCAGCTCACCGTCACCAAATCCCGAGGCCACCTCTGCCGGGAAAAGCAATTTTTTCAGACTGAATTCAAGATGTCATGAATGATCCATTAAACGGCCCAGGGAGGGAGAAACGGATTCGGACTTATGAGAAAATGGGGTTTGCAGGAAAGGGTCTCAGGGGATGGACACGGGATATGTAGGGAATGTCGATAGGCACACAGGTTGGTGCTCCGGAACGGCTGCATCCCCTCAAACCTCATTCCCGCTCCCCCCCCCCCCCACTCCGAACCAGACGTCTGCGATCAGCCAAAGTCCTGTCTCTTTAATAAACTGACTGCCTTCTGTCTGCTCGGAGTAAATTTCATCCTGTCATCAGGTCGCGGAGGAGGGGTTTGCTAATACACAATTTGCTCCGTGGATCGATGCTTCCTGGCATCGCCTCGTCCTGCCTGTGTGTGTGTATGCGCGCGTATGTTTGTCTGTGTGTATTTGTGAGTGTGTATGAGTGAGTAGATGGATGTGGGTTAGGCTGCGTGCGTGCGTGGACGCGTGAGTGTGTGTGAACACCCAGATTTCCTTCCACTCCCCCGAGCTCCTCCGTCCTCATCCACATCACTCCCAGCCTGGCATCTGGCGGCTACAAACCTGCAGGTTTCGCGGCGGATAGTCGCCCAGCCGCCATAGAGAGAGAGAGAAGAGAGAGAGAGAGAGAGAGAGAGAGAGAAAGAGAGAGCTACGCGAAGGAGGCGGAGAGCAGAAGGGGGAGAGAAGGGGGAAAAAAAGGCCAGGGGGGAAGGCGAGGAAATAGCAAACCCCCCCCCCCCCTTTCGCCAGCTGATCAAACAGAACTATTTACGCATCCCAATTTTGTTATTTATTGATCCACTTTAAGGAAAAAAACAAAACCAAAAAACCAAAATTGCCCCGGCGCACAGCGAGGGTTCCTCTCCTTTGCCTTGGATGTGCCTGGGTGTTTGCATCAAAGGAAGTCTCGCAATAGTTCAAACACAACAAGGGGGACAAAAAAGGCGCCCCCCCCCCAGCTTCTCCAACGCCGTTTTGGTTGTAAGAAAGAGAGAGTGAGAGTGGAAAAGGAGAGAGTGAGAGAAAAGAGCCCAAACAAAGCTGCCACCCTCCGCATCCCGAAAGACTCTGAACAGGTTGATCGAGAAGAAGCCAGGGCGCTCGGCGCTGTTGGTTGCCGTTGAGCGGCTGAGAAGGAGGGAAAGGGAGGAAA
>BLBF01000041.1:24177596-24187033 GCA_015471245.1 Laticauda colubrina
ATGTTCCCCTCTTTGACTGTCTTTTTAAATAAATTGCTTTTCATTCAAAATATGCACAAGATTAGAAAGAAATAGGATTGATGGCGGAGGGGGGGGGGGGCAGAAGGAGAAGATACTGGGCAACAGCAAGTGATTGAATGGCGTCTTCTCAACTGGTTCACTGTGATGCCATCCTTGGCCTGTGCCCAGGGTTATGCTCCCTTGATCATTTATTTCTTGTAAAGGTTTCCAGACAGATACTTTGGAAAACTTGGGCACACCTCATTTTCTCTGCTACAGAATACTGCTTGTGGTTCCCTTCCAACAGTATCTTCTTTCGGGTATTCTTTTGTTTTCCACTCTGTATGGTTTCAGCTGGTTTCTTTAAGGGACAATTTAGGTTTTGTTTTTTTCCAAAAGAGTCCACCTGAAGCAAGATTAAACTGGACAATTCTGACTCGCAGGGTGTGCATTGTAGCTTAGCAATTGTTGTAAGATTACTTTTTTTTGTTTCCTGCCTTCCAATGAAAAAGGTTCTTGAATACTGTCTCAAAGTCTCTGTGCCACAGTGTGGCCTTGGAACAGGAGGAGGAAAGGAAAGAAATAATTGATTATCCTGATGTTTGGCATGACTATTCTCTTTGGCTTTCTTTATTGAGCCTTTAATCTTCCTCTTCAAAAGGGAGAAAGAGCAAAGAAAGAAAGAAAAGGGGAAGAAATAATTGCATGTTTGGGAAAGGTCTGTCTGATTCTTTTGTCTGATTCTGAGTTTCGATTCAGAAAAAAAAAGTTTACAACTTTTGAGACCGCCAGTCTGGGGGGGGGGGTGGATGTGGAGAAAAATAAAGTTAAGTGATGGGGTTTTGGATTTAGCTGTCTTGGTTATGCCTTGGATTTAATGCCTATGCACAACTGTAAATAATTACGTCCAAGCATCTACTTTGGAAACAGGTTTCTTCTCTGATTAATGAACATCGTAAAGGTTAGAGAGAACAAGCAAAGGAATCAAGGAGGATGGCCCTCTGGATCCTGGAAACATGACAATCCCTCTCCCCAGCCCCCATTAATTTTAAGCCATGACAACCTTATATTTTACAGAGTGCCATAATGAAAATCAGCAATGTAAGTGGATAAGGGAATGAGGAAGGCACTTTTAAACCTTCTCTCTTTCCAAAAGCATCTTCGGAAATGGTACTCTGAGTCAGGGAAAACAAGCAGGGTCAAATGCATATGTTCCTCTGGACTCCTTTCTCAGCAGCAATTGTTCTTTTGAACTATTGTCTGCATAATTCTTTAAGCAGATGTTTGGATATTTTTAGGTCAGTGCCTGACATTACATCATACCTTGATTTGCAATGATATATTATCATGTGCGTTGCTATCCTCCATCCTGAAAAAACCCAAGGTGCTTTACAGATTGTCTGTCTGATTCTACTCTTCTTCCATGGCTGCAAGACAGCAGAAAATGCTCCTGCTGCCAATGAGATTACATAGAGGAGAAGAGAGGAAGAGGAGAATCAGGCTAGGAACGTTGTTCCTGAGTGACAAAAATACAGGTGACTCTGGGGAATCACTGTTGTGTAACCCAACACAATAGAAAGGAAAAACTTAGGACTGAGACTGAATTGATATGTTCATTCCATTTTTATTTTTCTATAGCGGAAATAGCTTTCAAACCCAATTCCACAGGATTATGCTTTTCTCTCCTCCTAGGGCTTGTTGAGATGTGCATATTTTATTTTGTACATCGTAAATTTGCTGTTCATTGCTCCTGAATATAAACCTGGAGTTAGTAGTTTTCTTTTTTGCTTCCTCCCTGCCCTTTGGTCCCCCTTCCTACCTCTGCTGGGCCCTGAGTGGTTTCCCTTTTAAGAAGCAAAAGCCCAAAAGTACGACAGCGAAAAGAAAGAAGAGAGAGAGAAGAGAGACCAGCTGCATCTACTTTGTTTATGGGAAGTAGAAATGAATAATGCAAAATTTGTTTTCATGAAAGTCCTCATGTGGCAGTAAACATAAGGCTATTAGCAATCATTATTTAAAAGTTGCAATTTGCACCTTAATAGTACCAGTTATTAAAATAGTGAATGATACATTCAGACAGGGCAAATCTGCATTCTTGGAGCAGCCTAGGGAAGACTTTGTTCTGATTTATGCTGTCCACATACTCTTACAATGAAAGCTTCTGGCTCTTATATTTTGTTCGTCCTATGATTAGGAAAGATAATAAAAAATTATTATCTTTAAGCAACATTAGCAACATGAGGTATAAGGGGGGGTGTTAGAGAAATGGGCTGAGCTTTTCTTTCATTCTCCCAGGAAATGAAAGAATATTAAAAACATGGATGGAGACCTCGGAGTTCCCTATATCACAACACGGTCAAATGAAAACAAAATTCTTCAGAAAGAGGAATGGACAGAGATATTGTGTTATCAGAGGAATGCATCCCCTGGTTTGTGGATCAGACTATTGGATGGATAGCGCCCAAAGTATATTGAGAATCCTCAAAACGCCCCGATTGTGCCCTGACCCCATCAGAAGAAAAAGGTAGGAAAAGGCCAGAGATATCTTGTGACAAAAATCCAGAGAGCCACTTGGCAATATAAAAACCATGTTGCACACCTAGAAAATTGCTGATTGGATTAAATCTGTCTTGTATTGCTCAGCTACTAGTTTTCTTGAGGATATCAGAATGGACGCTGCACTGTTCACACACACACACACACACACAAACACAAATCACTGAATTTCCCTAGCGTTCAGGTCTTCCTGATAGAAGCGGCTCATGTCTATTGACAGTGGGTAATGATTAGAGTTTCCTCTGATTATCATCAATAATTACGATAGTGTTCTTTGCAGAACATGGTTAAATCCAGCTGGGAAAATGCCTTATCCATGAAGGACATTAGATGAATAGAACTTTGCAGCCGAGCAGCTGGACTTGGCCATAACGAATTGGCCGTGGTGAGTTGGCCATGGCAAGTTGTCCCAATCTGGGCCCAATCTTACCCTCTTTTAAAAGATGAATGCAAATACCAAACACTGTTGCTGAACATTTGCATGGCTGGTTTGGGATGGATGAGCTATATTCAAGAGCATGGTTGGAAGATAGCAGATGAGATGGACTAAAACTAAAATTAAACATGCCCCCAAACAGCTGGAGTTGGGCCTCTATATAAAAAAATTAAAAATAAAAAAAGGAAAGGAAAGGAAGGAAGGAAAATTCTCAGGGACCTACAGAGACACTACTGATTTTATCAAAATAATGAAAGCAATGTTGCATCACCATGACCCAAGTTTTATCCCTTTCATAGTTGCCTATAGTGTCACCATGCATACATGAAAGGGCTGGACCTTGTGTCATGACAGTGCAACTGTTGCTTTTGCCCTCCCTTGAAGCCCTTGCCCTTAGGGTTCCCTCTGGACATCCCCCCAAAGTGGAGGGGATCATGTTCATGCTTACTTAGTTCTGAGGAAGCCAAAGGGCACCTGTGCAATGTCCAGGTCCCAGTATACAATTATTTTTTTCAGCAGCCTGTCATTTTTCTGGCATTTAATATAAGTGAAAGAATTTCTCCCACTGCGTTTTTCAGACTGGGAAATATGGGCCCTCGAGGAGGTTGTGTAAAGCCATTGTGTAATAGAAAATGACAACAACATCAGAAGTAGCTTCTCTGCTATCTCCAATAGGAAAGTAAGGTTTAAAAAAAAAACCCTGCAAAAGAGACTGTCAGGCAGTCTTAGAGCCCAGGGGCATGTGGTGGTAGAGGTGGGGGGGAGGAAGAATAGCCACTTGGAGAAGGAAGCGCTTGTAAATCAGACTTTAGCATCAGGATTAATAAAGGGTGCCTTTGCCATATCTTGTATTTGATTTAAGCAGAGTGCTGTTGGCTCCAAGGTTTGTGGACACTGAAGACAGCAAATTGCTAGTGAATCTTTTTTAATCCCAGAGAGAATGAAAAATGCTTCCTTACTTTTTCTGACTGTCCGTGCACTGTGTGGCATGACGACACTCAGATAGTGAGCTCTTTTGTCATTTGTGCACCACACCAATCTCGGGAGCTACCTCAAGTTTCCATTGTCCACAGTCTTGAGTTCCCAAAGGATGAAACATTTACTACAGTTAATCCTTGATTTATAACCCCAATTGAGCCCAAAATTTCGTCTGCTAAGTGAAACATTTGTTAAGTGAATTTGGCCCCATTTCATTTTATGATTTTTCTTGCCATCATTGTTAAGTGAATCATTGCAGCTGTTCTTTAGTAATATGGTTGTTAAGTGAATTTGGCCTCCCCATTGACTTTACCTTGGAAAAGGTAATCATATAACTCCAGGACATCACAACCATCATAAAAACCATCATAAACAACCATCCACATATTGATCCGGGAATATGGGAATTCTGCAACAATTGTAAGTGTGAAAAAATGTTCTAGTGCTGTTGTAACTTCGAATGGCCACTGAATGAACTGTTGTAAATTAAGGATTACTTGTATATTATTTCAAACATTGGTACTAGCCACTTTCATACGTCCATTAAGATGTTGCATATAAAGCTATACCAATTCTGGAATGATGTGTGTCTATATAAGAGTTAATAAAGACTTCTAACCAGGATTTACAATTTTTCTAACCCCAATAACTTCCTCCAATGTGACTGAAAACAATTTCTGCTAAAGTTATTCCAAGGTATGATATCACATCAAGTGAAACTCAATACTACCAAGGAATTTTCTTCTGTCTCTTCCTCTGATGCTCCCCCCTACCTTAAACCACAAATTCCAGCAAATTTGTTTTACATATGCCTTGGTACCAATTTTACTTCCAGTTTTAGTGTGTGAAATATTTGACTTTAGTGAAGCACCCAAAATGCACAGAATTTAAAAGCTCAGAGGTTGATTTGTGCAAGAAAGCCAATGTAATATTTAAGGGATGAAACAACAGTTGTGAATCTGGATTCATTTTGGTTTTTATTTTAATATTCTTTGTAAAAAAAATATTTTTAAATATATTGCATGACAGACAGGTTAAGAAGGGTGTGTGACACACTATACTTCCTTTCCCAAAATTTAGTGATGAAAGTAGCATATTGTTAAAATTTTATTAAGACAGCTTGCTTGCTGGCTTTCTTACATTTTAAGTCATGTATGTATGTATGTATGTATGTATGTATGTATGTATGTCTTAAAATATAAAGCCTACAACTCAAGAGAGCATGCTCCCACAAGCAGCAGGATGGCATTAAGAGTCTTGCCCTTGAGCCAGCCAGAAATACTAGCAATGTAAATGATTTTGGCTTCATTCATTCAGCAAATTTAATCCTTGATTTTGTATTGTATGGTCCAGCTCAACAAAGACATTGGAGGGGAACTTACTCCTAAGTATCTGTATAAAAAATTACTGCCTGGACTGTATTGCTGGATTTGGCATTAAAAGGAAGATGAGATTAGATTCTTAATCCAAAAGAAGAAGATATTGTTAAGTTGAGAGCATGAACTGCATTTTATCCTTTGCTGTCCTGCTGAACTGCTCTACTGAATCTTTGGGGAAGTCTGATTGCTTTTATTATAGTTGCTCTAAATCTTACAGCAGTTTTTTCTCCCCTTCAATTGGATGGCATTATCGGCATTGTTTTTTCTTAAATTATATATGTCATTCTGGAATGCTCTTCTACATCATCCCTATAAAATGGATTTTTATTATTTTGCTAGTGGTATAAAACATCACGCTACCTTTGAGAGATTATTAAAATGGGCTATTTTATTTGGAATTGCAGTTTCAGGAAACAAAATCTAAACATTTGTGAATATCCAATTCCACTCTAGTATACTAAAAACACCATTTACAGGGAGCTTTTTTCATACTATAATAACATCTGATTTTTACGCAGGCACATGAAACTTGTATTTTTTTTAACCTTAAAAAAATAAAACTGCATGCTTAAAGCACCTTTTGCACAATAGAAATGTTTTCATTTTGAAACAAAACCAAATCAGCACGTGCACACACGCACACACTAAAATAACCCATCATAGAGAATAATTCCTTTGCTAAATTTCATAGGGATCACAGACAAGCAGTTTCCTCTAAGTATTTTGACATGTTCTTTTTTGGCGATCAGTGTTTATTGTTTTTAAAACCTAGATTTTCTCCATATGACACATTTTTGGAGGGCAAAAAGCCCATTCCATTATTATGATTGCCCTTGTTTATAAACTTCCTGCTTCTAATGACTTGAGAGTATTCCTGCAACTATTGCCATTATGAAAGCTTATTATTCTCTAGCCTTTGAGCCATCAAATATAAATTCAATTTCTACAGTCTACAGACTGTTCTTTTTGTCTGACTTTCTTTCCAAACTTTCTTTCTTCTTAGAGTGTGCTAGCAAGGAAAAAAATAGATTTGACTTCCGAAGATGTGTGAGAGGAAATACTGTTAGGCAACAGCATTTATTTGTTAGCATCTTCTAAGCTGGTCTCACTGATGCCATCCTTGGCCCAAATCAAAGGTTTTTCTTCCTTCATTATCTCTGCAAAGGATTTCTCATAAAGGTTTTCAAATTGATACTTTAGAAACTGTTCCTTTGGTATCTGTCTATCAATCAATCAATCAAACTATCTATTTATCTATCTATCTACCTATCTTATCATCTCTCTTTCCATCTCTCTTTCCATCTCTCTATCTGATTTATTTGGCAACCAACTCATTCTCAGTAACTCAGGTCAGCTTACAAAATACAAATACCTTCTGCCACAATTGAAGAAGATTCTTAGATGAGAAGTGAAATGTTTTCAAAGGGGGGAAAAAACATCCAAGAAAATCCAGTTGATTTCTGAAAACAACCTTTTGGAATAATAGTTTGATGCAAATTATGTTTTGTTTGTCAATCTAAAAAAATAAAATAAAACCAAAATGCTCTCTGGGTATAAAAAGTTTCCAACAGGAGAAGGAAAGCTTCTTTCTATCTTAAGAAAAATACTGTATTTTTAATTTTTAGGAAAATGTGGGGGGAGGCCCAATGATGACTAGTTTTTCAAACATAATAAAAAACTGTCTATGACAGTTGTTTGGCTGTTTAACATGGCCAAATAAGACTGATCAGAGTTAAGTGTACCTTTTTCTAAGACAACCCAACCTGTAAATAACTAAATAACTCTCTTTGCTCCTTCTTCAACACAGGTAATAGTTGTCTTTTTTCCAAGCCCCACAACCAAAAGCATATAAAGGGAGCCAACCTAAAAAAGAAAGGAAGCATTAGTGATCTTTCTCAGACATGGAAAACAAAAGAAGGCAAAAAGAAAAACCCACATCTTAAAACAGCAAGGCATAATTAGAAATTGTTCTTTTGTTATTGAATAAAACAACTCTCTTCTCTTCCTTCCCACCCCTCAATTCAAGGAGTCCTTATATTTTAAAAAAAGACATCCTAGCATGCTTGTACTTGCATTACAAACTGGAGAAAAGGCAGGGTAAGCAAGTTACTTTCCAAGTAGGGATGTTTGGCTGTTGCTCACTTAGAAGAGATTTTATTCAGTCCTAGCTGATTTTGTCACTTATTTTCAAGGGTTGCTCCAAAGTTTATTCCGATAGTATTTTTCATTAGAAGCAATGAAATTCATGCAGAGTGACAGCCACCAGCTTTGTAGGATGGCTTGCTCATGAGTAAAAATGTGTAACAAAAGCACTTTCTTTCTTTTATGCTCCTTGTGATGACAAACATAGTATTGTTCAACTTTAGTGGGAGAAGGAAAAAAAAAATCCAAAGGAAAAAGTTGTGGCGTTAAAACTGTTTTTCAATTGCATTAATGGAAATTCATCTCCGTATATTGCATCTATTATTTCTCTTTCTGGCTCTTTGCTGGGCAAGTGTCTATATTTCCTCCTTGCATTCAATATAAAACTGCTATCATCTCATGATACCCTACCTTATTAAAGCTGTTCACGATGCAAAAGGGACCTGCAATAGGTGCCGTCTTCTACCATAAATGGTTATGGAAAACCAGGGTCGCTGAATGTGTGAAAATAACACAATCCATCTCGAATAACCATTAAACCTGGGCATGTCAGAAAAGAAGGACAGCCACTTCAGAAACTTTTTTTTTTACTGCAAAAGAACCAGGCCATAGCCCCAGGTGGCATATATGAGAAGCAATAAGATTTTTAAGGAGCTCTTGGCTCTTCCTAGATCACCCTCAGAAGACTAATTTAATTGAAAAAAAACCTGTTTGCTGGAGTTTGTGTATGTAAACAGGCAAGGCCCAGTTTTCCTTGGGATCCATTTTCTGGATTTTGTTGATAGTTACTTGATTGAAGGGGAAAAAAAGACCAAATAAATTATCATCCCACCCCTTGAAATACTTAAGTTAAATGTTGAAGATTGTAACTGGTAAAAAAAAAAAACTATTATAAGAAAATGCTATTCAATATCCTCCAAGTACATTCCTTCTTAGAATATTTGGCTTGTTTCTGTAAGATTCCTTTACAGTTTGCCTTGGAAAAGGAATATCGTGCTGTTTGTGATTTTAATGAAAATAATTACATCCATCAAAATCCACAGGGTGATTTCAGCTCTTCGTGTAACTGTAGAGAAAGAAGAAAAAAAGAAATGAATGCTTTGGATTGAACTAAAAGCAGCAGAATGTAAAAATCAAATGCTATGTAGTGCAAATTCAGAGTCTTTTTGATTGTAACATTTAGATAGAGAATTTGTTCTGTTCAATTATTGCTTTTTAAAAAATATTTAGTTATACTATAGTGGTAAACGTTTGCCTTTATCTCTGGCCAAATTTGAGAATTTATGGTTATAAAGGGTTCATTTCATTTCGATACACAAGGTGAATGAGATTTTTTTGAAAAAGGAAATAACTGTTTTTTTTAAAGACATAAAATACCAATTTGGGATTCAAAAAGAGACAAAGCATGCTGGCCCCCGTGGAATTTAAATGGCAGTGTTGACAAACATTGCCAAATAGGTAGATTAGAGTCATAAAAATAAGAGTTATGGCAGAGAAAAAGGATCCTCTTATCTCATTCAAAACAGGAAAGGTGAAATATACATTGTCTACCCCAAATAAAGGCGTCAAAGAATTTGGTGCTAAGTTAAAAAAAGCTACATGTGTTCTGGGAATTTGTATCAATCTGCACGATAGGGAGAAATTGTCACAGAACCACTGTGACTTCAACATGTGGAGTTTGAGCATTACCAAAGGACCTATTGAAATTATTTACTTCCTTAAACAGCTGTGATAGTTAGATGTACAATGTGTATCTTTCCCTTATTCTGTCTCTCGTCACAGTCATATTAACAATGCAATTGAGTTGACTCCAAGCTAAAGAGCGCAATACGTAAAAAATGCATCAGTCTTTCCTAATTTATTTTATGCTAGTGGAAGAATACACAAGCCTGATTCCCCTTCCCAATCCGCAATCCATTGCAGGGTGTGTGTGTGTGTGTGTGTGT
>BLBF01000041.1:24187433-24206640 GCA_015471245.1 Laticauda colubrina
TGATTGATTGGTGTTTCTGGTTTCTTCTGTCTGTTTTGTGGCTTTGATTGGCTGGCAACACTCTGTTCTTGTGTTGGAGGCTTTCAATGCAGCTTGGCTCCGTGTGAAGGGAGCTGTGAGACCCACATCCATACAGAAGCCTGATGATGGCAGATGAGATTCTGCTGAAACGTTGCTACAACTTTAACAGAACTACAATGACGTGGGATAATACCCAAAGGAAGCTAAACAGCACACATATATATATAACACATACACACATATATCTATATATAAATTCTAGTGGAGATATTTTCCCATAACATTTTTCCATATTTCATTAGGAGATCAGAGTAAAATTAAAAATAAATAAAACTGTTAAAAAAAGATAAGGTGATGAAAGGAATAGCTGCTCCTTCATGCTCATGGTGATTGAATGCAAATTTATCCACTAGAATTGCTCTAGAAATTGTAGAAATTGTGGAAAGAAGCAATGGATGGAAAGTAATCAAGGAGAGAATCAACCTAGAACTAAGAAGAAATTTCCTGACAGTTAGAACAATTAATCAGTGGAATTATTTGCCTCCAGAAGTTGTGGGTAATTCAACACTGGAGATTTTAAAGAAGAGATTGGACTCCTGTGTCTGAAATGGTATAGGGTGTCCTGCCTGAGCAAGGGGTTGGACTAAAAGACCTCCAAGTTCCCTTTCAACTCAGTTATTTTGTTAAATAATTCTTGTGAAGTTCTGTGGGATTTACTTACAGGGTAAATGTGTCTATCATTGCCCTTTTAAAAGTCCATAAATGTGACTCACTGTGTGTATCGTGAAAAATCTAAAGCTTTCAAATAAACTATGCCAAGTTCTAGCTTGAAAGTTTCTGTATTACCTTGACCATTTTTTTCCAGTACTCACTTGTTTTTCCCATCATGGAAATCAAGACTGCTGGCATCAAATTTCTATATCACCTTCTACCTAAGTATTTATTCAATTTCAGCAAGACCGTTGCTTTACCTGTCCTCAGGTCTATGTAAGGTGGTGTCCTTCTGCCATCAGAAGGACAAAAGACAGGCTACAAAATGAGATAAACGTGGAACAGGTTACTGTCAATGTTTTAACACTTCTCTCTTTCTGCCTGTGTTTTAACAGACCTGCTGAATTTCTGCAGTGTTGACTTTTCCTACAAAAAATGTAGTCATTTAAATGAGGTGGAAATTTCACTGAAAATATTTTTCTTTGCATTCCCATTTGGCCACTTTGCTTCTGTTTGGTACTGCTATCTGAGAAGCAGTTTCCTCTCTGGTTGCAGTTAGCTCTGCAATGATACATTGATAGATCTGTTAGAGAACTCAGTTCATTCCATAGAGATGGTTCTGGGTTCAGTTGTTTGCATTTCCACTTAAAGAAATAAAATAATATGAAATCTGCTGGAGAACATGGATGAACCAGCCTTCTTTAGCCTGACTAAGAATTTGGGAATTGTAGCCCAAGATAGCCTGAAATGGTATAGGTCTCCTGCTTGAGCAGGAGGTTAAACTAGAAGACCTCCAAGGTCTATTCTGTTATTCTGACATCATTTATTTCCCATGTTTTTATGAGAGATTGATTCATTTGCTTATTCTGTTTAAATATTCTCCTCTCAAGGCAAAATGTGTAAGAAAGCTTCAGCAATAAAATCATATGAAGTTAAAAACACAATACTGAAATGTCAATGCAACCAATAAGTATCAGCAACTAAACATAGATCTCCACTCCAACTTTTTTGCAGAAGTTTAAAATAACTTTTATGGCGATCCCAACTTCATTCCTACAACAATCCTGAAGGTAGGTTTTTAGTATTTAGTATTTATTTGATTTGTCAATCGCTTACAAGATACAGGTATAAGAATAAACATAGTTTTGAATACATGAGATAGATACTTATAAGAAAAATAAAAAGAAACAATAGGACAGGGACGATAGGCTCATGGTGAAGAGTACACTTGAAATAGGGTTTACCCAATCCTAGTCCTACTCTAATTGTTCTATGCCAGATAATATGAAAACATACACTTTTGAAGCAAAACCCTCTTTTTGCAAGAACAAACTGTATAATACATGCAGGGAAGGCCTCAGAAAATAATTTGGTATTAATATATTTTATTTATTTATTATGCATGTTTTATGCCACTTCAATCAATTTTGACTCTAAGCAGCATAAATATTTATGTTGCTTCAATCAATTTTGACTCTGAGCAGCATAAATATTGTTACTGTTTCACAATCTGGGACAGACAAATTGGGCTGATGAAGAGAGGGCCCAATCGTCCGGATCTAAATTTCTTCAATCTCACTCCAGCACATAAAAAGATGTTTCTATACCGGCTACACTCCACTCCCCCGTCTCTTCCCTCTCTTTCTCCCTCCCTGTCTGTCCCTCCCTCCCTCTCTCTTCCCCTTCCTCCTCTTTCTCCAGTGATAGCCCCACTGAAGACAACTGAGATTAAAACTAATTGTAAATGAAGAGTCATCATTTCCTCAAAGACTCTTGGAAAAAGTGGGAAAATCTTTCAACAGTTCCAAAACCATTTCTGCAAGACTATGCAAAGTCTAACGATGTGCCTTAGATTTATTGGATTTGCTGAGAGCAATGTGTCCACATAGCATTCTCCAGCAATTATATCACAATGGTCAATGTTGAATGGTGTTGAGGAAAGAGTGGATAATGGAGTGTTACTCAGTGTCAGGGGGCTAACTCCCAGTTGATTCATACAGCCTGATTTTCTCATCAATGGTTAATCAGATTCCCATAACTGTTAAGAGTTAATCCCTCATCTGGGAATTCCATTTTTTTTTTTAAAAAAAATAAGGCTCTAATGAAAATTGTTCCATGGGGGGAAATATTGTATCACAAAATAAAGCAGGATTTAATCTCCATACATCAGCATCCCAAGGAAACTGAGGAGCAAAAAAATCAACAAAATTGTTAACGTTTAAAGTGTCACATCACACTTAATTGTGCAGGTCATTGCTGCAACCACATTCAGAACTTTTGTGCTGACTTTTGGCCTTGGCCAAGCCATAAGAAAAGCTATATTGGTCTATAAATTTATCCATTTGATGTTCCAATGGTCTGACTCTGAGACAAAAGCAGGAGAAGAAACAAAGAAAGAGAGAAAGAGAGAGAGAGATCCAAGAGACAGAGTAAGGAAAGATTCAGAGCAGATAGAGTGAGAACACAGGAAATTAAAATTTTAAAGACAGAAAGTATTCTGCGGCCTCACATGAAATATAGACTCCGAAAACATTTTTAATATAGTCAGCATGGTTAGTAGTTGCGCCTTAAAACTTACTCTCTCAACTATAATACATATGTTTTTTACTAGATCATCCATGCTCGTGTCATTTCTTCTCAGTTGTGTGTAATAGCAATTATTTAACAGTGCTGCATTTTGTCCCTGGAGAGTAGAAATGGAGTACAGTATATCTGTGGGTGGAACACTCTCCCTACAGCTGTATGTCTGGAATTTGCAAGCTCTCTGATGCTTAAGAGAGACTACCCTGTTGCTGACTATAAGAAGGGAAGGAATATTATCCTTTTACCTTGTTTAAAGTGACCATTTTTCCCTCACTGATCCCAGATCAATGAATCTGCTCTGAAATTGAACTTGTGGTTAGTTGCAATCCTTCTCAAGCTCTACATAAGAATGTTTTAAATGTTCAGGAAAGTGGATGTATGTGCCTGCCTCCAAATTATTCCACATTTCATAGTTTTGCATACCGAAGGTGTATTTTGTTTTTCATCAGGGTGGTGAGAGATAGAATCCACTTCATAAAAATGCATTGTTCAGTATCACAAATAAGACTCCACTTGGCAGTTTTCCCTAAGAACACCTCTTAATATATACTGTCAAGATGTCTAAAGATGTTTCTTAGTTGTAAGCATTTAATTATTTGTGACACTCTCACTAATATTCAGACGTGTGTGTGTGTGTCTGTGTGTCTGTGTGTGTCTGTGTGTGTGTTGGGGGGAATAATGGTATTAAATCTTTTCTCTTGTCAAAAAGTAACAAAACATAATATGCGTGGCAAACTCTTCATTATTTTCATAAAACTTACTTGTGGGTAATTTTTAACGCTAAGACTGAAGGGGACTACCAATGTTTATTTTATGTTTTTGATGTTCCATATAGTACAAACTTAATGAAGGCAAAATGGTTAAAATATGGTTGAGACGGGTTTGCATCTACCAGTTTGCACCTATTTGCTAGAACTAGTTGTTAACATTCTAAGCAGTTCAGAGAACCGGTTGTTAGAAGAAATTACTGGCCTAATCCTGTAAGGAAGGCCAGAAGGAAATATTCTGGTGTTGCTTACAGAAACTGCTTCTCCATTAAACCTTATTACATTCTTGACAGGACTAGACTTCCTGTCTCAGGAACTTCTCTGGGATTTTTTTCCCCTCCTTTGCTGGTACTTTGCTTGTGCGGAGTGACCATTCAAAGTTACAATGTTACTGAAAAAAGTGACTTATGACCATCTTTCACACTTACGACTATTGCAGCATCCCCACAGTCATGAGAGGCCAGGCAAGGAGATGCGTGTCTCGATGTGAGTAATATTGAGTTGGCCATGCCCAAGCCACACCCACCAACTAAGCCACGCCCACAGAACTGGTTGTTAAAACATTTGAATCCCACCCCTAGGTTGAGAATATCATACTTGAAATTTGGGGATCAGATAATTGAACATCTCATTTCCTGATAGTGAGAACAATTAATTAGAAGAACAACCTCTGAAAGGTTTGGGTGTTCCATCACTGGAGGTTTTAAAGAAGAAATTGGACAGCCATTTGTCCGGAATGGTGGAGTGTCTCCTGTACTAGTAGACTTTCAAGGTCCCTTCCAACCCTATTATTCTATGGTTATGCAATCTTCTGTGATGTAGTGTCTCCCAGATGTGTTAAAACCATGTAGTTCAAACTTGCTTCTTACCAGATATACCAGCTCAGAATTAGAGAAGTTATGATGCCAACACATTTAAAGGATGCCAATTAAAAACAAAACAAAACTGATAATTACAAATAATAGTGAACAAATGGAACCACATTTTTTGTATGAAATATTGTTCTGAGTTCTTTGAAAACTTTTTACTTCTCTATAGAAGTACTCCAAGTTTCATTAAAAGTACAGCCCATTGATGTTTTGGAAATAGAGTCTACTGTCACAGCATTATTGTTGCCCTGACACTTTTTCATGCATGTTACAAGGATTTCATGAATGTAGGAAAAAGGGAAGGGTATTGCTGTCTTAATTATTTTTTTTGCTGCAGTCTGGAGAAAATGGGTGACTCTTTTTGAAAACATAAGATGGATAATTATACCTGCAAACATCTCTCACCACTGACTAGTACTGTAGCAAGAGTTCATGGGAGCTGAAGTTCAGCGTCAGTCCCAACAAGAGACTTTTGAATCCCAGCTGAACATTTCATAACAATTATTAGATGGCATTTCAGCAAGAATACTCAAGAGCCAGAAAAATGGAAGGCATTAAGTGACATGACTATGGAACAAAATCAGAAATGAACATCCAATGCTATGTCTATCCAGCAGTTTTATAGAGGCATAAGGATTCCTATCTTTTCAAATTATTTATGCTTTGTTTCCAAAGCCTCCTACTATCTTTCTGAATTATAGCCTTAGATTTGAATTTCATGACTCTAGCTTCAGTCTCTAATTATAACTAAGGAATGCCTGAAATGCACTGCAGCCTGAAATGCATCTTGGGGGAAATCTTAAACATCAATAAATAATTTAGTTTGACAAAAACAGATGAGAAGGAACAATTTGGAACTGAGTTGCATTTAATATGCTATCTCTTAAACATTGTTCTGACAAAGAAATATGGAGTATCTGGAGTGATATTTATTTTGGTCTCATTCTTCTCCTACCCATCCCTCCAAAATTGGGACAGATTAGCTTTTGATAAACCATTGTGTTAATTGGTGGAATATTTTTGAGCTGGTTGGTGAAACAATAGATATGCACATATTTGAGGATAGAGATAGATAGATAGATAGATAGATAGACAGACAGATATAGTGTTAGAGGAAGAGATAAATAGATGAGAGAGGAAAGAGATAAAAGAAGAAAGAGGTGAAGAGACAAAGACAGAAAGATAAAGAAAGAGAGAGAGACAGAGAGGAGACAGAAAGCTAGACAGTCAGACTGACAGATAGATAGATGAGAGATGATAGGTGATAAGAGATAATAAATATAAATGATATAGATATAAAAAATAAAGTACCTGCTGAAGGTAGACATCACAGCTTCTATGAAAGCAGAAAAAGGAGAGTAAAATAATTCCCAGTAGTAGTTAGGAGGGACTTAAATTGATCAGCAAATCTCAACAGCACCCACAGGAAGTGTCAACAAACAAAATCAAGATAGTAGTTACAATGAACTGTTGAAAAGAGGTGAGACTTCAGGGAATTCCACATTGGATGAAATTCCATGTCAATCAGAAACTTTGGAGTGTTTTCTGAGCTGAAGAACTGGCTCTGTTTTAGATTTGTGGATCTTTGCATTGTATACAGTGTACAAATTAACAGAATAGTTAGTGAGAAATCTGTAATGATTTAATATATTTCTTTGTTTACATCAATTAAATGATGAATATGTTCAGTCTCCATTTAGAAAATAAAATGTTTTTATTGCCTAATTAGTGTTTCCTATGTTTGGAAAATAAATCAGCCCAGGCAAAAATCCAATTGGCTTCATAGAGCAATCTGAAAGAGTGAGATTGAAATTTGTACAGGTTCAGTAATGACAGTACTCTTAATATAATCTTGGATGTATCTGCTAAGAAGAAGGTTCCTCTTTGTGTAGTGAAGCATGTTCCCAATTCAGTCGATATAGTGTTGTGCTGCCTAAGTTGTTCTAATTGGAAGTGAAATAAACTTTTCAGTTCCTTAAAACATTTGTATAATTTCCACGATTGTCTTATTTTTTCTCCTTTTAGTGCAGGAGTTAAATGCAAGAAAATGTTCTGTGTATGTTTCTGTGTATCATACATTTACAGTTGTCTAGACTAAATATGCTTTTGTTCATTCTTCAGCAAGTGTCTTTTAAAAATTCTTTGCTTTATGTTACACGTGTTAGATGCAAAGCTTTGCCAAATCTCAAAAAGAAGCAAGTTCCAGAGTTAGAGAAAAGGACAAGATGGGATATCACAATCAAGAGATATGACTATAAAATGGTATATCGTCAGCATATAATACAAATATCTTGTGCAACAGAGGAACAGATATAGATCAGTGATAGCACATAAAATAAGATGTTTTTGAGTTAAGCTCCAGTAAAGGAGAATCTCAGGGTAGAAATGAAGGGTTCTTGGTCCTCTCTGAGCTTGGTTGTTTTCTGGCAGATATTTCCTTACCCAAACCAGGTAACATCATCACTGTCAATAAGGAGTGGGGTTTGATTTCAGTTTGTATTTCTAGTGGCTTGATGGATACATCTATGCAGTTTTCTTGAAAGTGGTTTGCCATTGTTATCTTTGATCCTTCTGACATCCTTGTCTCAGGATTTCCTAGGGGGTTTCCCATTTGTAACCTTTTTTCATGATCCACTAAATGGGGCTAGATCCTGACATTGGTGACAACATGAAGGACAATATTCTTTGCAAGTGTATGGAGTTGATTTTCTGTTGCCTTCTCCTTGAAAGTTTTTGGGACTTCCCAATCGAGTCTATAAACAAGCACATTGGAGGTGGTATTCAGCAGCTTCTGACCCGTTCTGCAGAACCAGTAGTGGAATTTTCAGTAGTTCAGAGAACAGGCAAATACCACCTCTGACTGGAGATTTTACAGTATCCTTCCCTGCCACTCCCACCAAGCCACGCCCACAGAACCAGCAGTAAAAAATTTTTTGAATCCCACCACTGAAGCACATGCTTACATGTAATGGGCCTTGGGTTCCACCCCTGGCTTCTTTAGATAGGTCTGGGAAATACCAAAACCTTGGCAGCTCAGTGCCCTGACTAGATACAATATAAAGGAATTTATACTCTGACAATGCTTTTGACTGATATCAGAGAACTGATATCATTCAGTGGAGATCAGAATTAGAACAATACCTAGCAGAAGTTTTTATCTCTTATTCCAGGGGTGTCAAACTCAAGACCAAGGGGCTGGATCCGGCCCATGGGATACTTAGATTTGGCCCATGCAGCTGACCTGGATACAGTGAAGGACTGGCCCGCAGTGCCTCTGCCAAAATGGAGCTTGGGAGGGCTGCGTGCAACCCTCCTAAGCTCCATTTTAGTTGGCAGAGGGTTGCAGGAGGTCGTCACAGCCAAAAATGGAGCTCGCGAAGGCCATGGGCAGCACTCCCAAGTTCTATTTTTGCTGGCAGAGGGTTGCAGGAGGCCATTGCAGCTGAAAACAGAGTTCAAGAGCCTGTTTTTGCTGGCAGAGTGCTCAGGCCACCACAGCAGTTCCCAACATGAATCCCATCTAGCTGGCCATGCTCCCCCCACTTTCTAAGGTCAAGACAACCCTGATGTGTCCCTCAATGAAACAGAGTTTGACACCCCTGTCCTATTCCAGTGAGGTGATCTGCACCACTATCAAAACAGGCATTGCAAAATTGCTATCCAGTCAGTATCAACAGTTTCTGTTACAACTAAATTAAACTGAATATTTATGTTCACATGCAACATATTTTTAAATATCAGGTGCAAGAGATATATGCTGTGTTTGGGTTTATACTACAGGTGGTTGGAAACAAAATATACAGCCAGCCAATCTGACACAGTAGATTTTATTATACAAATTTTATCTTGTATACTGTGAATAAAGTTCAGATCAGAGCTTGAAATGTTTAGATATGGAGCTTTGATAATACCAAGAGAAGTCATTTTCATTTCTAGCATCCTCTGGCATGTATGCTGTTAAGAACCCCCTAAAGGTAAGTTGATTCTAGTAGCCATTTAAGATAGAATTAATACTTAAGAAATTGTTGCTATATGTTGTCTTTGAATTGTTCATTTGAATTTGAGACTCTTCTTATTTTATTGCACATTATGAGAATATTGTAATGGTGGGACTATATTGGCATATTATTGCTGTGAATTGTCCTGGCATATTTTTGTCTAAAGGACATTATTAAAAACTAAACAAAAACTGTAATTCCTGCAAATTCCCCTTGATAATTGAAGGCAGAGGTAGCTTTCTTAAAATGATGAAATAGGAATAAATGAAAAGAGTTTTTTAGGTATCTAGATCCCTCCCTTTCTGATACACTCTCACACACACACATACACTAATGGGGGATAATGTGAATTGCTGAAATTCTAAGTAGATTTCCTTTTCTACTTATTGGAGGCATCTTGCAGCAGAAATGGGTTGCCCTGAGACATTCCTTTACAAATGCAAGTGAAGAAATTACAGATGTAAATAGCTTGAGTATAAGAGAAAGATCCAGTTGTTTAGATGTTTAAAAATGCAAGTCTGAATTTCTGAGTATGCAATTGCTAGCTATTCAAATAAAGTTCTAATGCTGACTTAGGTTTGTATCTGTGGTGTGTGTGTGTGTGAGAGAGAGAGAGAGAATAGTAAAACAAATGACTTTTCACTGGTCTCAATGCGTAACAGTATCTTTTACTCCCATATTTTTTATTTGACATATCTCCACGTTCAGAGTTTTCTTACTAAAGGAAGGACTGAGCTCTACAGATTTTTGAATCTGTATATTTGAATCTGCTATATTTTTGAATATAGCAGAAAGCAAAATTAACAAAGCCAGCATGCTCCTCCCTAATTACTGTCCAAATAAACGTAGATAATAACATTTGAGAATTTTTCCAAAGTGGAAACTTACTAGGAGCTAAAGGTACTTCCATGGGTTTTACAATCTGTGGCAGTATCTTGAAGTTTCTCGTTTGAGTCGCAAACTGAATTAAAACATGCTGATTTTTTTTACTTGTACAAATATGAAATAACGTTCTGAACACTTGAATGTTTCTTTTAGAAATGTACAGCATATAAAGTATATAAAACCATAAAGCAATAGAAATTTGCCTTTCCAACAGATTCAGTGGAATGAAATTTAATTTTTTACAGAAATATTAGAATAACCTCCTCCTGCTTCCCAGATATGACATAACATTTTAAATGGTCATTTATAATTTTAGCTGATTAAAAGCTAAATGCAATCAGTCATATTTTACAGAGAACATTTAAAATCCGTGTAGAACTCTTTGTATATCTGTCTAAGGCATAAATATTTCCGTAGCTGTTTTTTAACATTACTGAAAACGATACCCAACCAGAAATTTTACAACGAAGACTCTTTTTGTTTTGAACAGAGTATTAAATTTACTTTTAACGTAGCACATTGAACTGACAGAATGTTTGTTTTTAACTCTATATTTTTACATTTCCACCCCCTGAAAAAAGTGGTGCTTTAGTTTTAAAGCTGAAATTCTAAAGGGAGCTGGATTATCTGTTATAAAGTGAGCATTTTACAATAAATCTACCAAGTCACCAAGAAACAGAAGTATATGTGAGGGAAACAAAGAATACAAAAGTGCAACTTTGGAAGGGAAGAAAAAGAAACAATTTTTATGTATCTTTTATTGCAGAGAAACCAGCTGTGGTGGATTACAAATGTTCTAGCCTGACATGGGCTTTGAAGGAAGTCTGTTCAGATCGGCTTCATGCCGAAGATTTTTTGCAGAGAAATTCATAGGTTTTCCTAGAGTTAGGTTACATCTTTGCTGTCTTAGCATCTCTTGTTTCTATTTTGTATCATTCTGCTCAGGATTTTAGCTATACTTTTGAACACCTAGAAACACCTGTTTTTATGTAGAGTATTGTATTTGTACTTGGCAACATAGCCCAAAAAGAATTTTGTTTCAAAGGGGAAAAAGACAAGACAAGACAATGGACATAGGTTCCTCTTTCTGGCTGATTTCCATCTGAGATAAGAGAACAGAGATATGACTAACTTCAGCTATAAAAATTGTTCCTGCCCCTGAAGAGGTCCAGAGACTAGGGTGTACATCACATTTAGCTGAAACCTCAACAGAGCAGGATAATTCAAAACAGAGCATGCTGGATTTTGATCTTGGACCTCCGTTTTGAATCTGTTACTCTGGAAATACAAAGCAGGGTTAAGTTGTAAAAGAAAACAAAGTTGTTGTTGTTGTTGTTGTTGTTGTTGTTGTTTTAAATGAAAACCAGGGAAGGAGACAGACAATGGTATTGTATTCATAATTTTAAAAAGTCTTCCCTGAATTACTACACTGAGAGTTTTGCAGCGATAATTCAGCACCAGAAAAATAAACACAGATGGCTGATGCTTCATTTAACATCTTTGTAAACATAAGTAGATTTTACAAACCAGTTGTAGATTTCTCCAACAAGCAAACTCAAGTAGAAACATGTTGCAAGTTCAGAACAGAGCTCCAGCCTTCAGCAAGAAAGCAAGTTAGTTTCATCTTCAGTAGATCAGCAGGCAAGCAAGAGGAGAGAGGCAGTTTCAACTCAATAGACAGACTCAGAGCTTCAACACAGCTGCAGAGCTTAACATAGAACTACTTTTTGTTTCAGTTTCCATCCTAGGCTACTCCTAGTTTCAGTTTCCAAACTATCCTCATTGGCTGATTTAATTGCCATGCCTATTCATTGGCTGATCTTGTTACCAAGCTCTATTCCAGTTCATGAATATACTGACATATTATTCTTATGAAAATTATTCTTGAGTGTTCCAGCTGTAGCTTTGAGGGCAAAGGGAAAGTTTTAAAAAGCTTTTATATTTTGCTACCTGGCAATTATTAGAGAAACATTTGATAATATGTTATTATAGAAATCCTTGTGATATGGTAAACCATTCAGAACGTGCTAAAACACTGAACTTCTTTGAGACTATAATATAGGACCCACTTTCCTTCTATATTTAAGATATAGAACTCATAGTGAACTGGCTCCAAATATATTTTTGATAATTTATGCCAGCACAGTTTACAAAAAAAGTTGACTCTTTTTTTTGCCTTCTTTATTTTTTTGAGGAGGGGGGAGTTTAATTGTCAGATTACAGGCATCTATCCCTGTTATTGACCATTCCACACATGGATAAAATATATTCTTGCCCTCTTATTAAAGTTCTTTAACCTTCCTTGAAATTCATATGGATGTCTTCATCAAGAGATTTACTTTCACTTTTCTTTTAGGAAGAATAGCTTAAATGATGGGCATAACTATACCTCATAAAATGCTGTCATTTGGAATGGGGAAATACAGCAAGAGCTGGAGAAAACAGATTACTTGTACATTTGATTAGCTGCAGCAATGAACTTGTTTGCCATCTGGCAGGCGGCAGTCACTGATTTCCCTATTATTTAAAATGAGAGGATTTTTAAAGAAGATTTGAAGTTCATGTTTGCCTGAAGCATAAGGCAACGTTCCAGCATCTTAATGGGTTTTTCTAAAAAAAAAATAGTAAACATGGGGAATTACAGATTATATGTCTGTCTTTAATCTAATGTAATCCAATCCAATCTCACCCAACCTAATCTATCAGTCTATATCTGTCTCTCTCTTTTTCATTCCAAACTTTCATGTGTGTGTACGTATGTTTCACCATAAGAAATACAAGATGGAAACCCATCAGAGGGAGATCCCATCTGGAACCAAGGTGAAATTTCCTGACAGTGAGAACAATTAGCCAATGGAACAGTTTTCCTCCTGAAGTTGTAGATGAAAATATCTAATGAACATTTAAAACAAACCAAAGCAAGTGATAGCATAGGCAAATGCCATTCCCCCCCTCCAAAGTAAGATTTTAATGATACCTCTCAGTAAGTAGGGATTCCAGAGTATAGATTTGCTGGTATCATTGTTATGAATCACCTTCTGCCCTTTAATCTAGGATATATTAGAGGCTCCAACATCTTATCTCTTTTCCAGACAGAAACTGGCATAAAAGTTGTCTTATACCCAGAATCTAGACCAGAATGGCACATTCACAGTTTGGCTGTTCTTGGAAAATGCCTGCTTCAGATTTATGAACACCAGCAGGATGAGTATAGTCATCTTAGAAAGTACCAGTTATCATGTTTTTTTTGATGTAATCTCTGTGTCCATGAGCTTCAATAATAATAACACAGCATTTGCATACTTCAAATTCCCATACTGCCTTCAGTTTCTTCAATATTCATATATACTTGATGGTTCCTATAATTACCTCAGAGGGGTCCTTCTCAAACTTCTCGATGGTTCTCTTATCAATGCCTCCACTTTTGTGAATTAAAACTGAACAGATGATTGTACAGTTGCCAGAATCGATATGTCCAGGGACAACAATGTCAATGTGGAACATCTCATTTTTCACTTAGGATAGGTTACAAAGGTTTTTCTTCCATTTCAATAAAACTCCTCTAAGCAACAACAAACCAGGAGGTCTACTAAGAAAGCTCTTTCTTTTGTCCTATCCAGATGTGTGTCTCTATTCCAGTTGAGAGGTCTTCAGTCAGATAGAGGGTAATATGAAATACAAACTTATGACCAAGACCACAGGCCAAACTAGCCAAAGGTTTACATTCTATAATTAGTTATGTTTACAAAAATAGCCACAGATTCAACTGATTTACAATCAATATATCTGGCTGATTTCTGTGGTTAAATCTAAGCATGGATTCAGGTAATGGTGGCACAGTGGTTAGAATGCAGTACTACAGGCTAAGTCACTGCTCACTCTAGGAGTTGCATCCTGACCAACTCATGGTTGTCTCAGCCTTCCATCCTTCTGAGATCAGTAAAATGAGGATCCAGATTGTTTGGGATAATATGCTGTCTCTGTAAACTGATTAAAGAGGGCTATAAAGTACTATGAATAATATATGTCTATTTGCTAATATAGTTTGCTTCCCTTCTACTTTTCTCAGAATACTAGATTTCTCTATAGACCTAAGCTTATCCCAAGTAAGAAAGTTTAAGTTTGGTCTTTTTTCCCCTTGAATGAGAACTCTAGCTTAATTCATTTGATCATCCATTTGTATATTTTATTGAATAACCATGGTATTATCAGGAGAGAACTTTGCTTCAAGAGCAAAGTCCAATGCACTCATTTTGTCATCTTTTTTTTTTTGACTTTAAAATAGAACTATTGATAAATTAAAAGGCATGGAAGAATCAAGATTGGCATCTTACCGTGCATTGGAAGTAGGCAAGCGTAAAATATTTTCCCCTATCATCTACTATTTCTTGACAAATGTACTTATTATATTTGGATACTGTGGAAAATTCATGTTCCCCGAATCAGCCGTGATGTGTTTGCATTTAAATGTAGATGATGTGGATTCATCTCAAATGGAGTTGATGAGGGAAGGAAATGCTCTCTCTCTCTATATTCTTTTAACTTTGGTGTGTCATGATTTGCATTCATTTCAAGATAATGGAGGACAAAGGTAGCTTTGTAATTGAAAGGTGGAACATTGTAGAAGGCATCTCTTGTCAAAAGCATTTTTACTACATACGAGTTCATTCAGTGTTTGAAATAATTGTTCAGAGGTAGGATGTTCATCAAACAAAAAGAGGAAAAACATCACACACAAAAATACACATGCTAACTTATGTGTGTCTAAGCAAGTATCGATGAAATTACTATAATTTAAATGTAAAGATAACCTACCACAGTGGGGAAAATTATAATCAGTTCAGTCGTGTACTTGCTCACTTGCAAGCTAGGAAGTGATGGCTAATTGGCAACTTCTGACCTGTTTCTCCTGCTCTACTTCCACAAGATTTTGGAGTCGACCTATCTCCTGAATTTTAAGATTATTAAAAATTTCATCATGTCCAACATGCTAGTTCCAGTACATTTATTTATTTGTATGTTTGAAAAATAGAGAGTGTCCTGCTCATTCCTATGTGCTCCAGATTACTGTCTTTCTGCTTTTAATGAGAAAGATTTGCTATTTTTTCAGAATCAGGACTTGCAGGAGCCAATGGGAAGAGATTAAGGCAATTACTTCATCTTTGTTTCAACAGTCTCAGATGCCACTCAAGGATCTGGAGGAATAGGTTCAATCTGTGTTTTCTTTAGGAAAAATGACCAACCAAACAACTGGTTAGGCTTCTACTGTCTCCTGCAAGTCCTATTGATCCAGATGTGGTGCCCCATTTTCCTTCTTTGAGGATTCATCAGAGGCAGGTAGATGTTTGTATATAGTTAAAACTATTCAAATTCATCAAATAAAAACTCTTGGAAAATGAGTTTTAAAACTCTTAATGGCCTGGGTGATAGCCAGTTTGGTAAAGTAGTTTGGGCATCAGACTGAATGGATGGAGACTGGAAATTCTAGACCTCTCTTAGGCATGGAACCATGGGTGACTTTGGCCCAGTCCTTCTCTCTGAGCTCTAAGAAGAAGACAGCAAGGGAAACCATTCTGAGTAAACCATAGGCATAATTTTCAATTGCCAGATGTCAAGACTGACTCAATGGCATATGCAGGGGTGGGATTCTACCAGTTCAGACCAGTTCTTTAGAACTGGTTATTATGATTCTGTGCAGTTTGGAGAACCAGCAATTCATGCCCCTGGCTGGCCCCACCCCTCTCTATCCACCCCTCCCCTCTCTGCCCAGTCAGTCCTTATCGCACCTGCCCGACATTGCTGACTGCATTCTCCCCTGCACAGTCACTCCACAGAACTGGTTGTTAAAAATTTTGAATCCTACCCCTGGGCATATGCACACACACACACACACACACACACACACACACACACACACAGTCCAAACCCAATGGGTAAAAGAAAATGTAAAATGTTCTGAAGAGCAACAAAGAGGAGGCCAGCCTCAGTTGCATCATCTGGGTCAACAGAATTAGCCGCTAATGATAAATTTACAGCTGAACTTGCAAAAAAAAAAAAAAAATCACCTTTGAAGAGCAAAATGTTTGAAAGTGATATCTGCAGAGACAGGTCATTCCTGTACAACCCATAATATTCTGTGCACACAAAAAGTTAGGAGGTGACATCCATGGCTATTTGTCATCATCCCCAGAAACTGCATCCACACTTCCAAAAGTTTGAATTAGTTGATAATAATAAAAGAGGCAATGTGTTCCAAATCTCCAAAGAGATGTTGATATGAAACCTCACAGGTTCTAGGCTGAGTTAACAAAAAAGAAAACCTGATAAAAGGGTTTTTTTTTTATTATTGTGATTGTTATGGAGAGGCCCAAGATCTGAACCTGGTATGTACAAAATTTCAATTTCTACACATTGTAAACATTCCTTGGCATGTCAATGTTGATTTTATAAATGTATTAGTAAGGTCCAATGTCTGATAAGAAGAGTCATGCAGGACCAAAAATAAAAGAAGGGGCAATGTGATCTATCTTTTTTTTTTTTTGCAGTGGCCAAAAGATGCATTCTGGGAGATCTGGATGGGAAGATAATAATCATTTTCTATTATTGCTCTCCAGTAGCAAATGTTTAAATTATGCTATCTGTCAGTTACGAGGTTCTTCTACAGCCATGAAGTCTAGTTGTCACTGATAACCCAGTCATCCATGAATTTGCCTAGTTGCACAGAAACTCCATGGCAGGGACATAAATATATTACTTAACTTGGCTTGGTAGCAAAGTATTACTACTGTTTGCAAAAAAAAATTAAAGTTCAGACCTGAGCATCTCCAGCAGAGCTGGTGAAGTCTCCTGCTAAAACCCTCCAACCTCTTGGAGGTTGCTATCAAGTGATCAAGTTTCATATGTAGTGTTAATGCATTTGGACTATCATCTATTCTTGGATTATTATTTTTTCCACTTTAATACAAACTCTCCTAGGCTAGTGCCTTCCAATTGTATGGGCACTGAACTCTCAAAAAATTCCATAGGAAGGAAGGAGGGAGGGAGGAGGAGACCTTAAAAACAAAGGGTTGAAATAAAAATTAAACAAAAAGAAATTTCACAGCTTTGACAGGTCCACAAAGATGGCAGTGTTAGATATCATGAAGAAAAATATGTTAGTGCAAGAGTGGGAATAGATGGACAGTGGGGCAGTTTGATGTGGCTATGGCAAAGAAAAATTAATGCGTCAAAATACGTACAGGGTCTGTACAATTTCATTTTACTAAATCTCTGATATCAAGAGGGAAGAAAAGGAATTCTGTGGTGGGTTTTTGGTGGATTGCCGGTGCAGAATTTGCTCAGTGTTTCTTATTGTATTTAGGATGGCTCTGGGATTTAACTGATTCTGCTTTTACATAATACAACTGACATTATCAAGGCACACGGTGCATTTTACACTGGAAATGCAATTTTCTATTTCTACTTGAATCCTGGGAATGCTGGCACTTTCCAGGCTGTCAGACAAATGAATGCTCAGTAGGACATTTAAGCCTGTCTTTCTATCTAATCTATCCAATCTATCTCATTTCTAAAGTGCCCATCACCTTGGCATCTAGATGTAACCTTCCTATCCAAGTCTCTTGAGCTGGTATAATTTAGCCAAGTCCTAAGAGAGTTCAAAAGCTGATCAGGTAGAAACCATATTCATAAGGATGAAATCAGGCCAAGGCCTCTAAAGGATCATTTCCATTGCTCCCACTCAAATGGTGACAATTTTCTGATTTCTGAATATTTCTAATGAAGTATTGATTTAATCCCTGAGCCATAGATGTTAAATACTTAGAATACTGTAGGTTAATGTGGGGGAGAGGATAATAAGGGACATTTGCATACTAAGCTTATAACTAAGATTGCAGTGCATCTATGCAACCATCCCAACAAAGTGATAAAGGATGAAATGTTTCATTTCTTAACCCCATTTCTGGATTGCCTGTGGAAACTGTACATATCAAGTCTAGTCTCTGGATTGAATGCTGCAGCTATCACTTCTTGACCTGATTTCAAAAATTGGGGCAGCCATTTTTAAACCAGCTATTCTCTTAACAAATCAGCCCATGAATTATATATACTGACATGAATAAGCACTATGGAATGTATCTAATAGAGCCCTTTTGCTTTTTGAAGCTGCACCAGAGAGTTCTATAAATAGAAATGTGTTAGGGGGAGGAGAAGCATTGGTTTACATGAATGTCCCTCTGTGTTCCCCCATATAGAATTCTGTAGGGGGATGTCAGCTTTTGCTTGATAAAAACCTATCATGTTTTCCCCAAAATAAGACCCTGTCTTATATTTTTTTTTCCATCCCAAAAGGCACCATGTGTTATTTTGGGGGGATGTTATCCACTGACAAACCTCACTTGTGCGTGTCACCCCTAGACTTCTTTTTGCTCTCAGGGGCCTTCAGGAACTTCTTTTGGCATGGCTTTCCCGAAGGCCTCTGCAAAAGATAACAGAGCTCCAGATCGATGTGGGGCTTGGCTGTCATCTATGGAGGCCTTCAGGAAAGGCTTGCTGGCTGCAGAAGAAATGGGATGGTAAGGCAGGTGTCAGGGTGTGTGAGACCTGGCTACAACTGTTCAAAGGTAAGTAGTAAAGTAGCTCCACCACCACCCATCCCCACCCTAGCTTAATTTTTACCCATCCCCACCCTAGCTTACTTTTTACTCATGCTCTCTGGAGTGAGTGGGATCTTAATTGGGGCTTATTTTAGGGGTAGGACTTACATTGAGACCACGTGTAAAAATCAAACTAGACTTACTTTCAGGGTAGGTTGTATTTTCAGGGAAACAGGGTGATTGTGGAAGGTTCCTGATCCATGTGTAGTCACATGCCACTTCACAGGAATCATATATATATATATATGTGCTGTTCAGCTTCCTTCGGGTATTATCCCACGTCATTGTAGTTCTGTTAAAGTTGTAGCAACGTTTTAGCAGAATCTCATCTGCCATCATCAGGCTTCTGTATGGATGTGGGTCTTACAGCTCCTGGTTTTAAATTTGAGGCTGGTCCATTCTGATTGGTTGGGAGCCTGGACCTGTTTCATTGGACTTGGAGTTTGATTGATTGGTGTTTCTGGTTTCTTCTGTCTGTTTTGTGGCTTTGATTGGCTGGCAACAGTCTGTTCTTGTGTTGGAGGCTTTCAGTGCAGCTTGGCTCCGTGTGAAGGGACGGCTGCTCTTCATTAGCAAGCTGGGTTTCACCTGGGTGCCTGGTGGGGGGGTTAGGTTGGAGCTATCAGAGGGAGTCTGTTATTGCCCAGGTGTTTGCCTGGCTTGTGGCATGGAGATCTTTCTATTTGGAAGCCTGCACTCTCAAATAGAAAGATCTCCAT
>BLBF01000041.1:24226466-24239322 GCA_015471245.1 Laticauda colubrina
GATTGCCATGCCTCAGCTGAGCTAAAAAGAGCTCAGCTCACTAGTGTTGACACAGAGGTCAGTCTTGGAGCCCTGCATGTGCACGTGAGGTGTTAGGCGTGCACGCAGGGCTCTCATAGAACTGGTAGGGAAAAAAATTGGAAACCCACCCTTTCTCCTTGAAGCTTACTTTGTTGGGATGGAGAACCACCTTTGTCTTCCAGGATGTTCTTCCTTGAGAGCTTCTTCATTAAACAGCTTTTCAGGAGCCATTACTGTGCTTAATAAAGGTAAGATATTAGACAATATGTCCCTTCAGCTTTGGAATCCCCAACTGCACAGGATAAATTGAGTGTTATTATGTCTGCAGGAGGTCCATGCTAATGGACAGGCTAGATTGCACTCTTCCTTTCTCTGATGTCCTTCTGAAAAGATCAGGGATGCAAGCCCCCAGTGACATTAGATTCTTTGACTGATGAGTAGTCGCCACTCCACAATAGGTGCTCTTAGAGTTGTCTATGCAAAATGCAAATCCTACCCTAAACAGTCTATGCATGTTCATTGTTTCTTCATGATAAAATTACACACACACACACACACACACACACACACACACACACCAAACTATTCTAAAAATACAAGTTCCATGTATACTTGTAAAAGAAGGAACAGACATCTTGCGATCTCCAGAACTTAAAATTACATTTAATGTACTTACTGAGCTTTCACAAGCCTCTGCTACACACACACACACACAGAGAGAGAGAGAGAGAAATAACACATTTCCCATTTTAAAGTTGAATTTTTTTCTCTCTTTGTATCTCCTGATGCAAAAATCTTCAGCAAATGCCTCTGTGCAAAATGCGTACATATAGACATTCCAACTCCTGACCGCTGCCTACAGCTGTAATTCATTTTGTTTGATGGCTTTACTGTGCTTCCTGATAGTGATGACAAATTGATTACCCGGTAATGCAGAAATGGGCAAAGCTTCCTGATCTTATGGAAGTAACATGAGAACAGATTTGACAATGTGTAAGGAGACACGGGAGAGGTATGATTTCTTCCTTTTTCTTTCCTCCTTTTCTTTATTTTATTTTTTATTGAGGTTTAAGGGGGGAGGGTAAATCAGGAAAAAAAATATTCCAGGCAGAACAGAATAAGGTGTGCAGATGTCCCTTTTCCTCATCTCTTCCCCTGCCAAATAAGAAGACACTACTTTTCAAATGTTGCCCGACACCGAGGATTGTTCCTACATTGCTTATTGTTAGCTCAGTGGAAATCTGTAAGGAGATTTTCACATCCACAGAGAAAAGAATGGCAGGTCTTAGGGTAGCTCCTAGTCGCAGAAGATCAGTGTCAGGAAAGCCATGACCATGTTTGGCACCAACAAGGACACTACTTGACAAGCTCAGCAGAAAAATCCAGAGGATGGTCAAAGAAGAAGGGTGGGGAATTCTCCTCTTGCTTGTGCCACAGAGCCTCAGAAACATTAGCAGGTTTGGCTTTTGTATCCAATTGTCACCTTTTCCTGCAGACTTTGCCACCAACGTTTAGCTAGGTTATTAAAATTCAGAGGACCCGCAACTTTTGGCAGGCAATGGAGGGCTGGAACTAAAGAGAATTATGACCAGCTGGTTCAGGCTGATTGCTGCAAACCAGCTGTTTAAAAAGTTAATTTGATAAAATGTAAGCGACACAGTGGGAGAAGTGGCTTCGGAAAGATAGCTCCCAGGGTACAGTAACTACAGGAAGAGATCATTATTGATGAGCACTTGATACTGAGCCCATCCCCTTCCTCCAGAAATATGCAGAAAGAGTAGCTTGCCTTCCTCTTCAAGGATAGGACTCTGGCTGACATTCCAGCAAAAGCAGAGTTTCTTTATCTCAGCAATTTTGAGATGTGTGAACATGCTGCTTGGGGAATTCTGAGAACTGATATCCACACATCTTAAAGTTGCTAAAATGGACAAACACTGCAGTAGAGAGACATTTATTTTTTTTTTTGGCTGGCTGAGGAATTCTGGGAGTTGAAGTCCACACATCTTAAAGTCGCTGAGGTTGAGAGAGAAGAAACATTTCCTTGTTCTTCGGTGTTTTGGGACTAGCCTTCTACAGGGGTTTCTTGAACAGGGTGGCCATCAGAATTGCAAGCACAACTAGAGAGGAGGAGGAGGAGGAGGAGTTCAATCCAACAGGGGTCATGCATAAGAGAAAAGTGGGAATATCCAGATATGAAGACAATAGGAGAAGAACTGGGCATTATTCACCCTTCAGGAAAAAGAAGAGCTAGCTTAATTCTCTGTTCTTCTGGAAATAAATCCCAAGGGGCACTTTTCTTTAGGAGAACAAAACAGTCTGCAATTATGATCAGATCCAAGTGCTGCTTAATTTAGATAACAATCTTGCTTATGACTGATGTAACTCCTAGTTCTTATTAATCCATATAGCATCAATTATGTTTTGTAAATCATTCAAATCTTGAGCAAAGTTAAAAAGGTTCCCAACATTTGATTGATTGATTGATTGTATAAGGGTAGTCCTCAATCTGCAACCATTAGTTTAGTTTAGGTATGTTCAAAGTTACAGTGGCACTGAAAAAAAATGACTTATGACTGGTCCTCACTCTTATGATCATCACAGCAACCCCACAGTCACATAATCAAACTGGGTGCTTGACATAACTCACATATTTATGTTGGTTGCAGTGTGCCAAGGTCATGCAATCACCATTTGCAACCTTCCCAGCTGGTTCAAGCAAAGTCAGTGAGAGGAAGCTGGATTTGCTGAATAGCATGATTCACTTAATAAATTCAGGGTTTTGCTTAATAATCATGGCAAGAAAGGTCGTAAGATCGGCCATGACTCACATAACAACTGCCTTGTTTAGCAATGGCAATCAGAAAGAAAGGCGTGGTTATGTAAAATGTTTTTAATTCCTTGTTCTGCTCATATCCCCAGCATGCATCACTTTTTTCAAGTCCTGAAGGGGTAGATGCCACAAGTAACTCACCCTGAAACCTGAGCATCCTTAGAATCTTGCTCTTTCCTTTTTGTCAAAATGATGAAAGCACCACAAGCTCTCCCCTTTCTATACATGTGTGACAGGTTACAAAATATATTCAGAAAGGCAAGGCTTGCATTACAACACAACACTGCTTGTATCATTCTCCCCACCCCACCTTCCCATCCCACCCGCTGGAAATATTGCTGAGATAAAGCAGTATTTGGCAGTGAAGGAGCATCTTCTCTTAGCGGGAGCCAAGATGTACATCCAAATAATGTGTGAAAAGTAATTAGGGTTCAATCAGAAGTAGTCATTGACCAGGCTTAAGAAACTTATTTTCTTGCTTGCAATTTTATGTCTGTAGTAGATTTTGTTTAGCGGAGTAAATTGGTACTTGATAATGACTCAGTATCATTTTATTTCTTGAATATATTGATTCTGAATGCCTTCACAAAGAGAGTAAGGGTCATGTTTTCTGCATTAGCTTGGGTTGCATCCCTTCTTCCTCTGACTTCTCTCAGGAGCCTTGAACTGGGTTGTTGTTGTTTTCTAACCAGACTGAAATAGCTCTACATGAATTATTAGGTATGGAATGAGTAACACATATATTACAAAATGCTAGAAACTGACTTTCCAATTGCTAGAATTTGTAGTTTGATAGCTGATGCCAAATCTGCTCAATACTTGACCTTCTCAAGAAACATGACAAATAGTTCTCTGAAATACTGGGCCTGCATGAACTCCATATAAAGATCATTCTGTTTGCTCCGTGTTAAAAAAAAACTCCACAAGTAATTGTTTTAAAAAATGTCTTCTATATATTCTTTTCTTTTGTGTTACCTTAAAACCAGTTTTTGACTCCTGCAACTGCCTGGACTGGTCCTTGCACTTTTCTTGGCGAGATTTCAGAAGTGGTTTGCCATTGCATTTCTAAGCTGGGGAGAGAATGACTGGCCCACAGTCCCCCATCTATGTTTGCGCCTAAGGTGGGACTAGAACTCACAGTCTCCCAATTTCTAGTATGGTTTCTTTACCACTATGCCAATTTGGCTCTCGTGTTCTTTTCCAGCAGGATCAAATACATGACTTTAGTGTTGAGACACTAAATGGAATTTTTGGTTCATATAAAAAGGGTTTCAGATTCACATCAGCATGGATTTTGACAATTTCAGATGATTGGTCAAGATCCAGCTTTTGGGTGAAGCAAAACTTATTAATAAATCTTGATATGACTTGTTAAATTCTTTCTTGGTGATATCAATAGACAGTATCCTATTTTTATTCTTATATATATTGAGTGACCTAATAAAATCTCTTGACATTGACAGGATACAGCCTATGGAACATCCTCCTGGTGAAGTAATGTATTATACCATTCTCAAACTGATGAGTGATAAATGAGGAAGGCACTCTCATGTTGTTGGTGTCCAGGATGGTTCTTAGCCATAAGAGCTATGAATATTGACAAATATGGTGTTTGTGTGACCCTTTGGTTAGTTATAGGAGTGAGAGCTATTTAAATCAGTCCTCTACAAATGGAAACCAGAATTCCAGCTGGTTCAGATGATAACCTTTCCTAGAAGAAATAATTTTTGACAGAAACTTCTTTCATTAGAAAAAGAGGGATGGGTAGGATGGAGTCATGTATATGAGCAAGGCAAAAAGCTTCCTCTGGAAAATTATTGCTTTATTAAGAAGTATGTAGATTTTTATTTTCAAAAAGTAGTAAATCAAAAAAAGCATTATCACCGGAACATTTTTCTCAGTGCCTTTGTAAGAATGCTCATTGAAAAAACATTTTCTTTCTCTTGTACCACCCAGGTTGTACTTTGATTATTTAATTTAAATAACAATGTACTATAAAGCAAAAGGCAAAGAAATGTTACATTTTCTTGGTTTAGATTTTGCTTTTGATCCAATGATTGTTAATCCAATTGTGGCATTTCTTTATTCAGCATTTCAATTAATGGTTATTATTTTTTAATTAAGTTATTGGTTGCCTGGTAAATTCTACAACTCCCAAACCAAATTTCATATGGAGGCTGTTTGTTATTCTTCAATAACTGGATGTTTATAGTTGATACTTGTGAAAAAGAGATGAAACTTTGAACACACAATCACATTTGCCATCTTGACTCTTTTGATCTACCCCTATGGATACTCCTGAGAAAGGAAATTGAAGTTCAGTGCATCCACACAATGAGGTAAACTTTTTGTGTAAAAGTCCAGCAGATGCAATGGAGGAGGAAAATACGAGCAGGCTGGCCTTCGATTGAAATTAAGAGCTGGTTCACACATTAAGGCCAGAATGTTTTAACTTAGTTTGTAGAACAAGTCATTATGGCTGGGTTTATTTTACTTTTTATCTTTCCTTTTAACTGTATTATTTATTCATTTGCTTGCTTATTTGTTAGATACAGTTAGTTCTTGTTTAGCACCATTAATTTGCAATTATGATGCGGTGATGAAAACTAACTGTGACCAATGCCCGCATTTAGGACAATAAAAGCTTTCAGTGTGAAACTGATTAAGGCCTGGTCAGTTTTAGACAGCAGTTGAAAGCTGGCCTGGAGGGTTCTAATCAACTAATTAAGATCATAGAGCTGAGCACCATAGCTTGCCTTTAGCTCTTTTTAGGCAAGTGCTGCGTGGTAGAGAAAAGCAGATCAGAGAGAGATTGTTGTTTAAGCAATTTCTTTGCCCTGTGAGGGGGAGAAAAGGGGAAAAAAAACCAGTCAGGTCAAAAACAGGACACCATATGAGAGAACGTTATCTGAATGGGAAGGCAGCAGCCAACATTCTTTCTTTCTCATTCATTCATGTAATTCCTTAGCGACTATTTTGCCAGAATGAAATGCAGTCACTAAATGAGGACTATCTGTTATAGCCTGGCTTCAAGGTGTATATTACTTTTTAGTAAAGCACCAACCACGATATGAGAGAAAGAAACTGTTCTCCCTTGATTACTTGTAGCTATTAACCACTACATCAAGCTCATCTACACTGAACTTTGACTGGAAAATGTTTTAGAGGAGAAGATGGGGCAACAGAATGCTCTCATCCCTAAAGCAAGTTCACTGTGGAAACAAAATATATTTCTCTACCATCCAATCATGGTATTAGTAAATTGGCCATTTAACATTCAGAGAGAATGGTAAAATGGTATCCATGCCACCAAATAACTACTACTAAGAAGGGGTGAGAGAATGCTAAGGAGCATTTATCAAATATCTTTTGAAAGAATGATAGTTGGGTAGAATAACAAAGGAAACTTTCAAGGGTAAATCATAATGCGCTGCTTTTGATCTTGAAGGATATCATTTGCTTTGGCTCTGTCCTCCATAGTGTATGGGTGAATCTGAAAAATAACTTGCAGTCCCAAAAGGCAACTGGTCAACTGGATTTTTTTAAGTCAGAACTGAAGATGCTTCTTGGATGAGAAGTGAAATGTTTTCAAGAGAGAAAAAATACCTGAAAATCCAGGTGCCTTTTGCAAAAGGACCTTTGGAACATCCAGGACCTGGATGATTGAGAATCTCCATAGACATTAACTTGCACTGTTAAAAAAGAATGAGAATTAAGTGGAATGGCTATTGACATATGTGTTTATTATCTAAGACTTGCTTAAGAGCCTGATGCAGAGATGGTATTCAGCAGGTTCTGACCAGTTGTGGAGAACCGGTAGTGGAAATTTTGAGTAGCTCAGAGAACTGGCAAATACAGCCTCTGACTAGAGATTTTACAGTATCTTTCCCCTGTCAGGCCCACCAAGCCACAGCCACAGAACCGGTAGTAAAAAAAAATTTGAATCCCACCACTGGCCTGATGGCTGATGAAAAGCCTCTTGGTAACACCAAGAAGTAGCTCATTTTATGACTCCATCATTCAGTCTTGCATTGAGTAAGGCTTTTAAAAAATAATGTTTTTATATATCACTAATATAATTCCTTTTGTCAAGATCTGGAGATAATTTATTTCTATGGTAATGTCCATAAAAACCTCTCCTATGCAGTTTAGTAGACATGAAGGCTTTCCTATAGATTTCTCTTCTTAGTAAGAGCCACAGCAATCACTAATGCAAGCTTCCAACTTATTTTGTATGAGTGAGAGATTAAATCTAAATTGACATGTACATAGAGTAATTTCAGTTGTTTTGTTTTCATAGGAAAGGGACAATGTTTTAAGACACGTTTTATCTTCATTCTCATTTCATCAGAATTATACAATTATATATGCTACTTATATTTGTCATATACTTGTATTGTCTGCTATGGGAAACATTATAGAGCAAGGCTTAAGCCTGTTCTCTTCTTCATCATAGTGCAAGGAGCTTTATACAAATAAAACATTCAATTTGAACATTGTTTGGAAATCCTAAAATGGACACCCTTGAACACAAAAGGAAAGGTGAGTTCTCAGCCTAATCAAAGTAAATACTCTTGTCTCCAACAGGTATCTTTCACCCAGGGGTGGGATTCTACCAGTTTGGTCCAGTTTGAGTGAACTGGTACTTCCAAGGATCAGCTGGGAGTGAACCAGTTCAATTTGCTCCGACAATCAGCTGTTGGGCCGACCAGCCCACCCGAGCTCTAGGCTGTGCTTTATATCCTGTTTTACAAGCTCAGCTGAATCATGCAGAACAGTGGATTGCCATGTGTCAGCTGTTTAACACACAAGGATTGCTGGAGAAGGTCAGGAACAAATATTCTGCATGCATGCAAAGTACACGCTCACCAAACCGGTCATTACACCGGTTGAATCACACCCCTGCTTTCACTATAGATATAATGTTATTTGTTTCATAAATGTACACATCAGTCCTCTGTCTCTGCTACTTTCCCAAGTCCTTAACTCAAATACCTATTTTCCTGAGCATCTATGGCTACCTGTGCAAACTCAGGAAGAGGCAGGACTTCACAAGGAGCTGCTGACGGGTAGAAATATGGAATCCATGAGTGATCCAAAGGACCCTCATCCACTTCCTGTTATTAAGCTCTAGCAACTTAACACCTGAGGACCAGTATACGAGGATGTTACCACCAAACCAGGCTTCACCCATATTTCATCAAATGCTTAACCCTGATTCTGCTTTTGAAGGTACAGGATGCTGCCACTATTTTTAAGTGGAGAATCAGTTTGGTAGGAAGTGGTACCATAACTAAATTCAGCTAAACTGTATGAGCTTATAGTGTTTTATGTTGATTTGGACCAATGGGTGATCAGGGTTTCTGATTATGCTGCAGATTATCTTCTATTTAGTCAACCTGTAAACGTAAGAACTTCCACATCCATGTAAACAGATAGGTAGAAGGGCTGGGGTAAAATTACACATTTCTTCCACTTTTCCATAATAATAAATGAAGCAGATAAAATTATACTCTCTTCCAGTAAAAAAACCAATTCCCTTGAAAAGCCAGTTCTGAGGAAATTGAAAAATGAACATATGTGATGGCAACACAATCCATACCTTTTTCCTGATTTTGGTATTATATCCAGCAGTTGATGAATATCACCATGTTTCATTGGGGTTCAATAATCCTTTTCTCTTTAAATAGAAATGAAGATCTGACAAGGTTAAAAAATATGCAACCTTTCTTCTTACATGTGAGGTTGTGTTATTTGTGCTTGGAATTTTGGGGACCTCTGAGAAAAAAATATATTTAACCCCCAGCAAATTCAGCCTGGTTCTGGGACTTGGCAATAACTGGTTTGAACTAAGCCCAGATCAGTGGTAGTATGCTACTGGTTCAGACTGGTTCGGCCAAACCGATAGTAAAAAAAAAAGCCTCTTTTTTTTTCAGCTGAGAGAAGGGAAAAAAGCCTTGGAGGATCAGCTGAAAGAAGAAAGAAGAAAAAAGCGCAGGATCAGCCCTCCCATCTGCCCCTGTGCTTTTCTGTTTTTTATCCTCTCAGCTGATTGGTGCTGCAGGCCTCAGCAGGTGTGGGGAAAGTTGTGCACGCGCATTAGGTGTAAATGAGTTAGGTGCGTGTGCACATGTATGTGATCACCAAACCAGGAGTGGAACAGGTAGGATCACACTGCTGGCCCTGACTAATTCCTGTAGACGAGGAGGCATTCTCCTGTGCAAGATTAGGTAGCTGTCAAATTGTGAAACAAACTGCATTTGAAATCTGGAAATCTTTGCTTTACATTTGTACATATTAATTTCTCCAATATGGCCTGTTTCTTTTGTTTGTTTGTTTGTTTGTTTTGTGGTGTAAGCTAAAACTGCCTTTTCCATAGCAGCAGGAACATCAACAGCAAAAGCCTCCGTACTACAGTAGTCTGGGATGGCATCACATATCTAATAAGGCTCGAGGTTCCATTCATTAGCATACAGTTCACTCTTATTTCAGCATGCTTCAACCGTTAACATTTTTAACCATCTGTAAAGCAATCCTCAAGCATCCTAAATGGGGTTGAAAAGTTATTAGCTCCGTCTCCCCTTGAATGAGTTCTTATGCTTTATCTTTTGCATCCAACTGAGAAGCCACCCTTGGACTTCTAGGACTTGTACGGAATGGGGATAAATTAGCTGGTGGCGATTGATGTGGCTGTCCCACCGGTTTGCAGTGCTGTGCTGTTGTGCTTAATTGGTAAACATTCTGCAGTATACCCTGAGTGCTGAGGGGCTTGGGGATCATATATTTTCAGTTTCTTGAACATGATTAGGTTTCTTGTAATTTACATTTTTTGCCACTAAACAGTGATACATTATATTTAGAAAATGAGATGCGCTGAGTGCTAGGAAGATGTGACAATGACAAATCTTAGGAATGTTAATACTGAAAGCCATCATAGTTCAAGTCTCAGTAGTTGTGTTAGAGCTTAGGCAAAAGCAGATCGAGGGGAAAGAAAGATATGCTTGCGAGTCGGTGTGAGTACGTAGGGCAGGGAGAGGAGGCGTACATTCGGATTGTAAAACTGTTTATTGTGGAAATGCTGATTTTTGCTCATTTATTTAAAAAGGTAGTTGCTTTGGTATTGAGCACAGTTTCTCAGGAATTGTACAGCAAATGCCTTTATTTTCTGCAAATACCCTATAACACTATTGTTTGCATGTGCATAACTGGTGAGTCATGATGGTTCAAATATTGAACCTGGAGCAGGGAGCCCCACATTTTATTCCACCTTTAAAATCTTGAAGCTCACCAGGTGACTTTGGACCACTTTAATCTCAGCCACTGGCTTTGCTCTCAACCCAACCTACTTCACAGGGATATTGTGGAGAGAAATAAAAAATAATTATTTGCTACCCTGTCTCTCATTATCCTAAATGAAAGACAGGATAGCAATCCAATAAATAAATTTTAAAAAGCTGGGCATGTTGAAAAGTTACCTGCAGAAGGAACCTGAGAATAGCCCCATTCCCAGTTTTTATTTATTTATTTATTTTTGGTCCACCTTTGCAACTGATAACTTGCAAACTTGGGTGCTTTTTATCAGCCACAAGGCAGAGGTAGTATTCAGCAGGTTCTGACCAGTTTTGGAGAACTAGTAGCAGAAATTTTGACTAGTTTGAAGAACCAGCAAATACCACCTCTGACTGGCCCCGCCCTGATCTATTCTCTGTCTCATGAGTCCCAGCTGATCAGCTGGGTCTTCTTTAGTTGCCCTGCACAGGAGAACGGAGCTGGAAAAAGTGGGGAGGGAATGGGATTTTGCAGTATGTCCTTCCCCTGAAGTGGAGAGGGAATGGAGATTTTGCAGTATCCTTCCCCTGTCATGCCACCAAGCCATGCCCACCAAGCCAAACCACACCCACCAAGCCACACCCACAGAACCGGTAGTTAAATTTTTTAAATCCCACCACTGCAACTTATCTGTTGAAATTGTTTTAAAAGAATTCTTTATTCTTTATTGGCCAAGTGTAATTGGACACACAAGGAATTTGTCTTTCAGTGTACATAAAAGAAAGAAACAGTCAACAGTCAAGAATCATCAGGTACCACATTTAATAATAGTCATAGGGTACAATAAACAATCAAATCATACTGGGACACAGTCAATATGAATCATAAGGATACAAACAATAAAGTGACAGTCATACAGTCACAAGTGGGAGGGGATGGGTGATAAGGAGTGATGAGAAGATTAATAGTAATAGTAATGCAGACTTGTAAATAGTTGGACAGTGTTGAGGGAATTATTTGTTTAGCAGAGTGATGGCATTTGGGAAAAACTGTCCTTGTGCCTAGTTGTTCTGGTGTGCAGTGCTCTATAGCATTGTTTTAAGGATCGGAGTTGAAACAGTTTATGTCCAGGATGTGAGGGGTCTGTAAATATTTTCACAGCCCTCTTTTTGGCTCATGCAGTATACAGGTCTTCAATGGAAGACAGGTTGGTAGTAACTGTTTTTTCTGCAGTCCTAATTACTCTCTGGAGTCTGTGTCTGTCTTGCTGGGTTGCAGAACCAAACCAGACAGTTATAGAGGTGCAGATGACAGACTCAATAATTCCTCTGTAGGACTATCAGCAGCTCCTTGGGCAGTTTGAGCTTTCTGAGTTGGTACAATAAGAATATTCTTTTTGTATTTTTTGATGATGTTTTTGATGTTAGGTGTCCATTTTAGGTCTTGTGATATGATAGAACCTAGAAATTTGAAGTTCTCTACTGTTGATACTGTTTTGTCTAGTATTGTAAGAGGTAAGTTGTCTCCCATCTGTATTCCGATTAGTCATTGTCTCAAATGAGACCAATCACTGTTGTATCATCTGCAAACTTCAGTATTTTAACAGGCAGATCGTTTGAAATGCAATCATTGGTATATAGGGAGAAGAGAAGTGGAGAAAGCACACAGCCTTGGGAGGGGGCTGTGCTATGTTAGGAAGTAGTATTCTGAGTCACATAAATAAAATGGAAAATACTTACAAGATGGTTGTTGTCAGGGAAAATTAGTGGAAGGAAGTCTACTTGAATTCTTCTTTAGTAACATTAAGGTGCATGAATTTAAACTTCCAGAATTTAACTCCCCGGACTTGAAATCCACACATCTTAAAGTTACTGAGGTTGAGGAAGATTGACTTAGAGGAAGGGTAGGTTATAATGTATATTTAATAAAAATGTAATCAGCCCATTTGATCTCACAAATGAATGTGAAGATAAAATAAAAATATAAATCATTGATATCTTCTTTGATGAAGGTGTATATTTAGTAAATAAATACTTATTAATGTGGCAACAACATAAGTTGATCGAAAAAAAAAATAATCCAGATAAAAGTTATTGGTTGCAAGACCAGAAGGAAATGTAAGAGCTGTGGATTTACTTGAGGAATTGTAGAAAAAAGAGAATGGAAAACCACTTATTATTATTTTCAAGAAAGCTACCTGGAGATATCCATGAAGTCACAAAGAGTCAAGTTTGACCCACTAGAGTCTTGTTTTTGTTACCATGCAACTATCTTCCATATAGTGTCAATCACTGTAATAATGCCATCTTCTTGTAATGATTTAGCATTAACAATTAAATCAGTGATTATAATCCGAAAATGCATCATGAACTCCCTTAAATATAAATGCTTCCTATGTAGAAGTCTACAATTTTACAAATGGTAATGGTGAAAAGAAAAAAAAATATATTAAAGAAATAACTGCAGAGTGAGCACATGCACAGTAATTTTAATTACTTTTAAATCAAATTTAGTTTGATTTCCTGGTCCACATGGTCCAGAGTAAAACACACTTTTGGCTTAAATACACACACATAAACTCCCCTCCCTCCCTGTTTCTCACACACACAGGCATATGCATTTTAAAACTTATCTTCATTTATTTGCACTTAATGATGGCACACACATTGGTTCTGAAGGAAAAATATCTATCTATCTATCTATCTATCTATCTATCTATCTATCTATCTATCTATC
>BLBF01000041.1:24239332-24312392 GCA_015471245.1 Laticauda colubrina
ATCTATCTATCTATCTATCTATCTATCTATCTATCTATCTATCTATCATCTATCATCTATCTATCATATATTCTTGTCATCTACCAGCCAACAGAGAAATAGGCAGAGATTCAAAAACAATATACATTTGCAGTGTTTTTAGTGTTTTGATGTATTGAAAATCGGACCCTTATAGACAGATCCTCCTTGGGAATAAATTGCTATTAACCTAAAAAGGTAGCAGCTGCCTCCTGTGAATTATTTATTCTGGATTGTACATCTTCAGATAACAGGTGAGTGATTTCTCTTGGTGTTCCTCTACACACAAATAAAGAAAACAAAATAAAATCTCCCTTGATACGGAATTTGCAAACATATACAATTTGAAAAGTGTTGTTTTGTTGTAAATGTTCCCCTCCAACACTCAGTTTATCGGCTTTTGCAAAGTGCAAGCTCTCTGCTTATGCTATATATATTTCAAGAGTTGATGAAACCCATCTAGGGTTTAGAAGCCAAAAATCATCATTGTTTTTCATGTAATATTCCTGGAACCTTATTTTTTCTAGTACAAAGTAGCAAAGTTCCACAATTAAAATTATGGGCCACAACAGCTAGTTTGTTTAGATAAATGTCATTAATAAACTTGGCAGGGTTTACTTCTGTAAGAAGTAAAAACATCAGGACTGCATCCAATGTGATGCAAAGGGATTTATTTGGAGTCAAAAGAAAATTCCTTTGCTCTCCTGATCCTCTGAATTTGACTTAGGTCTGCTTTAGAGAACTACTTAATTCCAGGGCAGAGGAATTGGAGCAGGGGATACAGACAAAATACTATTTGTCAACCATGGCAATTTGAAGATGTGTGGACTTCAGCTCCCAGAATTCTGGCTGGGCAATTCTGGGAATTGAAGTCCACATATTTTAAAGTTGCCAAGTTTGTAAAACACTGAAGAATTCTCCTGCCAGTAACAATTCTACTAGAAGAAAGACACCAAGGGATACAACCTAGTGAACTTCAAATCTCTTTAAATCTCTTCAGCCAGATAAAAAACAACCATTAGATTTAAGCAAACATTCCTGCTGGTAGCAACTCATGTTCTTTACATGAGAAGAATCTCTCTGTCTCTTGCTGATTATTTCTCCTCCTCTCTTGATATCTACAGTGATAATCTGTTGCAACAAATGTGAAACTCTAAAGCCTCATTGTCCTTTCATGAGATGCCAAAGCAAAGGAGATTTGTCCAAGTTAAGCATCAAATGACTCTCCTCGATAGTATAGCCTTCTTTGTTGTGGTCCTTAACTGAATCCAACATCTCCCCATCCCCCACTGACTTTATTTGTCAGAAGAAGGTTGGGAAAGTTGCAAAAGCTAATTATGTAACCCAGAGATCCTACCGCCATCATAACTAAATCACTATTACATTATTGAAGAGATGCTGTGGTGATCACAAGTGAGAGAACTGGTTGTAACTCACTTTTTTTCAGTTCCATTATCACTTTGAATGGTCACTAAACAAATGGTCATAAATCAAGGACTTATTTGTATTTGTATTGTATATATTGTATTTATATCTATCATCCAGCTATCATCCACCCACCCACCCATTCATCCATCATCCATTGGAATAATAAATGAATACTGTATTTACCTAAAGGGAAGATTGAGTCTTTCCCCTTCAACCACTGTCCTATTAGTTGCTTTTAAGATTTGCTTACATTCAGCAAGACTTCAGGAAAAGAGAAAAACAGGGTCTCCATCCTTAAACTACCCCTTAGTAGATGGTGCATGTGTGTGTTATATTTAATTTAGAGCTGATCTGGTTAGAAATCTAGTATTAATGGGAAAAATAATTCCTGCAAGGTCCAATGATACAACATGAGCCATGTTGGTGCAATGGTTAAAATGCAGTATTGCAAGTCAACTCTGCATTCTGCTTCCAGGAGTTCAATTCTGACCAGCTCAAGGTTGACTCATTATTCCATCCTTCCGAGGTTGGTAAAATGAGGACCTAGATTGTTGGGGGTGATATGCTGGCTCTGTAAATCACTTTGATAAGGCTATAAAGCACTGTGAAGCAGTATATAAGTCTAAATGCTATTGTTATATTCAAAAGTGCAATTACTATATTCAAATGTGGAGGAACATATCAAAGACTTTTGGTGGGAAGAACCCCCAAACCATTCTTTTCCTCCTGGACACTTTTAGTCCCTTTACTGGGATATGATGCCCTAATAATAGCAAGATGAAGTGAGCATATTCCTCCAATGGGTGATTGGCTGGGAATAATCTCTTTTCTTCATGTACAACAAGGCATAATAGGCTTTTTTTCTGCATTGTTGTAAATGATCCTGTCAGGAGTCCATGGATGGAAGCTCTCTCACTATGCACTGACATGCTAAATCATTGTGACTTAGCTGGAGCCGCTAGTTTAGAGTCTAACATGTCAATATTCAGTGGGCTAAGGTCCCCTTGTAATATGCATTAACACATTACAGACCATAGAATTCTACCTAGTCCATAAATTATAAATAAACTACAGGCATCTATTTAAAAAGAAAAAAAAAAGGAAGACTTGCAAACATTGCAGGTACAGCTATTAAAATATCAGCCTGATGTTGTGGCAGCTAGTGGTCTGCACTATTAAACCTGGCATGTGTCATGCTTAAGCCTGAAACAGCTTTTGCAAGGGTGGAAAGTCTATCTAGCACCAAGGCCATGTCAGAAATACATCATGAGCCAGAGGGCTGACGCCTCTGTACATATTTTAATTGCATGTAATGAATGCAATTTGCATATCATTTTCATATGGAAAGCATATTATGGTAGGTGGAAAATTTGCACCTGTTCTGTACATCTCTATTTTGAAATGTGTATTCCCACAGCCACAGTCTTTTAAAATGCACGATCCATGTGAGAAAAAGAAAAGTACTGTCACCCATAGCTTTGTTTTATTCAATGTGTGTCAGATAATAACTTTGAATATGATGGATGGATGGATGGATGGATGGATGGATGGATGGGAGGGTAGGTGGGTGGGTGGAAAGACAGACCCATTCCCAGTTGAAAATATATGGTGTTCTTAAGATTTCTTGTGTTGTCTTAATTTTTCCCTCTCATAAATTATACTCCTCTAAGAAGAGAAATACTTGTTCCTTAGGATTTTTCTTTTCCAGACCGTTTACTGAAAATACAGGACTATATAGACTGTCTAGTTTCCAGTATTAGGTCATACATAAAAACTGTATTTTTTAAAAAAAGCAGTCTGCACACCATATTATGATCAACCCCCCTAACCAAAATGGGTCTGGCTAATCTAAAACTAAAACTCATGTTCTTTGAAGTGGTAGAAGAAAACCTCAGAATTTTTCAGCCTATCATTGTCTACAAAATATTAACTCTAAACCTCTTTACTCACTTACAGAAATTGAACAATTACTGTTATCAAGTAACTCTTAGGACTAGTAGTATAGATCAACCTTTGCCAATAAGCAGATTTAACCAAACCTAATTCAAAACCTGGCCACAAAACTCTCAAACAAAGATATACAGTTAATTGAAATATCAAACACTACATGATAAGAATTTGAGTAAGAGCCTTTGGAAATATTTCTACATATTATTGTCATTTGCACTTGCCTGCTTCAGTATATATACTCTGTGATTCATAAAGATTGCTTCCACTCCAAGGCAAACACTATCGTTTTATGCTTTCTTAGATTATGTTCTCTGTCACACTTTCTGTTTATAACTCATTCTATCATCCATCTACCAGTTTCTTAACTACAGGAGGGAGGGAGGGAAGGAGGGAAGGAGAGAGGAAGGGTGACAATGTACAGCCAAGGCAATGGCATAGAATAGATGGAGGATTGGGGGAAAAACAGCTCTCATTGGATGATGGAAAATGAATTAAAGCAGAGTTTGGATTCATGCCAATGATAGCACTAGTACCACTTGAAAAGGCTTATAACAGGATTCAGAAATATCCTATTTATCTTTTGACTTAAAAAGGGGGGGAAACCCAGTTAGTTGGGCCCACTCCCATGTCTGCTGTGCACTCAATGCCCACTTGTGCTGGGGCAGAAAAAGAAAAATGGGGGGGGGGGGCTGAGAAAGGATTTTCATGTAAAAAAAAGAGAGCCAGTTTGTTTATAATAGGACAGTGTAATGTGTTCAATGTTTGTGGAAAATTCCCCGAACATGTGTGCACTGCAATCTTATCTCAGAATTAATTCACACTTAAGATAAAGAATGTATCTGAAGATTTGCTTTGCTGAGGCTGTTCTCTCTTGCGAGGCATATTTGTGCCTTTTGTCTGTTGCAATCTATCAAGGACACATTTGAAACTACGAATTCTTCTAAGAGGAAACAAAGCAGATAGCAGCCTTTAAAGCAGGCTAAAGACCAACAAACGTCAAATTCTGAGGAACATTACTTTGTTTCTCTATTTAACATTAAAGCTGATGGCTTTTTGACAGGTTTATAGCTGACAACTTCCATAGGCAGTCATGCAGCACAATTATGTTTGAGCTAATTTGATGAATCAACTTGATGTTCTATAGTCCCAGTTGGCTTCAATAGCGTATGTGCTCAATTTTCTGCTGGAGGTCAAAAATAAGCTTTGAAATTTGGCTAATCCCATCACATCAGCAAGACTTGTCTGGTGGAATAATCTGTGGACAAGCCGTTATGACTAATACCAGAAATAAGAAGTCAAACTTAGGGATTTTGTTAGGTCTATCAATCAGGAATGTGAATGTAAAATCAAATGCAGATTTTTTAAAAAACATTTTTCAATGGGTTTTATTTGGTGTACAATATAGTTATGATCCAAAAACAAATTTTTCCTTTAAGGCATTCAAGGAAATAGCTTTCCCCCAAAATAGCTTTTCACTCTATAGACATTCTGTGCAAGCAGTTGTTATCATATAGTAGACATTGCAGTATATTCTATCATCACAATACCAGAAGAAAATAACTATTTCTTTGTCATGACTGATACAAATGGATTAATGGATTGAAGGTGCAGAGAAGAAATAACTCTCTGTGGGAGAGTTCAGAGCAATCTAGAGTGACTATATGAATGGAAAGAGATTCATACTTCATGTTTGTGCATTGTATTAATACATTTGGTAAGATTAAAAAACAACAACAACACCATCCTTCATGATTTTCAGCCAGCTAGCCAGCCAGCCTGCCATTCCCTTCTCCAATATGTATTTAAAAGAAATTAGGACACATACTAATAAATATATTTTGTTCATATTGGTTCCATTTTGGCTTCATTTTTCTTGGTATTCGTCTCTTGAATTGAAGAGTTAGGGACAAACAACCAAAAGAAACTATTTTTTTCCCAATTATTCATTATTTTTCCTCTATTCACTGTTTTCCAAAATAGGTTACACTTTGGGACAATTACATCATCACTCCTCCTGGCAATTGTGATGTAACATTAACACCATGTATGTTTTCACAGATAATTTTTAAAATTCTGATGTATTTGCAGATTTTCTGTGTGCCAAAGTAGTAGGGGCTAAATCATGAAAGATGTAAAGAAAAGAGAATGCTAGTTGTTGAACCCATAGACAAATTGGGAATGTCTGGTTTAATGAAAGGAAAGACTAGGGGTAACATGATAGAAGTGTTCCAATACCTGAGAGGTTGTCACAAAGAAGGTGGGGAATCAACCTATTCTCCAAAGCACCTGAAGGCAGAACAAGAACAAATCAAGATGCAACCTAAAACTAAGGAGAAATTTCCAGTTATAACAATTAATCAGTGGAACAACTTGCCTCCAGAAGTTGTGAATGCTCCAACACTAGAGGTTTTTTAAGAAGATATTGGACAACCATTTGTCTGAAATACTATAGGTTCCTGCCTGAGCAGGGACCTCCAAGGTCCCTTCCAACTTTCGATGATGACATTGATGTTGATGTTGTTGTTGTTGTTGATGATGATGATGATGATCGTGATGATTCCTGCCTGAGCAATAGAATTGCTGGAAGATTCTCACGGTCCTTTCCAACTCTGTAATTCTGATGTTCTGGTTTAATATTAGAAAGAATGCCCTTTGGTGTGAAAGCCTTTCTCCTGAAGTATGGGATTCTTCCTTTTACTGAAGCGTACAGGACATATTTTAGGATTTAATGCTGGTGTGGAACAGACATTTGAACTAAGCCCATTGCACATATTAAACTTCACAGATATTCAGATATTTTATTTTCTGTTTTCAATAAACCACAAGCAGCCCTTTTTCATAGATTGGAAGCTTCTACTAGCTGAACTCAGCAAAAGCTGATGCTCAAATAAAATAATAAAAAAGCACATTGGAAAAATAATGTTTTGAGGGACTCCCTTTGTGATTTATTTTTACACATAATTCTGCAAAGGGAGGCTTTCAATCATCAAGTATCCCCACTACAATGCATAGATCAAGGCTAGCAAGATGCTACAAGTGCTGGCATTAAACCACAGGTAATAGCCTTAAAAGCCCACTGAAAGATAAAAAAAAAGAATCAATGGGGACATTCTTGTCCCTCCTGCAAGTCATTTTTCAGGGAATCCAAAGAACTTTTATTACAAAACTCTGGCCTGAATGGGCTTTGGTAGTCCATTTCACCCCACAATACTTGAACTGACCTTAAAGGGATTACAAGCATCTAAAGATGTAGCAAGGATTCTCTCTCTTTCAACAGCTTAAAATATACTTTCTTTTACTGAGACAGGAAGCAATTCCTAGAGTCTACCAGTCGATCCTCTTTGTTGTATATTACACTGCAAAGTTGGACAAGGTTCAAAGAGACCAAGCAGCTTTTCCATTCATAAGACCTGAAACTGCTTCCATAAAAATGGACCAGGTGGGGTCCAGTGCATTTCACCTGAAATGGTATCAAAGACAGTGATAGTATATGAGTTGTGGTGTTACTCTGCAAGCCTTTGTAAGTCCTGATGTCTACTCCTAATGCTCTAGATCAGGGATCGCCAATCTTTTGGACCTCAGGGACCACCAAACTCATAATTTTAGATCCCAGGGACCACTAACAAGTTCTGTGGGCGTGGCCTAATTTGTGGGTGTGGCTTGGTGGTCGGTCATGTGACTGGCTGGGCATGGCTTGTATGTAACTATTATAAATATTTATATAAATATTGAATTTTTTTTATAAAAAAGAGCAGTTTTTACCCAAAATCAGGCAAAACAGGCAAGCAGATTGAGTTGCTCACAGAATCACAGATTCATTCAGAGACAACTATCTGCCATTGGCTAGCACAGTCTGTCACATAAAATTTGCTTGCAAGCAAACTCACAAAATTAACTTACAACACATCATGCATGTAAAGCCCATGTCACACTGGCCAACGGATGCAAAAAGGACACAGCGGACGAGCAAAATGTTCCATCCGTTGTTATCCGCTCTCAAAAGGGGCAAAAATTTGCATAACCAGAGTGGATAACACGGACGCGGGGAGGACGCAGGGCAGATGCAAAGCGGATGCGGAACAGAAGCCCAGTGGATGGAAGCGGATGGGAGTGGGTGGCACATCCGCAGGGCTCCGGGGGGCCTCAGCAAAGCGGACGCAGAACGGAAAGAGCGGAAGCAGAGCGGCCGCCGAACAGATGAAGCGGATGCAGAGCGGAAGCCTAGCGGATGCACAGCGGAAGCCTAGCGGATGCACAGCGGAAGCCTAATGGATGCCTGGCATTAATTGCGCATGCAGGGAGGATGCATTGGGTCAGCCCCACGGATATAACGGAAGCAGCTCAGAAGCAGGTCGCCATTCAGAGGAAAGACCTGCTGCCGGACACATCGACTGCCTTGCCTGCCCTGCCTGCATGTCTGCCTGCCAGCCTTGCTGCCAGCCTCCCTGCCAGCCTTGCTGCCAGCCTCCCTGCCAGCCTTGCTGCCAGCCTGCCTGCAAGCCTTGCTGCCAGCCGGTCTGCCTGCCAGCCTTGCTGCCTGCCTTCCTGCCAGCCTTGGTTCATGTCTGCCTGCCAGCCTTCCTGCCAGCCTTGGTTCATGTCTGCCTGCCAGCCTTCCTGCCAGCCTTGGTGTCAGCCTCCCTGCCAGCCTTGGTTCATGTCTGCCTGCCAGTCTTGGTGCCTGCCTGCCTGCCAGCCTTCCTGCCAGCCTCCCTGCCAGCCTTTCTGCCAGCCTTGGTTCCTGCCAGCCTCCCTGCCAGCCAGCAACCACACAACCTCAGCCATCTGCTGCCAGCCCTGGCAAGAGGGACAGGGCTACCATCCTGCCCCCTGGCCCTCACTCTGGTTCTGCTGGGGCTTCTGCAGCACGGGCTCGCTCTTCTGGGGCTGGCGCTTCTGCTGCTTCTGCTTCTGGAGGAGCTGATGACAAGCACTCCAGTACCAGCCACCTCCACAGCACTTGGACCCTTCACCCATGAGACTGAGCGACCAAGAGGAGTGCCAGAGACTCATTTTTGTTTTATAGCTTCTTGTTAATAAAGTCTATTTTTGATTCATACACTTGCTTCGTTTCTTTTTTTTAATAAAGTCTTGCTGGAAACTGTTAGAAATGGTTTAAGCCTTTGCATGCTTGTGGGATGGGTAAGGCTAGCTTTGGGATGGGTTAGGATACCTGTGGAATGGGTAATAGCTGTGGGATGGGTTAGGATAGCTGTGGGATAGATAAACCTCCAGTGCAAGCATAGTGGGACTGTATGGTCCACCCTCCCAGGTGCCACACCTACGGCCCCTTATTATCAATAATAATGTAATAATTATCCACACATGTCAACATAAATACAACTCTTTATTAAACGCCCTGTTCATTGTAGGCCAACCAAACATACATGGCCCAATCTCATCTGTGTGATGAGACAGGCTGAAGGAAACATCCATTAAGCATCTACCATCCTGTCTTGCCACTCCACTGCTCCAGCTGGGGAGTTGCACCAGTGTTTCAGGAGGTTGTGCTGCTTCTTCCTTTCACATGAAGCTCTGTTGGGGCCTTGCACATCCTCAGGTTTCGCCCTTGCCTCCATTCCCCAGGCCCCATGACCCCATTGGCTTGTTTGAGGTCCACGAGCCTGTTCTGCAAGACTGGGTAGCGGGTACGCATGAGATTGTGCAGGATGCAGCAAGCTTCCATGATCCTCCTCACGGTCTCTGGGCAATGCTGCATGGTGGTGAGAAGTACCTGGAACCTGTTGGCCAGGATGCCAAAGGCGTTCTCCACCATCCGCCTTGCCCTGGACAGCCTGTAGTTGAAGATCCTCTCTTCACGGGTGAGGAGTCTGGAGGTGTAGGGCTTCATGAGGTAGGTTGTGAGGGAAAAGTTGTCTTCCCCCACGATGAAGTAGGGCACATCTTGTGTATCGTTGGGCAGGGGTTCTGGATCTGGGAAGCCCACGATGAGGTTGCGTTCCAGCCCCTCCTTGAGGTGACTGGCGTTGTATACCTGGCCATCCGAATATGAGCCGTTGCCTGAAGCATCGATGTACATGAACTTGTGGTCAGCATCGACCATGGCAAAGAGGATGATGCTGAAGAAGCCCTTGGAGTTGAAATAAGTGGACACTGACTTGGCTGGAGATTTGCAGGCCACGTGCTTGCCATCTATGGGTCCAACGGTGTGTGGTAAGTTCTACTTCTGATACCACTGCTCTGCAACTTTCTTCCATCCTTCTTCAGTGGAGGGGTACTGGAGGAGCTCCTCCTTGTATTCTTCGATGATGGCCTGCACCACTTCTCTGACCAAAATGCTGATGGTGTTGGATGGCACCCTCCAGCCGTTCTGCATGCTCCTGTAGGAGGTCCCTGAGGCCAGGTGGTGCAGAGTGAGTGCCACCTTGAGCCCAGGTTCCAGGCTGGGCCGGAAGCTGGTGTTTGCCTTGGTCAACCTGGGTGTCAGGCGCTGCACAACTTCGTCAAACATGGCTGGAGGCATCCTCATGAAGTTCTGGAACGCCCGAGTGTCTTCGCTCCTGAGCTCCACCATCAGCTTGTTGTACAGTCCGTCCTCCACTCTACTGGTGAACCATCTTTGGACCCAGACTCTTTTTGGGTGGCTCCTTTTCTTCTCGCAGTAGTCTTCACAGAGCCTGCAGATGGCTTCGCACTGTTGCAGAACGATAGTGGCTGCTGAAAGGACTTTGTTACAATCCACGGTGGACATGACTGGATTCTGTGGAAGAGGAAGAGGCAGATGAAGGTTGCAGAGGTCTGCACCACTGGGCTGCTGTTCTGAAAGTGCGATGTGAGTTGCTCCCCCTTTTTATAGGCAGTATAGGTTTTCCACTAGGCATCCTTTAGGCATCCTCTTGGCATCCTGTAGACATCCTTAATATCCTCTGTGAACGTTTTTTCCATTTTGAATGCTTTGTTTCGTGCTGCATCCGCTAGGCATCCGTTCTGCATCCGTTCTGCGTCCATTCTGCTTCCTCCCTGTGTCCGTTTACCGCTGGAGCGGATGGAGTTGCGCAGATGCGTAGCGGACGCCTAGCGGATATAGCGGATGCGTAGTAGATGCGTAACAGATGCGTAGTGGATGCATAGTGGATGCAGAACGGACGAACTGGATACATTTTCCGTGCAAATGTTTTAGGCAGCCCAAAACTTTCTGAGTGGATGAAACGTCCATAATCGGATGCTGGACAGATAGAGAGGAAGCAAAACGGAGGCAGTGAGTACAGAACAGATACATCGCATTAACCAACGGATGGCAAGGTTTTTTGTCCGTTTTACATCCTCTTTGCATCCGTTGGTTCAGTGTGACATGGGCTTAAATATTGATTTTTTTAATAAAAAGAGCAACTTTTACCCAAAATCAGGCAAAGCAGGCAGATTGAGTTGCTCACAGAATCATTCAGTGATCTATCTATCTGCCATCGGCTAGCTCAGTCTCTCAAATTTGCTTGCTGTGAATCTGCACTGAATTTGATTGCAAGCAAACCTTCAGTCTTCAGGGAGGTTCTGTGGTGCTCAGCTGAAGACTAGCTACAAAAGCAAGAAATCAACCATTTCCTGCTTCCTAGGTAATCTAAATCTCCTGGCACAGCAGAACAAATGATGGTCAGAAAAAGAAAAAATAGCAATTGAGTAGGCAAGTTTACCAGGTAAGGAGTGAGTGGGTGGGGAGGGTTTTCACGGGCCATGTGGGCAGTGCAGCCTTGTGTTTCTGTGCAGCCTGGATTAATTGCTTTGGGGAGATGCTCTAAGGGTGAGATTTGGAGAGCTGGTAGTGGAAATTTTTAGTAGTTTGGAGAACCAGGAAATACTACCTCTGACTGGCCTCACCCCCACCTTTCTTTGTCTCCCAAGTCCCAGCTGATTGTCTGGGTCTTCTTTTGTTGCCCTGTATAGGAGAATGGAGCAGGAAAGCAGGTTAGTGGGGTGGGGAGGGAATGCGATTTTGCATTAACCTGCTTTCCATCTCTGTTCTCCTGTGCAGGGCAACAAAGAAGACCCAGCCGATCAGCTGGGACTTGGGAGGCAGAGAATAGAAGGGGGTGGGGCCAGTCAGAGGTAGTATTTCCTGGTTCTCCAAACTACTAAAAATTTCCTCTTCTGGTTCTCCAGAACTAGTCAGAACCTGCTGAATACCACCTCTGGTACTGTGACAGCATTGAGGCAGTCATGTCAAAATGGGAAAATTCCCCCATGTAGTCCTGCACCCAGTGCAGCTCCCATTCATCTTAATAGGGTTTTATCCACCTGGAAAATATTTTGTCAACTTTATATCTTGTGCTTCAAATTTATTTCTTGTTTATTTCCTATCTCTTACCTCTTCTGGCGCTTGGTTCCTTGTTGAGCGTCCTATTCAGATAATTCCTTAGGTAAAGTACAGCCTAAGAAGAGTTTTTAGTTTAGCGATGTTGTATACTTTTGTTGCATTGCCATAAATAGTTATTTCAAGTTAACAGATCATTTTACATGTTTTTTGAACTCTTGATCTCTCTACTTATTGCTAAACTGCAATGTACAACAGAAGATCAAATAGTGTAGCTTGCTATGAACTAACTTGAGTGCTTGGAATGAAAGGGCAGTTTTAATGGTGGTGATCATGGTGGTGATGATGATGGTACAAGTCATTCTTGCATTGTTTCATTTCACATTACATTGATAAAATAACATGATAGAATGTTCCTTTTTTAATTAGAATTTCTACATGCAGAAAGCAAAATATAAAGAAATATAAACACCCATGCTTTTCTTTAAACAAAGGGGAAAAAAAACATCAGCTTTTCAGTAGCTAACTTCAGGTGTTATGACTGGGCTTGAAAGAAACAAAATAAAATGTAGGAGATAACCAAGGTTGAGCCTGAGGAAGGGATCAAACATGTCATCAGTCATGAGTCCCTGCATGCCCACAAGAGATCTAAGTTCTGTCCACCTTGAATGCCTTCTTAATTCTCACTTATTTCCTTGACCATGAGTAGCTCAGATTCTTGTAGGGAGCTCAAGCTTTCAATAAATCTTTAGAGTCATTATATCTGAATCTTCTGATTTCCCTGGCTATTGATACAAATAGTGGCAACTGTTCAAATTGTTAGCAAATAAGTCATTCCTTTATTGAATTTGGAATAACTTCTGTTTTTGAAAGAGAAAAATAACACACAACTGCACAAGATGAGGAAGATGATGATGCAGTGGGGTATCCCAAGCCTCTGTTTTGGGCCCAGTACTCTCCAAATCTTCATCAATGATTTAGATGAGGGGATAGATGGGGAAATCATCAAATTTTCAGATGATAACAAGCTGACAAGAATAGTCAACATCCCAGAAGATAGGCTTGATATACTGAACAATCTTGACAGACTTGAACATTGGGTCCTATCTATCAAATTGAAACTTGGTGAAAAAAGTAGGCAAGAAAAACCAAGTGCACAGGTATAGTATAGGTGGTACCTGGCTCAACAGAAGTAAATGTGGCATCCTAGTAGACAATCACTTAAATATGAGCCAGCAGTATGCAGCAGCTGCCAAAAAAGCCAACACAGTTCTGTGCATTAACACAGGGATAGAATTAAAATCATACGAAGTCCTGATACCACTTTATAATGCCTTGGTAAGGCCATACTTGGAATACTGCATTCAGATTTGGTCACCACAATGTAAAAAAGATGTTGAGACTCTAGAAAGAGAAGAGCAGCAAAGATGATTAGGGGACTGCAGGCTAAATCATAAAAACAGATGCTGTAATTGGGTATGTCTAAGGACTGGGGGTGACATGATAGCAGTGTTCCAATATCTCAGAGGCCACCACAAAGAAGAGGAGGTCAATCTAGAAGCAATGGATGGAAACTAATCAAGGAGAGAAGCAATCTAGAACTAAGGAGAAATTTCCTGATGGAATAATTAACCAGTGGAACAACTTGCTTCCAGAAATTGTGAATGCTCCAACACTGGCAGTTTTTAAGAAGAGATTGGACACCATTTGTTTGAAAGGGTATAGGGTTTCCTGCTTGAGCAGGGGATTGGACTAAAAGACCTCCAAGGTCCCTTCCAACTCTATTATTTTATATTCTGGAAGAAGAAGGAGAAGGAGAAGGAGAAGAAGGAGATGGTGCAGGAGCAGGAGCAGGAGCAGGAGCAGGAGCAGGAGCAGGAGGATAATTTTCTCTCTAGCAAAGCCAACTCCTTGGAATGAAGTTCTCCTTGAAATCCAGATGGTTCCCACTTTGTTCTTGTTTAGAAGAGTTATGAAGACCTGATTTTTTATCCAGGTCTTTTGTCAAGGAAAGGGAGACACACAGCACACACCTCATTTCACTCCATCTGGACTGTTGTTCTTGCCAACTTTTATCGCTTTTATTGTTTTTCTTGGCTTTATTGTAATTTTTTGTTTTAATTGTTGTGTCTTCTTCCTCAGAGTTGTTGGCAGTCAGGTGGGATATATTCTGATGATGCTAAGATTTGGGCACAATGTTTTTAAAAAATATACTTTGGGGGGATATGGGAATTGATCATAAATCAGTCATACTAGTTTCTGGGAAAGAGAAAATAGTTCCTCCTCTCCCAGCTAAGTAATGACTAAATTTCCAGTTTGGAAAGCCCTTTAGAAAATGTTCTAAAATTTCTTCAATGAAAAATTAATTAACAGTGATCCCTTTTGCATAATAAAAGAAGACAAGCAAATAAATAAACTCAAAAGGTATGCAGATATGATTAATAAAGTATATTTATGCTTGATTCTAACCTTTTCTTAATCTTGCATTATGTTTATTCTTATTTGAAATGGTATTACCCAGTCCTTGCAGACATCATTTTATCATTTTACCTCTCTCAATCTCTCTCAACCTATAACAAATGTAGATTAGATGCTACTGTAAACTTTCTGTTAAGTTCAATGTACTAGTTCAGATGGCATTCCCTGAACACTTGATTGGATTAAAATAATAATATTTCCCATAAATTGTTGAACTTTTATTATTCAGAGCAATATTTTCTTCTAAACAGGGCTGGAATAGCATCATGCTCTATGACTCATAAATGCATAAGTAAAGGGTGTGATTTAAATTTATACAAAAATATCTTGAAAGAATATTTGCTGAGGAATAATGATTGAAAAAGGAACAGGAAATAATGTTCTAGTGAAGGGAAATTGATTACTGAAGCAAAAGACTAAACCCAGCCCAAATCTGTTGGTTTGAATCATATTGTCAGACCTATGTAACTATTCAGAATGTTTTTGAGTTAAATTGGTTGCCAGATTGTTTTTTTTTTTGCAAAAAAAATGCATAAAACATTGACAGTGAGACAGGTTTGATTCTATCATTATTGTAACATATGCAAGAAGAACAAATCAAAACCAGTTATGCAAAACACTGGGTATTATTAAATAATTAATTTGATTCCAAGTGTCATTGAACTTATAGGACATACAAAAATTTGTCTAAAGCCATTATTTTTACTTTTTAAAATTTGTGAATTAAAATCAACTTCAATTTCCAAAATCTCCTTATGTTTGCTTAAAATGTATTATTATAGTTTTTCCCTTTCATGTACAATAGATAAATAAATAAATAAATAAATAAATGAATAAGTAAGTAAGTAAGTAAGTAAGTAAATAAATAATAAATAAATCTGTGTTTGAATTGTGTCTTTCTCTTGCCAGCTAAATATTTATTTCATTAGTAGTACATTAAAAATGCAGACTGAGGGCCAAATTCTACAAATAGATTCCCTCATTTGTCCTTGGAAAGTAATGAGAATGGCACAAATAACACAAAGGGAGATTTGGCTTCTGTTAATCCAGAATCCATATGGTAATGCTGAGTTTCCTGTCTGCGTATGTAGCAGATGCAGCAGTGTCTTCAAATTCTTTCCATACCTTCAAAAATACCCACGCTATATATGCTTGTGTTGTAGGTCTGGAGTTTATATCTGTCAAATCTGGTTGCACGTGGAAGAAACATGATGCTAAAATATGCAGCTAGCATGGGAACTGCGGGAATGTGAAGCCCTGTATTTGAACTCATCAAAAGACTCCTCCATTGGCCAACTGCAAAGCATCCATTTGATACATTCATGTTTTCAGTGATGCTGTCATCCATCAAAATATCAATAGAGGACTCCTCATAAAACGCTTAACTCAATTTTTCTGAAACTTCCTTCCTTTCTTCCTTCCTTTTATCCTATTCAATCCTAAATCTGAGATCCTATATTGAGTGCTTTCCAAACTATGTGTAAAACAATAGCCAGAAGGAAATTAAAAAACCAAATTTCCTGGAGTTTATCAATTGTGGAAAGGCAGTTTCTAACCCAATGATTTTGCAATTGGCATACTAACCTACATATACTATATATCTATACCTATACTTCTATCTATCTGTCTGTCTGTCTGTCTATTTATCCATCCATCCATCCGTCCGTCCGTCCGTCCGTCCGTCCGTCCGTCTGTCTGTCTGTCTGTCTGTCTGTCTGTCTGTCTGTCTGTCTCCTTGTGCCTTTAGTGATACTGTTACATCTAAAAAGATTTCCAAAGTGTGTATCCAATCCATCAAGCAAGTTCAACAGATGTACTTCATCTTCTGGATTTCTTAGTCCTCCCTCCATCCATAATGATGCTAAATGTTAGCTTAACCTTAGAAAATCTAGGGCATTGTATGAATTAGATGAAGATATGAGGTAATGCTGTCACTACAATATTAGTGGTTTCTCAAAGTTTTCTCCCTATAAAAATATAAAAGGTTGCATTTTCGGTGTTTAACAGAACATTATTTCTGTTAACATTAAAATCTTTCAATAGTACAAAGTAGAAAGCATCTTTCAGATAAAGGAGAAATTGAAGCAACCATATGTGTTCAGCTTGCTATAAAGGGGCTCCCAGCTCCCATTTTCCTCCATGTCAATATCAAAATACCAACTCCTTTAAAATGCTCATGTATCCAAAACACATGCATTTGTTAGTATAGGTAGTCCTTGACTTATAACAGTTCATTTAGTGATGATTCAAACTTAGAGCAAAACTGGAAAAAGTGACTTATAAGCATTCTTCACACTTAGGACCACCATTGCAGCATCCTTACGGTTACGTGATCAAATTTCAGATGCTTCACAATTGATTCAATGTTATGATGGTTTGCATGGGGTCATGTGATCACCTTTTGCAACCTGACAAGTAAAGTCAATGGGGAAGCCAGATTCACTTAATAACTGTGTCCTAACTTAATGACTGCAGTGGCAAGAAAGGTTGTAAAATAGGGTAAAACTCACTTAAGAAATATCTCACTTAATAACAGAAATTTTGGGCTCAATTCTGATCATGTCAAGGACTTGATCAACTTACTACCTGTACCATACAACTTGCCTGTGAAATCACTGAAGTTTGAAGTTTGGCAACAGAAGTCCATCTCCCATTTTCTTCACTATATGTCTGGGCATCTATATATAGCTATATATATGTATAAAGAGTAGAAATTATTTACACAAGCTGAACTAAAGCCTCCAAACATTTGAGTTATCATGCACTAAAAAGTGACATGCATCCTTAGACCTAAATAATTACACTTTCATGTATCTTCCCTTGAAAAGCACAGTGGCTCAGGGGCTTGATAGATACCAGAGAAAGTGTATGCTCCAGCATTTTAAGTCCTACCACCACATGATGGAGTGAGCCCCCATCATTTGCCTCAACTCCTGCCAAACTAGCAGTTCAAAAGCATGTAAATGCAAGTAGATGAATAGGTACCACTTTGGTGAGAATGTAAGTGCTCTAAGCTCTGTGCTGTGGTATCATGTCACATGCTGGCCAAATGACTTCAGAATCATATTCAGACAGCACTGGCTCAATGGTTTATAGAAATGGAAAGTCGACTATGACTAGTGGAGTAATACCCAAATAGAAACCTTTACCTTCCCTTATCTGGTCCAAAGAAGAGGCATTAATGTTATGATGCTCTACCTCAACATATTTGATATCTCCAACCTTTAAACCGAAATCATTTGTCTCTGCATGCCTCTCATTCTCAAAATGCACTGTTCAAGTCTACTTCACTCTTTTTCAGTGGGACTTGTACCACATACTTCTATAACATGTAATTTAAGAGCCGCAGTGGCACAGTGGTTAGAATGTAATACTGCAAGCTACTTCTGCTGACTGCCAGCCTGCAATTTGAATCTCACCAGATTCAAGGTTGACTCAGTTTTCCATCCTTCCAAGGTGGGTAAAATGAGGACCCAGATTGTTGGGAACAATATGCTGACTTTGTAAATGGCTTAGAGAGGGCTGTAAAAGCGCAGTATATACGTCTAAGTGCTATTGCTATTATACTGGGAAGCAGGGAGATGGAAAGTCCCCTTTATCACAGATGGGCAACATTGGGTTGGATTGGAAAATAAATAGTAAACCTTTCTAACATTTCATATCCTAATGTAGTCTTCTGAGCCACATTAAACCATAGCAGCACGTTTATATCAACACAGCAGGGAAAAGGAAAAATTTCCATCCTCCCCCTTGGTACCACTATAGTGTTATTGCTGTGCCAAGAGACATCTGCATTAGCTCAGATTAGAATTCTAGAACCTTTTCTTTGAAGTGAGCATGATGAGTTCTTAAAGCTAATATTCTGGCCTGAAACTTGAGTGTTTTACCAGCCACTTAGCTTTTCATAGACTTATAATAACAGTGCACTGGCACATGGAGATATTGTCAGAGTGATACTAATAACCTAGGACAAGAGAGGTAATGAGATGAGGCTATGCAGAATGGAGCAGCATGACTATCAATAGGCTCCATTAAGTTGTATGGGACAGAGCAAATAGATGAAAGACCAGAAATGACAGAGTTAGGCTTTGCACCAATTATTTTCCCCCAGGTCGTTGTTGTTGTTGTTTTTAACATAAAAAGTTGCTATTCACTTCAATGGAGAAAGGATTTATTTTAATCGAAAAGTTCTTCCCAACTCGAGATATGATCTTGTTTATTCATTTCTTCTTTTGATTGCTGAGAATCCATGTTCCTTTTTTTTAAAGAATGTTTTTGTTGCAAATTTTACTCTTCCCAATTTGCTCATTAGCTACGATACTTTTCCACTTTGTTCAGCAATTTCAGATACTCATGTGTCATATAATGAAGGTAATGGTGTTGTGATGTTTTATAGCCAGTCAAATTTAACTATATGCTGACACAATGAGAGTGAAGTTATCTGGACAATTATAATCATAGCCAGTGAGAAAAATGGGGATGAGTTAGTCAATTATGTTAAATCTGTTTTGCAGTGATTTCTGAAAAATCCCCAATCAGAAGCTACTTTTAGAGTGAGCAAAAAAAAATGTTACTGAAAATTAAGCTTCTTCTTCTTTTTGGCCAATTTCAATCTGTTCATAAATCTTTGTGTTTATGACAGAGAAGACAAATATTCAATCATTTTCTCAGGAAAAGAATGAGTCAGGAAGCAATGTGGTTTTTTTCCTAGTAGGAATCTAGAAAAAAATTGCAAAATCTAAAAAAATAAAGTTAAAATAAAGTTTGCAGAAAGGCTTCTAAAAAATGCTCATAGAAGGAAGTCTATGTGGCAGTTTTGCCAGTTAAGTGCTTGGGTCTAATTTTCAGTTTCATGCTTCCTCCATCATGGAAACCATCAGTATTCGGGAAATTTTCTTGTTTATAATTGTTATGATTGCTCCTTATAAATCTCTTCTCAGTTAAAATTTTGGAGATTGTCTTTTATTCCAATCAATTTTAAAGGCCATTGAAATGATTAAAACCTTTGATGTCCATCTCTTCAACTTATTAAAACTAAATCCAGGTTGAATGCAAAACTTCCATTTTAAAATGATACTTTGGCTTGTGACTAGCTAATTCTATTGCAGGAGTTATATGAATTTAACTTACATGTCTGGATCAAACTGAATGCACACAGGCTTCATAAATAGATATACTTCTAAAATTAATGTGATAAAATATGTATCTATTAGCAGTATAGATAGGAATGTTCTGCCTCCAAGATGTTTCTTGGACTCTAGAATAATCAACCCAACAGTCAGCTGTATAATAATTAAATCTCACAAGACTAGAGGATTTAAAAGAATAATCAATAATAATTTAATTACAGATTTATGGACTTTTGTACTATTTCTGGCTATATGCTATTGACTTTATTACTAAAATAGGTAAACAATAGGCTTTTTCACCTCTTATAACTTTTTATTTCATAAAATATATGCAATGCATCTAATTTTGTGAGCATTCAATCGTTTGTTTGGATATTGCTAACATTTCATTAAAAACCTTCTTCCAGAACACGTGGGACTTTACTGTGTTCCCACCAAAGATCAAATATTGGCAATATACTTGGAATTATGGAATATAGAGCAATCTTACTGGAAACTACATGGCACTCTACATTTGGAGTCCCCAACCCCCAGTCCATGGGCCAGGACTGGGCCACAGCATGCCAGAAACTGGGCCATGCAAACAAGTGAAGCCCCACCCATGGGTTGCCAGGAAGCATGCGAAACCACGCCCTCTCGAGTCCATGGAAAAACCTCTCTCCACAGAACTAGTGCCCAAAAGGTTGGGTGCTGCTTTTCTACACGAAGTACATCTTCATAGAATTTGGGCCTAAAAAAATTAGGAACACTTCATCACCCATTCCATGGGATACCAAATAGAATAAGATCATATAGTCAGCTTGATAATATCACTTTGTCAAATATAATCCATCAGATCTGTTGTCAAGGAAATGTCAGTGTAGAAGAGCAAATTTCTGCATTGCCTTCATTTCCGGCAGAAGAGAGATCTTGGAGACAACTGTTGTTGTTTTTTTCACTCTTGGTAAATGAACAAACACCCTTACAATCTCAATAATTCTCTTTGCATAAAGAAGCTAAAAGACCAAAAAGTGTCAATCTGATCACCTCTGTCAGATAAAGGGATACCATTCTCTTGTTTAGGATTCAGAAACTCTGGCACAAAGTCCACAGTGAACCAGTCACTTGATTGATTGTGTTCTTTTCTTCACATTTTCTATTTTAGTTTTTCTTCTATTTTCTATTCTTCACACTTTTGCTATTGGATTTGATTGTGAAGAAAGAAAGTGGTTTTCACCAACAAATAGGGGTGAATTTGACAAAATGAGGCAAGATCCTGGTATGTTAGTGTTATGTTTCCAATAGAAGAAAATATTTGTAGCTCAGGATTGAACTGTGGGATCCTTCGTGTTCTCTGAACTTAGTGCTTTCCAAGTTCAGACAGCACCAAGGGCCCACAGTTCTGGTTTTAGCAGCTTTATAATTAAAGCTTCAATCTTGTATTCACTTACATGGAAGTAAGTTTTATTGAATGTTGGGGAGTTTAATAGATGAAGATGTATACAGGGCTACATTACATTCTCCTACTTTTTGTTCCAAACTTTTTGTAATAGGAAAAATATGGCCCTTGAATACAGTGGTGGCTTTTAGTTGCATTGGCCAACAGCCTTTGGTTTTATACATTTATTCATTTTATGTTATTATTATTTGTTTAATATAGTTTATAATTACTTGGATGCACCTTCTTATATGATTTGAGATGTCTTACCGCTGCAGAGATTAAGGATTCATAAAATTAAACAAATACTGAAATACTTCAAAGTTTGTGATTGTCTTCCATTAAAAATTCATTCATTTTTAAAAATGTGGGTATTTTTTCAATCCAAGTAAATACACATAATATGATATAAGCTACATATAGCTAAGAGTTGAACAAGAGCAGTGAAAGCAAAACACCAGCTTTGATTTTAGTTTTAAATACTCAGTGAAAGAAAATTGAAATTGTCAAAATAAATTAAACAGAAAGACGTCATTGAGAAGTCTTCAAATATGATCTCAAGGGATTAAAAGTGAATTTAAGCATTTCTTAAAGGAAAATGAATTATATCTACTGTTCATTCCTACTCTTTGCAGTTCTTCCAGGTTGGTGAAAGTTAGTGATCTTCTCTCAACCACATTGTTGGACTTTGTCATTTGTGAATGGTCCAGTGTGTTATACGTAGGCTCTTATTTGGAGTTTTTCTTTAAGGAGACTTGGTGTGAGAGTAGGTTAATCATGGCTAGATCATGATTGTTATAAGAAGTGATGGTGACAACAGGAAGCATGCTTTTTGGTAGACATCAAAGGTCCATCTAGCGCTGAAACCTCTTAATGTTTAATTTAAGTAATAATATACAGCACAGGCAGACAGATCCTTTTAGTGTTCTGTTGAAAGGCAGTGCTACTGAATTCAGTAGAATTTACTATCATAGTAAATAAACAGACCTGAGAGATGACTTCATATATTCTTCTTCACAAAAGAAAAATTATTATTATTACATATGGGTAATCACAGTCTAGGACTGGTGGAAACATAATAATTCAAGTCCGAACCAAAGACCTAAGAATGATTAAGGTAGCACTAAGAATGTAGGCTGTTATTATGATTGGTCACACAGTCAGCCATTTGCTGAGACTGGACTTGGTATTTTTATCCACTTAGCCTTCTCAAGGTCCTTCTCAAAGTCCTCAGGTCCTTCTGAAGGACCTGAAACAGGCAGATGTTGTTTGATAGTGTTGATTGCAGGATGTAAGCTGTTCCAAATAAAGTTGCCTTTTGCAATTTGATTTATGGTGATTTTGTCAATGTCAGTGGTGTTCAAATCATGCTCCAGGTGCTTTGGAATTACACCCAAAGCGCCTATTGCTATTGGTACTATCTTTGCTCTCTTTTTCCATAGTCATCCTGCATCTATTTGCAGATTTTTGTATTTTGTGATTTTCCCAAGTTCTTCCCATTGTGATTGCATGCAGCAAACTTTTCCTGCAGTTGTTTGTTCATATCTTTGTTCCATAGGCAAAGATATTTGTGAGACTTTCTTTCACATGGAGAAAATGGAGGAAAGAGACTCTTAAACTGATAGGAACAAGTATATTTAAAATACCATCATTATATACCTGCAGAATGGGAAGATACTATATTCAGAAGACATCACTTTTGTATTTTGTGATGACAGGAACTATGAATACAAAGCAAAATGCATTAGGCTACAATTTCCATAAACATCACTCAGCATAGATAATGGCCAGAAGTTCTGGGATTTGTACTCTAAAATGACAACAGATTCCCTAACACTCTAATATCTAAGTATTCTATTCCCAACCTAAGATCTTTCTCCTTAAGTTTGTTTGTCTCACATTAAAATCAAATTCTTGTCATGAATTTCTCAGGACAATTTATTATTGTTGTTTATTGCAACTAATATTACTTCTCCTTCAGCCAGTAATTAACTTTTCTTCTATCGCAATGTTTTTTTTAAGATTAGGAAAGATTAGGAAAAAAATAGAAAATGTATCAATAATTAGTTCAAAGAAGAAAAGCCATCACCCCAGTATAATGTGGAAGGGAAGTTTTTGCAAAAATAAATAAATAAATAAATCTCAAGGACACTGGTAATGGAGAGTGGGATATTTTTCCCTGGGTTTGAACATTAGTAAATACTTAATGAAACATAGACCCACCCACCTATATTCTGTAGAAAGATCTGGGCCAAAGTCCACTTAAAATATTTCAATCTCAGAGTCAATGTGCTGGCTGCTGAACAATCACTTGTATCTTCATGATCTACAAGCATAGTCATTTCTTTTTTTCAGGAGACTTCCCATGATCTGTGAAGTCTTTCAAGAACATTCTTCTATAGCTACATGATCCAGTTTGGTTAGTTTGGTTAGTTTCTGAACATATAAACAAATCCATTAACTGTCAGTATCACTCCACAGACATAAAATACCATCTGATCTATCAGAAATGAAGAATTCAGGAATCAGGTTTCACATATTATTTGGGATAAAGAGTGTAAACCATTTGTTTTATGTGTTCCCTGACTTGGATGATCCATGAAAAAGAAGGTCAGGATGCTATGTCCATTTGCAACCATACTTGATTCTGGATTTCAGGAAGCATATGAATTGTTTCTGAGGTAATGGCCCAGGCTGAAGATATTGGACACCAAAGTACAAGAAAAGGGGAGAAAAACCCATATAAAAAAGAAAGGATCAGGGTAAGAAATCAGTATAATAGCAATAATAGTAGCAACAAGTACAGGTAGTCCTGGACTTACAACCACAATTGAACCCAACATTTCTGTTGTTAAGTGATAGATTTGTTGAGTTTGATAGATTTATCCCATTTTATGACCTTGATTGCCACAGTTGTTAAACAAACCGCTGCAGTTGATAAGTTAGTAACTTGGTTGTTAAGTGAATCTGGCTTCCTCATTGACTTGGCAGGAGATTGCAAAAGATGATCACATGATTTTGGGACACAACAATGGTCATAAGTATGAACTGGTTGCCAAGCATCTGAATTTTGATCGCATGATCATGGGAATGCTTCAAAGGTCATAACTGTAAAAACTACCATAAGTCACTTTTTCAGTGAATTTTCTTTCAACATTAGAAGGGAGTTTTGAGATTTGACTTTCTGGAAGTAAGAGGCACCAATGTTTGATTTTCAGTTCAGATCCAGTAATGGAGAACTAAAATCCCAAACATCATTGCATATTTTTTAAAAAGTGTATTGTTATATCCTGTCCTTAGATATAAATTATACACCTATTTCCACGTTAACTTGGAAAATGCAGATAAGACTGATGCAGCTGTTTCATTCTGTATGTATATCTCTTTAAAATTTCCCTTCAATTTGATATATAATAAATGGAACTCTTCATCCAGCTTCTTGAGGAAAAAGCATGACAAATAATTCATAGGTTAGTCTTATGGTTTTGCCTTGCTTTAGTTATATATTTGAGCTGAAGTGGGGTGGGATATAAAATCTAATAAATCCATAGGCAATGAATCAAGTAAGGTTTGGGCACTCTGTTTTGACACTCCTGAATTATGAGGTAGACAAGAAGAATGGACGATGGCTTGACTTACCTTGTCTTTCTAGTGACATGTGGCCTCCTTGTCTTTCCCACACTTCAAGGAAATGTCAAGGGAGAGGCTACAAGCTTACAGAGAGATATGGGATAGAAACACACTTTCAGGCGCCTGGCAATGATATAACAGGCTCAAGGACCACCAACAGACAGTTAAAAGATTCTAAACCACCCTGAGGACGAGACAGAAAGTTTGCTCGCTGCAGAAGAAAACTTTTTGAGAATTTGGAAGATAAATGTAGAGGCAGTGTAACAATGAATGTCTGCTTCAAGGACTTATCATCTCGTCTTCAGTGCAATGTTATGTCTATTCCCAGTAGATACCAAGAAGACACTTCAAGCTGACTCCTTTCCCTCCCCTGCTTTTTTTTTTTTTTTTGCCTGCTAACGCTTGATTGAAATATATAGTACATTGTAAGGTCATAAACAAATGATTTCTTTGAAAATTGAAGCTCAAGCAAAGCAGGCTTGTTCCACTGAAATTAAATAGGTCAACAACTTACCTTGTTTGCCTGCTAATGTTCTTGCTATGCAAGCTAATTAAATCTTGAGGATAATTAATATATTTAAAATTGTCAAGGTGAACGATGCATTGTTTCCCCTCCCCAATAGTTCAGGGGTGGTATTTTTGCATTCTTTATTCTATATGGTTTTATTTAATGCTTCCTTAGGAAAGTAGCTTTGGGCAGAATAAAAATGAGAATGGGAAATCATCCATACATTTTGTAGAATAATCTGTGGTGTGCTTACTTTAGTCTGATTTCTTTCAGAATTAAAATCTTAATTTTCAGAGCAAGACAGTTGGAATTTACTAGAAATCTTTTTTTTTTACTATGTTAACAAAAAATCTGATTTACTATGTTTTGTGGGTTGGGGAGGGTATTTAGAAGTTTCAGAAAATCCTAATGAACTGAGGAAGGCTATCCTAGCACAGACATCAAAAAGTCTCTATATCCTCAACCAAAATATCTCACAGTGATTGCTGAGACAATGGGAAGTATGCAGTGATGTACCCCAAGGCTCTGCTTTAGCCCAGTACTCTTCAATATCTTTATCAATGATTTAGATGAGTATATGAAGGGGAACACATCAATTTTGCAGATGGCACCAGGGGTGGGATTCAAATTGGTTTACTACCAGTTTTGTGGGCGTGACTTGGTTGGCGTGCTTTGCATGTGCACTTTTGCATACACACAGAGGCATTCCTATTTACCTTTCCTGCACTCCTGCACTCTCCCTGTCTCTTCAGCAGCTGGGGCGTGGCAATCTGCTGTGCAACATGATGCAGTTAAGCATCAAAAGCAGGAAATAAAGGTCACTATGGAGTCAGGGTGGGTGGGTGGTCCCAGCAGTTGATCATTGGAGTGAACTGGTTCACTCCCAGATGATCTTCAGAGCTACCAGTTCAGCCGAACCAGGCTGGACCAGTAGAATCCCATCCCTGGACAACACTAAGCTGGCAGGAATAGCCAACACTCCAGAAGATAGGATCACAATACAGAAGAATCTGTACAGACTTGAACACTGAGCCCTATCTAACAAAATGAAATTTGGTGGTGAGGAAAATAAGGTTCTACATTTAGGCAACAAAAATTAATTGTATAAGTACAGCATAAGTAGTACCAGGCTCAATAGTATTGAATATGAGACAGATCTAGGAGTCCTAGTGGAAAATCTCTTAAATATGAGCCAGCCTTGTGCTGCAGCTGCAGAAAAAGCCAACACAGTCCTCCATTAACAGAGGGATAGAATCAAGATCACATGAAATGTTAATACCTCTTTATAATTCATTTATTTATTTATTTTATTTGTCAATTGCTTACAAGATAATAGGTATAAGTAAAAACATAGTTATGAATACATGGATACATATAAGAAAAATAAACAAAATATAAAAGAAACAGTAGGACAGGGATGATAGGCACTTATGCACACCCCCTATAGACCTCTTAGGAAAGGGATGAGGTCAATAGTAGATAGTCTAAGGTTAATGTTTTGAGGTTTGGGGAAAAAAATCACAGTTTGCCTTAGTATGGCCACACTTGGAATATTGGATCCAGTTTTGGTCACCACGATGTAAAAAAGATATTGAGCCTCTAAAAAGAGTGCAGAGAATAGCAAAAAATGTTGATCGAAAGTTGATTAAAGCATATGAAGAATGGTTACAGAAATTGGGTATGTCTAGTCTAATGAAAAGAAGGACTGGAGAGACATAATAGCAGTGTTCCAATATCTAAATGGCTGCCACAAAGAAGAGGGGGTCAACCTATTTTGCAAAGCACCTGAAAGCAAGACAAGAAGCAATGAATGGAAACATGTACAAGACAGTTTCAAGTTTAGTTTTAATAGGTGGGTAGATTTGTATAGAAGAAGGTAGTTCTTCAAATATCCTGATTCTAAACTGTTCAAGGATTTTATAGTCATGAAGAGTGCTTTGAACTGCAGTTCAAAATAAACAAGGGCACGTTTCCTATAACTTACCTTGTGTCTATTGACAAATGCATGCCACATTCTAGATCCACAGTAATTTCCACATTGTCAGCCTTCAAGATCTTCTACTATTGCTTTGCATCTTTCGACTGTCATAAGTAATGGGGGGGAGGAAGGGAAAGTCTGGGAAGTGAGCTGGAGGTGTTAAATTCTTCTGTTGTATAAATGTGGGGGGGGGGGAAGCATACAATAGAGTTAGGTTTCTATTTCTCGCTTAGCTTTCTTTTCTCTGCACAACTGCAACCCGTTATCAAAATATGCCAAGGTCAACGGACAGAGGCCTCATCATCACCTGAAGATGCCCACATGATCATATTCACAACTTCTGATTGGAAGTGTCATCTGAACTACTGGGGGTGGGAACATTTCCATCACTTTGTATATGTGAATTGCGCGCCTAATTTCTCAGATTCAGAATTCTTTGGTTGCTACCACTTCACTTTCAGTAAAAGATATCTTTTCTCTAAACTAAAGAGTCTAAGTATTTCTTTCCTGGATTTTGAATGGAGCTCCGCCTGACATTATTCTGAATCTCACACCAGCCCACCCGGAGAGAATACCCAATTTTCTTCTGAGGGGGCCTGGACATCATGTCATCTTCAAATAGTGACCAAGAGGATCCGGGAGCCATTGGAGGGCAAGATTCTGTGCTGGTGCAGGAGGCCCAATCGCTAGCAGAGCTCAGTTTGCAAGAGGATCCAGTGGTGAAGCCCAGATGGTCGGTGGGAGTTGGTTGGAAAGATCCAGAGGAGGACCCCCTCCCCCCCCCTGGGGTCACAACTACCCGCCGGCGTGGAAAAGAGGAGCCTTGGCAAGAGAAGGAAAAGAGGGAACTCATGCTGGATCAAGCCAGGAGAGTCCTTAATGAAGCCTTTGAACAACCTTAAGCTCACAAAGGTATGAAGGGGGAGGGGAAGTAGCCCCAGCCAGAAGAAGCAGAGCAACTCCCTCTCCCATAAATCAACCCGATCCAGCAGCAGCCCCGGGGCCTTCAGCGGGAGGTGTGATTCCTAGAAGGCGTAGAGCTCCAAGGCTGCCTCCGTTAGAAGTAAAATACGGGGGGGGGGGATCCCAAAACCTTGGGATTTTTCCTAGCTCAAGTGTGGAGCCACATGGAAGAATATGGGGAGGATTTTCCCTCAGAAGCAGCCAAAGTGAGGTGTGTTACCAGGGCTCTGGAGGGAAAGCGGCAGAGTGGATGGTGACCTTGCATAATGATAATGCTCCTCAGTTGCTGAATTATAACCTATTCATGGCTGCACTGTGGGCTAGGTTTGAGGACCCATTGGCAGAGTGCAAGGCCCGAATTAGGATGAAAGCCATAAAACAGGGGCGGAGGTCTGTGGCTGACTACACCCAAGAATTTAGACAGTTAGCCGGCCATTTCCGAGGCTGGCCCCAAGAAGCCCTGATAGAACTGTTTAAAGATGGTTTAAATGAAGTGTACCAGAGATGCACTGCTAGAAGAGACCCCAATGACTTGCAGATGTGGTACTTGCTGGCAGAAGAAGTGGAGATTGATTTAATCCGAAGTAAACGGCGGGGAGGTTATGGGTGGAGCAAGTTTTCCCCCCCACGTCCTCAAGAGGCTCCTAAACCTCAGAAGGGAGGAGTGGCGGCAAGACCCAACCCCTCGGCCTGCTTTCGATGCAGGAAGGAAGGTCACCGGGCTGTGAACTGCAGAGTCAAGTTGGAGCCAAAGGGGGCGCCAAAGGAAGGAAAGAAACCTGAAAAGTCCCCAGCGAAGCCTTGCGAAACAGCACTAAAGTCGAAAGAGACAGCAGAGGTCGCCCCTCCCGCAGGAGAGGAATCAGAAACCCCAGTGACCCCTGAGGAGGAGGATTCTGACTCGGAAGACAACTTCCTGGTAAGTCCAAGCGTGGGCCCTATGACCATTCCGGTGAAGTTGAGGGTACCCAATTCAGGGGTCGAAGGGGAAATGCTAGCCCTGTTAGATTCTGGGTGCACCAGGTGTATAATCAACACGGAAGTAGTGAAGAAAATGGGCCTAAAGCTAAAACCTTTGAAGATGCCCATTTCCTTTTGCCAACTAGATGGATCAGTGGCTGGAGGTTGCCCCGCCCATTTTGTCACGGAACCTATAGAAATGATCATGGGAGAGCATGATGAGACCCTGCGTTTTATTGTGGTCCCTGGGATGGAGCAACCATTAATACTGGGATTGCCCTGGCTCCGGAAATGGAACCCCCAGGTTAACTGGAGAAAGGGGTTGTTGCGCATATGCACAAAGAAGCGACCGAGAGGAGGGGCCAGATCCCAGCCAAAGCCTGAGGACCTAATTGAAATAGCTTCCACAGGTACTGAGCCCGTGAAAGATGAGGAGAAAATTCCCAAAGAGTATTGGGATTTAAAAGAAGTGTTCAGTGAGAAGGCCTCGGATGAGCTTCCGCCTCATCAGCCAACAGACTGTGCTATTGAGATCTTGCCTGGGGTGAAGCTCCCGAAATGAAAGTTGTACTCAATGACCCCACGAGAATTGGAAGAGCTAAGATTATTTATAGATAAAAATCTGGAACGTGGTTTCATTCAACCTGCTAGTAGCAGCCCCAGTGTTGTTCCGGGAAAAGAAAGATGGTTCCAAACGCTTGGTGGTGGATTACAGAAATTTGAACGCTATTTCTGTGGAAAACGTGTACCCCCTTCCTTTGATGAAGGACATGTTGGCCCATTTAGTGAAGGGAAAGATTTTCACGAAGTTGGATTTGAGAGAAGCATACTACTGAATTCGAATTAAGGAAGGGGATGAGTGAAAGACCGCTTTTAACTGCCCGATGGGTTGCTTCCAATTCAGCGTTCTTCCTTTTGGTTTACAAGGGGCCACAGCTGTATTCATGCAAATGATCAATCAAGTGTTACAGTAAAAGATATCTTTTCTCTAAACTAAAGAGTCTAAGTATTTCTTTCCTGGATTTTGAATGGAGCTCCGCCTGACACACATATTATTTGAAGCCAGCTGTATGTAGAAAAATCCAGATGTAATATAATGAAGGCATAGGACATCTCTGCATTGTTTAGCATCTGAATAAGTTGGTACATAACTGTAATGGAATAAAAGCATTCTTATCACTTCTGATACTTAAACATCTAGGGTCAAATTGGAGTCTAGGAAAGTAAAAATCCCATAACATGAGTCTACGTTTTGAAGTAAAGTGCAACTCATTCAAAAAATGTTTTATTGCAATATGTGTTTTTACTGCAATTCCTGGCTATTGTTCAAATTCAGATTCTGTTCAGATTCAGTATCAACTTTTTAGTTCAATCATATTGGTTATCATATTGGCAGCAGTTTTCAATTGTGCAAAGGTCTTTACTTGTTTCCAAGTGATAATTGCAAATATGTAGAGAGTTGTAGTCATAACCAGCTTCGCATAGGACCATTGGTGATCAGCCATCTGTGGGACCTTATGGCTGAAGTGGATATAAGTAGGCTTGTCACTTTTGTCTCACCTGTAATACAACTTTCAGAAGTAATTCTCTGAGTATCCGTGTATCCTCCTGGTACATATTACACAACTCTCCCTAGGAAGGAAGGAGCAAAATGATGTCTTTAGATGTTTAAGACAGCTTGCCAGTAGTACTGGTACTTCATCTTAAAACTCTTTGGCAAATATATACAACATAGAACTACTGCATGGTGTTGAGAGTTGTTTAACTACATATTGGCTGAGCATTGTACATCTGTATATGCTGTTATATCAGGACTATAATAATAACCCTTTGCATTGCTTCTGGGTGAAAAATTTCCCCATAATTCTATATATTGGTATAAATATGTAATAAACATCTTTTTCTGTGCCTTTGAGTCAATCTTTTCTCCTGGTAAGTCCATACCAAGTTCATGTAGTTTTCTTGGCAGCATTTTTCAAAAGTTGTTTGCCATTGTCTTGTTTCTAGGACTAGAAGCCAGTCACTGGCCCAAAGCCACCCAGATGACTTTGTGGCTAAGGCAGGAAAAGAAGACATGGTCTCCAAGTTTCTGGCCCAATGCCTTTAATAACTATACCAAATTAGCTCTCAGTAAGTCTATACATAATATACCATAATATTTTACTATGGTCTCTATATTATCTTAAAATAAGATTCCTGGTGAAAATTTCAAAAACTGTGTATGGCTTGGTTCTGAGCTCATGACTGTTTTCTCTAGCCAGGATTACTCTCCATAGTACATATAACAGAATAGCAGAGTTGAAAGGGACCTTCGGAGGTCTTCTAGTCCAACCCCCAGCTCAGGCAGCAAATCCTGTATCATTTCAGATAAATAGTTGTCCAATCTTTTCTTAAAAACTTCCAGTATTGGAGCACTCACAACTTTTGGAGGCAAGTTTTTCCACTGATTAATTGTATGTCTGGGGATAAGGTGCATATTTCTGGGGATATATCTATTTTAGAGGTTATCTATTTTGAGAGGTAAGAAGTGCTGGGACCCAGAAACAGCCCTTCTTTATCAAAGTGTTTGAGAAATCATTTGGATGGTACCATCCATTCATTGCTTTCATTATATTCTGATTCAATTTTCATTGTATTTGGTTTAGGATTTTTTTTGTTAATTTGGAAGTATCTATCAAGGTTGCAGTATTACACAAAAGAAATAATGGAAGAGTACAAGGGGAAAGTGCAATATTACTGAAAACAGAAGCATGGGTAGGGTAAATAAAAGTATTGTTAAGAATATTAAGCAGTGTATGAAGCAAAGAATAGTTTCAGTTCACCAACTCCCATTGATTTTCATTAAGTCAGTAGGGCTTTGAAATTTAGCTTTGATTGACTCATATTAAAATATAGCTTGGCCATGTTATTCTTCCCTTTTTGCTCAACACAGAAATTCAAATGCAAACACCCCAAATGCATGGCTGTCCAATTTTCACTTAACTATATCTTGTGAATGAAGTCCATTACCTGCCTTAATTATTGGTTCCATTCTCAAACTTCTGTTTCTATTAGGAAAGACATTTAACTGCAATCTCTTATCCTACAAAATTTTTATTTTGGCTCCTACAGTAGAGGATAATAAAAGACAAGTCTTTGTCATCTTTTCTGTAGAACCTCTTCAGGTAATGAAAAATATCTATAATGTACTTCATGCTTGGTTTTCTTCCAAGACTAAATTTGCCCATGTCATGATGTGATACCAATGCGTCTAATGTCATGTCTTCTCAATTCTATGAAATAACTAAGTAGAAATTAATTCAGAGACAATTAATAGAGCAGAAGCACCGATATACTTAAGAATACTCTGCATGTCTATTGTTGAAGCCAACCAGAGAATAGACAAGGAAAAGATTTTGGTTAGGTAGGGATATTTTAAGGGAGTTATTATGCTTGCACTTCAAACTACAATGTTGTACTTACTCTCTAAAAATGTACACATTAATATAAGTAAAGTCAGACTTTAGATAATTTTTGAGACTGGCTCTGCTCTATGATTGAGGATGAGCCAAGGAGGACCAAGCCAAGGAAAATATTCTGGCATTAATTCCTGGTGGTCTAGTGACACTATGTATATCATTTCTTTAAACAGCTTTATCATATGTGTATATTCAGCTCCAAAATGCTTGGGTTTGACTTGAGGAATGGAGCCAAGACTTTGGCTTGGTTTGACATGAGTCTTTCAAACTTCTGGCTTTTCCTCCCTCTTAACAAAAACATTGTCTGGGCTTTTTAAAGAAAAACATCACATCCACATCCACGTGCCAGGTGAAACCTTCCTGCACATTGTAATCAAGTTAGCTACCAATTTCTTTTTCGCTTGAATTCTGTTCAGCTGTCTGGAATGATTTTTCAGAAATTGGCTTCAGTAATCATGGGCATTTTTTAACCTTTCACATAGCTTGAAAGCACAGATTCAGGGTTGTTGTTGTTTTTTCCCTTGAAGTTGTTGATTTCCTTTTGTGGGGGAGAAAAAGCGAAGGATCAAAACATTCTTAAAAAACAGCATTCACCATTATCAATTTGAAGCAGAAGTTTTGTCAAAATGAATTGGAAGTTTCACAAGAGTGCTGATACAAAGCTATATATCCTCTGATATTTTCTATTTGTTTCAGACAGTTTCCATGCTGCTTCAAATACAATAGAGTAGAAAGTGGAGTGAATTCATTGTATTATATCTATATTTATATTATATTGCCTCTTATGTGTGAATGTGTACTATTCAAGATATGATTTGTTCATCATGAGTTGTCTTTCATAAAGACATCCTTCATGCAAGCTAATGGGCTTCTAGGGAAATATTTGGCTCCCCCAAAATACATACATATGTTTTATTCACTCATATTCCTAGGGTTTGCCATAATTTTCCTCCTTGAAATCATCAAATGTGTGTAGACATGAAAGGTCATTGTGAAAACTTCTACAACTAAGCATTTCCAACAGATAGCTGTCCAAGCTCACCCCAAATTCCGATAACAAATGTGAGAATCAGTCATTACTTTAGATAAATAATTTGACTGATGTACTGTTTTGACCATTAGAAAGGTTCACTTAATTCTATTAGAAGCATATAGAGCTTCAAAGGAGTGCTTCACTTTGACAATATTTTGAGCAAAGCATTCCTTTTGAGGCTGTTTCTAAAATAGTGTCAGCCCTCACCAACTACATAGCACAGCTGCCATCTTACTTCATGTCATACCACTCCAGTGGCTTCCTCCAGTGCAGGGCTGTCAAACTCCTGGCCCACAGGCCAGATGTGTCACGCGCTGGCCATGCTTACACCTGGTTTAGTGAAAGGGAAAAAAGTCCCAATATGTCATGTGACAACATGAGTTTGACACCCCTGCTGCAGTGCTTCAGCATCCTGAAGGGCTTCCAATGATCTACTGGGATTATCACAAAATCTTTTCACAAAGTGAAGGCCACAGTGCAGAAAATGAGATCAACTGTGGCTTACTTTTCACAAAAATTAGATTTGGCCTAATCTATGGAAGCTCAGGTATCCATCCTCTGAGTTGCTTTTGTCTGTTTTACATTTCTTGGAAAAATGTACTCATCCATATGCAGAAATAATTTGATCTAAAGAAATATACATACATACATACATACATACATACATACATACATACATACATACATGCCATGTGGACTACTTTTGAAAACTGTTCTGAATCTACACCTTATTCACCACATAATAGATAAAGTGCTGACTCAACTTCAAGGGATTTTTTATGGACACAGACTGATAAGTAGTCTAACCTGTGTTAAATACTGGCTTTAAGCATTAGACATCTAAACTCTTTTCAAAGTTCCCAGAGGACTGCCAGAATTCACATTACCTTGTCTGACCATTAAGACTATTTCCCAATGGTTGCACAAACTTTCAGTTGTGGGCAAGGGTGGGCTTCAAATTTTTTAGCAAGGGGCTCTCTGCCCTAATGACTAGCTGAGTGGGCATGGCTGGGTGGTCATGTGGCTGGGTGGCCATGGCCAACTTGACACCACTTCTTTGCCCTAATTACCTAAAAAAAGATACATACCAAAAAGTTGTTTATTATTGTGCATTTAATACTTAAATAAAATACTGGGTGAAACCACGCTTAATAACAGTGGGTGCAACCAGGCTTAATAGCAGTGACTATGAGAGGAATCTTGGAGTCTTAGAGTTTCTGGTGAGTTACGTGATTCTTATTATTTGGAAATTAATCCGCTTGGAGGCAAGTGGCTATGTTATCTGATTTTCTCAATGGCGCTCTTTCGCAAGTGCTGAGTAGATTGTTTATCTAGCTTGCAACACTTTTACGAGGTGTGAAATGCTCTTGGCTGAATGCCCAGAAGTTCAATTAAGCCTATTAAGAGCTTTCCCTTGCTGCTTGTCTTTCTGATGTTATTGGGGGCTCTCCAAGCCCCATAGAGTCTTAGCTAGGGGTTCTCCCTAGCTCCTGTGAGCCCTCAGCAGCCAATCCCTGGTTGCGGGTCTCTTGACTGTGAGATTACTTATTTGCCCAATTTAAGGCTCATCTCTACTTAACTTTCCATTCCTGATCATGTTTTAATTGCATTACAAATTGGTCTCAAACTTTTTTATCTAAATTATGTTGGTGGATGCTGCTTTTTCCACCATGTCTATATCTGTTGTTTCTGCATGGCTATTATTGCTTCTCTCATTTTATTTGGTGATTAATCTTTTTCTCCAACTGAGAGAGTAACCTACAAGGCCAGCTTCAAGTTGTCCACCTTTCTATCAACTTGGAAGGACTTACTGACATACATTCAGGAAACACACATTCTAAATGTTCTAAATGTTGTAATAAGTAAATAAAAACATTAAGTTGTTCCAACAAATACTGGGAAAAATATACCTCAAAACAGGAGCCATTTTTCAGTGCATGAAAATCTATAGCATATGCACGCATACACACACACACAAAATGTAAGTCCTAATTAGGGATTCCATCTTAAAAAGTGAAAGAAATTATTGTAGTGAGCACAACCTCTCTTCAAGCTGATTTTAGCAAACATTCACCTAAAAAGTTGAGATAGTTTATACTTATATAATATTAATTAAGGCTGAAGCTCTCTTATGGTTTTGAATTTCAGTGTGGTGGAGAGAATTCATAAAATATGATACTATACTGTATTGCAGTTAATGTTCCAGCTGAAAGGCACCAAGGTTATAAGAAGCTTAAAACATATTTTTTAAAAATGTATTAAACCCTTGACTCTGCTGAGACCTTTCCTGCTGACTCCCCTTCCCCATAAACAATGTGGTTTTTCTTATTAGCATTTGACTAAATTTGTTACACTTTTCAGGGCTATTTGAGAAAAGTGGCTGATGTAAGAGAGCCTAGATCTTAATGGCACCATTCATCAAGATAGTACTTTTGAACATAAAGTATAAAGCTTTCCCACATGGTAATTATACTGTGCTTTTAATTCAATGGCAGTTCTTTTTTTCATGAAGGGAGGGGGGAAATGGAGAAAGGGAACAATTGCCCTCATCCCATCCTAAAACCTTTATGTTTTGGTGTATATTGGTTTGGGGCATTTATTTGCATATCTGGGGATCAAGGGACAAGGGAGTGTCTCTTGATCCTGTCAAGGATTTGACATGTCTCTCTTGAATAACTTTGTGGACAAGATGCATAAAAAGTAACTAGATATTACTATAGTTCTAATGGAGTTGCATCCAAAGGATGCTTATAAATAGTTGTACATCTTCCTGGAGAAAAATAATGACTATTATCCCTCTGAGTTTCATCCTAGGTCCGGTGATATTCAACACTTTCATTAGTGCCCTACATCATGGGTATCAAACTCACGGTGTCATGTTACCGTCACATGATGTATCGTGATGTTTTCCCCCTTCGCAGAGCTGGGGTGGATTTGGCTTGCAAATGACATATCTGTCCTGGAGGCCACCAGTTTGACACAGATAACAGATAATCAGAGTTGGAAGGGACCTTGTAGGTCATCTAGTCCAATCCCCCACCCAAGTGGGAGACCCTGCAGCATTTCTGACAGATGGCAGTCCAATCTCTTCTTGAAAGTCTCAAGTGATGGCACTCACACAAATTCCAAGGGCAAGCTGTTCCATTGGTTGATTGTTCTCACTGTCAGAAAGTTTCTCCTTATGTCCAGGTTAAATCTTTCCTTGCTCAGTTTCCATCCATTATTCCTTGTCTGGCCTTCAGGTGCCTTGGGAAATAGCTTGACCCCTTCCTCTCTGTGGTAGCTCCTCAAATTTTGGAACACTGCTATCATGTCTCCCCTGGTCCTTCTCTTTACTAGACTAGCCAAGCCCAGTTCAAGTAACCATTCTTCGTATGTTTTAGTCTCCAGTCCCCTAATCATCTTGGTTGCTCTTCTCTGCACTTTTTCTAGAGTCTCAACATCTTTTTTTATAATGTGGTGACCAAAACTGGATGCAGTACTCTTGGTGTGGTCTTACTAAGGCTTTATAGAGTGGTATTACTTCCTCACTTGATCTTGATTGTATCCCTCTGATTGTAACAACCCTGTCCTAAAGGATGGAATGAAGGGATGCTTCTCAAATTTGTAAATCACACATGCTAGAGGACTGTCTAACATTTTAGAAGACAAAATCTCAAACTGAGAACAATCTGTGGGTTGGCCAGTTCCAATAAGATTATGTTCTATTGTAGCAATGTAAACTTTTACATTTGGGTTAAGAAAAAATAAATTAAAAAATAGGATTGGTTGGCCTGGCTAGATAGCAGTATATGAAGGAGCACTAGTGAATTACAAATGAAGGTGAATATATGTATCCCAGGATAATGTTGCCGGATCCAATGTGGGTTGATCCCCAGGACCAGAGGTTTAGTCTCTGAGCTTTCTGACATGTCCTGGAGCCCATCCTTGGGGAACTACTCTCTAGCAGAATGTGTGCTTTGAGCTATTCTGTGTATTCTGTAAATACCACACACAGAGTAGTCCAAAGCACACTCTGCGTGAGAGAGTAGTTCCCAGAGGATGGGCTCCAGCATGTGTCTGAAAGCTGGAAGACTAAACCTCTGGCACTGGTGACTGACCCAGATTGGATCCTGCCACTCATGAATTAACATAGTGGGATCCAGTCCCTTTGCCAAGAAGAGAAAATCAGCATTATGTCAGTGCAACACTGTTTGTGTAATTCGTCTGCTCTTGCCCCCCACCTCCCACCCCATGGATGATGGTGAATCAACAACTGATTATGAACTAACGGGATGATGCAACAACATAAAAGGCCAATGCAATTTGGAGCTCTGTTTAGAAAACTTGCATGTAGCTTATGCAAAGTAATTATTCCATTGAGATCTACACTGGTTAGATGGCATTTGCACCGCTATGTCTAATTCTGGGTATGGACTCAAATCCTGTGAGTTGCATTTAAAGGACCTGACTGTATTTTGCTTAAAAAAAGAGAAGGCTGGGCGGCGGGGGGGGGGGGGGGGAGAGGAATAGGGTAGCAATCTACAAATGTATGAAAGTCTGTCTGTATCTGAGGGAATATTGGCCATTTCCCCTTGAAACCAAGAGCAGAATTATACCAACAGATCAAAATTAAAAGGAGATTCATGATAAGAGGAATTGTTGAAAATGAAGCAATACAAAAGGCTACCTAGACAAGCTAAAAAGGCTTTCAACCATTCTCACAAAAGACTGAAGAGCCAGGACAGGAAAGCCTATTGAAACACCAATAATATAGGGGCTGTCACAGTGGTGGATTCCATTTTTTTTACTACCAGTTCTGTGGCGTGGCTTGGTGGGTGTGGTAGGGGAAAGTTACTGCAAAATCCCCATTCCCTCACCACCTAACCCCCCGAACCTGCTTTCCAGCTCTGTTCTCCTGTGCAGGGCAACAAAAGAGGACCCAACCGATCAGCTGGGACTCGAGAGGCAGCAAATAGATGGGGGCAGGGCCAGTCAGAGGTGATATTTGTCGGTTCTCCGAACTACTCAGTTTTTTTGTTCTGTCAGAACCTGCTTGAATACCACCTCTGGGCCATACTGACCTCTGAAGGAATCTTATTTGAGACAGCAAGAGATGCAACAGAGAAAAACTACTTCTGGGATCTTAGGAGACAGCACGGTTTATTTGAAGGAACCTAGAGTACATCAGCCAGGCAAGATGAATTTGGCTAGGCAGATACTTTGAAAGAAAAGTGGTCCCTCAAGTAACCAGGCCTGATGACATATATTCCAGCACTTGGTTCAGAACAATTTTCAAGTTTATCAGCCCTGTTATGTTTCCAATTGGATAAAATTATGTCAAGATAATTTTGATGGAAATAGAAACATAGACAGATCTTGGGATGGTCCAAGCATGGAAATTTGTTCATGATATTCTGATTCTTTCCAACATTCTTATTAAATCCAATGGAGAAAAATGGGAGGGGAAGAATGTTGCAAAATTCTTATGGTTTAGAATATATATGTGTGGATATCTTATAAATATTTTTGTTAAAAAATGGGTAGAGGGTCATGTTTAAATTTTCCATGTGCCAACATTTCTCCAATCCCTGGAACCCAAGCATCTGTCCAAAAGAATATTTTTTGAGGGAATTCTTCTGATAGATAAAGAAGTGGGGTAGCTAGAAGAGTTACAGAGCAGTGGGCAGGTATTGCCATCCAAACAGAGTAGACCAGGCAAAGAAACTTATTCCTTCGTTAGAATTACTAAGAGTCAGTATTACTTTTATTGTATCTGCCATAGAAACAGAATCTTACAATGAATGTGCACCCCCCTCCCTCCTTTCATCTTTATGAGAACAAAAGGTTGCTAATCTCATCCTTCAAGGCCATTCCATCTGTCCTCTCTAGAAGAATAGAATTGCATAGTTTTCCACCTTATGGTAGTAAAGTAAGTTTAGAAATACCTCCTGCCTTCCCCCACATTTTTTTAAAGGTACCTGAAAATATACTAGGAAAAATGGAGGTCTCTTTCATACAGAAGATTTTTTTTTTTTCTGGAAGCTGGAAAATAATTTTTGACCAATAACCTTTGATTCGCTAAATTTAAATACCTGTTTTTCTCACAACAAGGAAAGATATAGCCATTCAATAGTCTTTGATTTGGAATCCTGGCTTACATAAAAGATATTGCAGAAAAAGAATCATCAGATTTTATCCTTGGACTTAACAGGTGGTTGAAGAATAGTGATGGAGAAAAAAAAGAGCTAGTGAACTGTGCTTTTAAGGTAGACTTGAGGATTAAAGAAAAGTGGAAATCCTTTATCCATAAATGTGATTCTTAGTGTGTAATCTTAGTGTGTAAGACAGATATACATCATGACAAGTCCAGGACAGTTTAGAAGTCCAATATAACCCTTCTTGCATGTGTTGGAAGCATTATTCCAATTGGATTTTTTTTTCCTTACAAAAGTTGTGTTTTCATTTGAGTGTTGATTCGTTCAATGCAAAATAGTCTGGAGATGAGAGAAGTAAGAATATTATTGGTGACATCATAGATAAACTTGTATTGTTGCTTTGTCCTGGTTCAAACTCAGGTACATTGCAAGCGTGTGTGGAATGTGCACAAACTGATGAATGTACTTCTGAACTACTTTGTCATTAATTCCCAAAATGTTGCACCGAGTCTTGTTTCAACACATTTTCATCAAGTTTGGATTTTGGGGATCCATAGTCCACCCAAACTGAAAACAGTGAATCTGCTACTGGACCTTCCAATATTGTTATTATTTTTTGACTATACATGTGTTTCATTTTCATAAGGAAATTCATAATTTCCAGATGCTTTTTATTAGTGATGGTTGTCTTTCAATTCTTTGCTTCAAATTGAAAGAGTCTTCAGAATTCAAAGGAAGATGTATTCAAATGGGCATTCCATGGAACTATTGCAGATATAAGACTGTGCCTTATAAATAGATTTAATGAACACCCTTGCATAAATTCCTTGAACACTACAATTCAAAAGCTCCAAGTGATCTGGCCAATAACTTAGACAAACTTCATCCTTCCATGTTAAAAGAGTCCACACAAATGAAATGAATTTCTGAATGAAAATTCATTCAGACATAACATTTATATGAATTTTCAAAAGTGAAATTTGCAAGATCAAAATGCTGGAGATTTTTTTCTCCTCTCCTCCCCAGATGTTAACTTTATCTTAAGCTTGTTCAATGTCCAGAATTGTCTTTAAAATATAGTCTTCTCACAAATCACTTGAGCCTCATTCTGGAATTTATTTCATAGACTAAAACCCTTGGCAGCGCCTGTCGGCAGCAATGAGATCCTATTAAACAAACGTGCTGTGAAGAAGCTGAGTTGAATTGACATGAGCCAACTCAGCATGAGTTGCTGAGTTTAATACTTAAAGAAGAAAGAAAGAGGACCTTGCTCCTCTCTGGAGACAATTCTTGTCCCTTGCTTAAAAATGCATGGGATAAAAAGAAGAGCTATCAAAATATCAAGGTGCCTGAGAAACTGTCTGAGCATGCGCTGATGGAGTGATGATGGGAGAGGCAACAGGATAAAAGCCTTTCGAAGCTGAGTAAAAAGCTTTGCTCATAAAAAGATTTGAAGGAAAAGGGAGTTGACTTGATGGCTGGAGACAGCTGTTTCTAAACTCAAGGAACAACAGAGCAGAAGGTTATGATTTAAAAGTAAATGAATTTAAATGCATGACTCAGTAATTCCCAAACTGGATGTTATGAGAAGCCAAATCTGCTAAATAATTAAATGCTCCCATGAACTTGGGATTCTCCTCTGGGGAATTCCTCTGCTGAAGCTGGAATGGTCAGCACACATAACCTGGATAAACAGAAATCCTTCATCTTCCTTAGAACTTTATGCTGCCCATTGAAACTAAATGTAGGGCAATCAGGACTGAGAAAAGAAAATCCTTTTAAAATAGCCTATTGTAAAACTGTGGGATTCACTACTAATAATAGTGAGGCATCCAACATGGAAGATTAATAAAAGAAGACTAGAAAAGTTTGTGGGAATGATGAGTAGCTATTGATATTGAGGGTTCCTCCCCCTGGAAGCATAGGCAGCATTTCTTAAATATAGATTTCTGGGAAGCAACAGCATCCCGGAGTATTATCCTCCAATTCAGATTTATGAACTTCCTAATGCAGCCAGTTGGCTACTGTGTGAAACTGAATACATCTAAGGCAGCAGATCTCTTAGATTCTGATAATGTCAATCCTTCAATCCTAAACCAGACAAGAAAACCAATGTCATGTAAGCCAGGATTACTATTATTGCAAAGCTATGTTAACAGAATATTGTATGTCTTAATGCACTGCACCCTCCCTTTATCTGTGTGAATTAGGAAGAGGTTTGTCTGAGAAGTTTATTCAGATTACACTCTTGGTCTTGGCTCAGGTTCCCCATCCCCCAAAGATGTTCTACTGCATGAACAGCTAACTCTATGCATTAGGTGGGATTTTAACTTCAGTGGCTCTAGAGTGTTGAATAAATGTCCTTGTGAAGGAGAATGCCTGCATGCATCTCCTTTCATACTGACATAGTGGCTGACCAAGTCTTTGGTCAATGATACATTTAGTTTAGTATGAAGTGTGCTCTGGATACATCTCAAAACTTCTCTGAGATAATCACTGGAAGAGCAATTCTCAGAGTAGAACTGTACTTTAAGCTCAAATTAACCACTACTGACCTCACTCCATTCCTAAGAGATTTGTCAGGGGCATGCATAACTGCACCATCGTGCCCACCGTCCCTGTCCTATTGTCCCTATTTATTCATACCTATTTCCTGTATTCTTATTCATGTTTATACTTATATCTATTACCTTGTAAGCGATTGACAAACCAAATAAATAAATAAAAATAAAATATATCTAGAATTCCCGAGCCAATTCCCTTCCCCAGGCCTCCTGAACGTGTACAGGGGAAACTTATGGATTTATTCCCCATACAGCTTGAGAAATCAGAGCCAGTTTAATATGGTGGTTCAGGTACCATGGTAGAAACCAGAAAACCATGAGTTCTAGTTCTACTTTAGAGCTGAAGGTATAAAACTAGCTGGGTGACTGGGCCACTCAGTCTCTCTTAGCCCCATGAAGGAGGAAGTGGCAAATTACTTCTGAAATTTTGCAAAGAAAACTGCAGAGGTCAGTTCAGCCAGTTGCGACAAGACAACACTGACTTGATGGCACTTTCACACCCATCCTGACAAAAATGCTTCAGAAGGGGCATCTATGGAAACCTGGGGCACACTATTCTGAAGATACATATCCACAATTGCTTGGAGTATATATGATTGACATGTGCTTTCAGTGTAAATTTAGATAAAAATTCAGCTCAGTTATAACTGAGGTTAAGGAAAAACCAAAAAAACTGTTTTCAAATTCAACAGGGCTCAATAAAGAAAATAAAGCTTGATGCAAACAAGAAGCATCTCTTTGATTTCAATACTGAAAAGTGTAAATACAGAATCAAATATGAGTTTCCATGTATATGTGCATTTTCAGGATTGCAGTGAATGGGATAAGCCTTGGTTTCACATCTTAATTATCTGACATTATACCCCTAATCGTTGTTTTCTTCCTGAACATTTAAGCATTCAAGGAGTATAATAGCTGTTTATCACAGTACAGTACCTTAGGGATGCTAGCATTGTGACAAATACTTTTTAATTTTCTATTACAAATACTTGCTCATTTTCATATTTCCTATGACAAACATTTATCAGATACAGCTAAAACAAGTCTCCAGAAAGGTCCAATGTTTAAATCATTTCATTGTTGTCTGATTTCTTTCCCTTCTACTGATTTCTGCATCTCCTCACCCCTGTTTCAGCTCCATTTTCTACCTTCTTGTTTGGTTTAATTGTACTCAGCTACATCTGACCATCCTGCCTTTTAATCCGATTGGCTCTGATTATATTGTTTACAAGTCGTGTCAGACATAACATGATGAGATCATTAGCAAAATCATGTGGATTGTTATAGCCAGTTGGATTAATTGACATTTTGGACAAATGAGATGGAGGACAGAAAGGAGGGAGGGAAGGAGAGAGAGGAAAATGAAGCCAAGATCATCACTACAATAGTGTGAATATGTTTTCAGTCAATCCCCAAATTCAGCTTTTGACACTCATTGAACCAAAACACAAAATGAGATTTCGGCATGATCACAGGTAGTACTAGCTTGTCTGTAATATTAATTGAGTAAAGGAAACTTCATTTAAAAATGAGTGTGTTTCATTTTCTACATTTCAGTAACAAGAAGCAAACTCAAAGGTACTTTTTCAAAAAGCAACTGGACTTTGTTTTTTCTTGAAGATGTTTTACTTCTCAGTTAAGAAACTTCTTCAGTTTATCTTCAATCAGAATTGAAGAAGCTTCTTGGATGAAGAAAAAGCAAAGTCCTGCTGCCTATTGAAAAATCACATTTGGTACAACCATGACCTGGATGACTGAGAATCTCCATAGACAGAAGCAAACCCAAGTTTAGTAAAATTTTATTATGTACTCATGCAATCAAATTTTCACCCATTAAAAAAGTTTTTCTTACAACTGTAGTTGAGTACGTTCATAGCAAAGAAAAGGTAATTTCCTTTTTGTGAATGATTTTTTAAGGAATCCTATTTCTAAGGCTTTTCTTATTTTTTCATATGTTACATACAAATATTACTGCTTGATCACATTTTATTTGCAACAATGTAATTCAAATAAAATCATATTGCTGTGTAGAATAATACATTAATCATCATCAGGCATCATTCAGGCCTATACATTCCTTCCAAGCACTGGAAAAATAAGAGCAGATATCCTCACAAGAAGGATAAATGTCTTATCTCATAGTTCACCTAGCTTGGAATACATAATGGAATTGCATTGAGAATATGCGTTATTTATCATTCCTTTGTATGGAGTAAAAAACATTGATGTCTTTTGAACCATGAAAGATTTATGAAGGTTTTTACTTCTCAAATGATATAGAATCAGAGGGGTGGACTCTCAAACATAAAATGGATTTGCAGTGTAGTACGTGATTTAATTACTATTGCTAATTCATAATACTTTTGTGAAGAACAGATTAAGATTAAAATCATTGCACCATTTCACGTTTTAGATGTCAGTCAACCATGATCTACCTTTGAATCAGATGGAGACCTATGATACTAAAATGAAAATATAGACACAATTTATCCCAAGACATATTGCCTCCAGATACATAGGTAGGTAGGTATATGATAGTTAGACCGACAGACAGACAGGTCTATTGAATAGGTAGCCTAAATATTTGCTTGCTCTGACTTCAGGGTCAAAAGGAGTCATTTCCAAAACATTATGAACTGTTGACTAGGGGAAGACAAGTTTCTGTCATTCATTGGGCTGTGCTGGGTTCCCTCACCACCACCCATAACTATATTCTTAGATTGCCTAAAGCTACACTGTAAGTCCAGCACTTTGAAAAGGAATCATATCAAGAAAACAAATAGCAATGAATGGCATGAGTATGGCATATACTTTATATTCCCAAGATAGATAGATACATAAGAAATTGGATGTTGTACAAATGTAATGCTAGAATGTGTTTTATGAGGTGCATTTTGCCAATCTGCTTGTGTATTCATGAACAAGACTACTTTTATGAGATACTTTCAGGAAATACATTTGAAGTTTAAGACTGGAGTAGTAAAAAGAGAAAAAGCTTTCCAAAGAAAAAGTTGGCTAATATATTTAAAAAGAGTTGGCTAATATATTTAGTTGGCTAATATATTTAAAAAGAGTATAGGATCAACCAAGACAGATCATCTTTATGTCCTGAAAATTTTTTAGAACTTTGGTTCAAAACTTTGGTTGTGTTTGCTAGGTTCTTTCTAATCTAAGATGCTCTACTTTAAAAAGAAGATAGATGGTCATAAAAAATTAAAAGCAAGTTGCATGTTATAGATGGGGTCTAAATCTGGTCCTGGTGCTAAAAAGATGAAGACCAATGGCTGTGTGTGTGTTACAAAAATAAAGGCAATGTTGTATTTGTGAGGTGTGAGGTGCTCTCTGAGCTTGGTTGCTTTTCTGCAGACATTTCATTTGCCACCTAGATAACAGCATAATCATGTTATCTAGTCAGGTAATAAAATGTCTGCAAGAAAACAACCAAGCTCAGAGAACATCAAGAACCCCACAGTTCAACTCTGAGCTACAAAATGTCCTCTTTTATTGATAATGTCAAATTTCAGTGTGAAAATATTAGAAACTAGAGAAAATTCTGCCATGAAGTCTGACTCAGGGCAGGTTCATAAGGGCATTGGCATCTGCTATCAGAAGAGCTGTATGTTGTGTAAGTTGCTTTTTCCTCCCATATTTTTTTTTCTTAAAAAGATCATACCAAGCAGTCAAACTGTATACACAATTATTCCAGTTGTTTAAACTTTCCCCCCCATTCAACATCTGGACTGTTTGTCATCTTCAAAGCTCTCCTCTTACACTTCATATACATGTTTATTGATCTGCAGAGTCCAGGACTGAAAACACAATTCCAGATATGATCTTCCCAGTTTTATTGTACTCTTTGCAGTGAGAATTACTTGTACTACAACAGGATGGTTATCACAGACCTAATTTGCTATAGCAAATGTCCTTTATTTTCAGCGATAATTTTGCACGTGTGAGAAATTCAGGAGGAGAATTCTATTTTCGAATACGTTTGTAGCAAGAGATCTTTATGTAGATCTTTTAAAAAACTACCTCTCCTGTTCTCCAACAACTTCATGGCTTTTTTTCAAATTTGCTGTTTGTATTTTAAGGGCCATTCCCCTTCTGTGCCAGATGATGACTTCACCCTAATACAGTGATGAAACCATCGTGACAGGGCAACTGACCTATCTTATCTTGTTCAAAGGCTGCCAATATTTGTTGCAAAGCAATAAAGAAAGATGATGTTTACAGTTTCCACTGAAGATGAGCTGAAGTGCCAAGAACAGTTTCAATGAAGTCCTTGTTTCAAATCCCACTTGCTGCTGGGAACGAATGTTGTATATCATCTTCTGATTTAGACATTTCTATTTACTGGCTGATGGTTTACACAGGACCAGCATGTGCAAAGACTTCATCCACTTATCTCAATACATCTGGAGGAGCTTTCTCCAGCTTGTTTGTCATTTTACCTGCTTTTACTGTATTAAGGCATAATTGTTTGCTGATACATTTACTTAGCATCACACAGAAATGAGGAAATGATCCATGGTGAACAGAAATATATCATTTTGATTTATTGTGTGACATTTAAATGTTTTGGAGGTCAGACCTCTGCTAAGGAATAATTCACAGTTGGATATATGCTTCAGAGTATACAGTTATTGCCAACAGTAATATACCATCTTTTTATACAATTGCTCTTTATGGGGAAATACTGTAATGGACAGTTTGCATAAAAATTATATCAATTTTTGAAAAATAGCTATAATTGAAGACTTCATTTCTTTTCAGTGCATACTTTGCTTTATTTGTAAATTGTAAATTGTATTTACAATTGTAAATTGTAAATTGTATTTTTCTGATTGTTGGTTGATTAGCTTTCCCCTAGTTGTTGCTTGGAAGAAACAAATATTGGTAGAAATGTGTGGCTGCAGGTCTCTAAATTAATGGTAGCTTGACACACCTGTGAACAATTATGAGACACCAAGGGGTTTAAAAGATTTTTTCTCCTGGGGAAGCAGGAGTTTCAAGCCCATTTGAACAAAACAATTCCTCACCATGTCTAGAAAAATGAAATCCATAAAACTTCAGTCCCATCTCAAACCACATATGATTACATCCATCTGTTTTAATAGACAGAGGTGGGCTTACTCTACAGAAGTTTGCAACATGACTTTATTGGACCATAAAAGATGATTCATTTCAATAAAGAAATTGTTTGTTTTTTTACACCCTCTCTTGATTGATTTGACTTTGACGAAAAGCATTAGAATTTCTGAGTGTTAAAAAGTATGAATGTGAGGTCCATTATATTTCTGATTTGATTTTGCTGATTTGATTTCTTTTATTGGTTCTTACCCTTCTGGATTATTATTATTTAAATGAACATAATATGTTTAATGTTGATTTCAAACAGAAACTGTATTTTTAATTTGTTTTTTACCAATAAAGGAGAATATTTGTAGCTTGGGGTTGACATGAGGGATCCTTGGTGCTCTCTGAGCTTGCTTACGTTCTTGCACATCTTTCATTATCCAAGCAAGGTAACATCATCAGTGCTTGTAAGAAGTGGGGTTTGCTTTCAGTTTCTATTCTAGCATCTAAAATCTATTTTTAAGTATTTTTGTTAGCATTTTTAGTTCAGTGAAATTCTTTGTAAATAAAGAATGATGAAACATAAATTAATTTGAGTTTTAGTGCATATTTTAAATTTAAAAATAGGTTGCTAAGAGATTCAGGGATAAGGTAATAAAAGTTTCAAATAAGATATGATAATGACCATACAGCTGCAATCTATCCTGGCATGGCCAATTTGGCAGAAGTCTAATACACATATTGCTTTACTTTTGCAGTCATTTGTAATTTTGTATAAAACTAGACGAGTACGTCCAATTTATCAGATAGCTGTGATGTCAGTGATGACCTATCTATTGAAAATGCATACACACACACTTAAAAGAAGAAAAATAAAAGGGCTCAGAGAGTTTTATAGACCTCTGGGTATTCTGCCAGCACTAGAAAAAACCATGTCTTTAAATTTCAATATCTCACCAACAAAGTCTTCTCTCTGAAGTACCTTTTTTTAAAAAAATTCAAATGTTTCTATATATTTCCAACCAATGGAGTGTTGGAGAGAAATTATATAAAGAGTCTGAGAATCCCATCAGAGTTATCCTCAAAAAAACTACACAGAATAATAAACAGATTTGATTTGGGGAGGGGAGAAGCCAACAGAAGAAAGTTAAGTTTGAACATGGCCTGGATCCAATTGGGAATTAGATATTTTTTTTAAACCCTGCAAAATTCCCTCAGTACATCTATATGGGAGAGGCAACTGGGAAGTGGCTGGGAATGAAATTAACCACTTTGTAGGTACTCTTCCTCCTTCCTTCTGGTCTTCAGTTCTTCAGAAGCTTCAGTACTTGGATGAGAAGTGAAACAATTTTAAAGGAGAAAAAAAGCAAAAAAGCAAAGAAAAAAAAGTTTCTTTCAACATATAAATAACAAGAAAAAAATCAAGGAAACAGTTGGTCCACTAAAGAGAGAAAATGGCAAGGAAGTAACAGGCAACAGAGAGAAAGCAGAAGTGCTTAACTCATTCTTTGCCTCTGTCTTCATGCAAGAAGAAACTATGGCTCAACCCAACAAAAACATAACGGTAAAAGACAGAACAGAAATAAAAGTTAAAATAAGCAAAAAAAAAAGTAAGAGAACATCTCTCTGATCTTGATGAAAACAAATCACCGGGGCCTAATGGATTACATCCCAGAATTTTAAAGTAGCTGGCAGAGGTAATCTCAGAACCACTGCACCATATCTTTCAAAAATCCTGAAACACTGGGGAACTACCAGAGGACTGGAAAAGAGCAGATGTGGTTCCCATTTTCAAAAAAGGAAAAAAAAAAAAAGACCAGGAAACTATAGACTAATCAGCCTAACATCAAAACCCAGGAAGATACTGGAAAAGATAATAATAATAAAAAAAACCACAGATCTGCCAACATCTAGAAACAAGAAAAGTAATAACTAGCAATCAGCACGGGTTTGTGAAAAACAGATCATGCCAAACCAATCTTATTTCATTCTTCAACACAGTGACTAAATTAGTAGACCAGCAAAATACTGTGGACATAATATATTTAGATTTCAGTAAGGCATTCAACAAAGTAGACCACAACCTACTTTTTAGTAAGCTAGAAAAAATTGGAATAGATAGCACCACCACTAGATGGACACGCAACTGGCTGGCAAACCGTACTCAATGAGTAGTCCTTAATTGGTCCAAGTCTCCATGGAGGGAAGTAAGCAGTGGGGTGCCACAAGGTTCCATCTTAGGCCCAGTATTCTTCAATATCTTCATTAATGACTTATATGAGGGAATAGAAGGGGAACTTACCAGATTTGCAGATGATATTAAGCTGGCAGGAAGAGGGGAACACACAAGAAGATAGGTTCAAGATCCAGATGGATCTTGACAGACTAGAACACTGGGCCATATCTACCCTGTTTCTCCAACAATACGGTCTCCCCCAATAGGAAGCCCCAGCATGTTTTATAGGCGTGAAATGAAATTAAGCCCCTCCCCCCAAATTAAGGCCTATATTAAAGCATGCAAAATGGGGGTGAATGGTGGGGGGGCTTGCCGTTAGGAAGTACTTTTGTTGCACACCTGGATATGGTGCTGCCTACGTTGACCCTGATATGAAGTACCCCACCAACGCCAAGGTCAACATCCAAGCCGTCGCCTCCCACCCGCCCAAAGATGCAAGGGGGGGAATTAAGTCACCCCTGAAAAGAAGGCCTAGCCATTTTTTCGGGGCTCCAAAAAAAAAAAGACCTGGCCTTATTATATGAGAAACACAGTAATAAAATGAAATTCAATGTAGAGAAAAGTAAAGTCCTACACTAAGGCAAGAACAACCCAAAGTACACATATAGACTGGGTGAAACCAGGCTCAATAGTAGTAACTGTGGGAGGGATGTTGGAGTCTTAGTGGACAACCAGCTAAATATGAGCCAGCAGTGTGCAGCATCAACCAAAAAAGCTAATGCAATCATAAATTGCATTAACAGAGGGATATAATCAAGATCAAGGGAAGTACTAATTCTTCTCTATAAAGCCTTAGTAAGACCACACCTAGAGTACTGCATCCAGTTTTGGTCACTGCATTATAAAAAAGATGTTGAGACTCTAGAAAAAGTACAGAGAAGGGCAACCAGGATGATTTGGGTACTGGAAACTAAAACATACAACGAACGGTTGCAGAAACTGGACTTGTCTAGTCTAGTAAAGAGAAGGACCAGGGGAGATATGATAGCAGTCTTCCACAGAGAGGAAGGGGTCAAGCTACTTTCTAAAGTGCCTGTAGGCCAGACAAGGAATAATAGATGGAAACTGAACAAGGAGAGATTTAACCTGGAAATAAGGAGAAACTTTCTGACAGTGAGAACAATCAACCAATGGAACAGCTTGCCCTTGGAAGTTGTGGGAGTGCCATCACTTGAGACTTTCAAGAAGAGATTGGACTGCCATTTATCAGAATGGTGTAGGGTCTCCCACTTGGGCGGGGGGTTTGGACTAGATGGACAAGGTCCCTTCCAACTTTGATTATCTGTATCTGTAAAGTCTAGTTGGCTTTTGGAAAAAGCAACTTTGGAACTTTGTTCCACTTGCCTTCCTATTCTGTTTCTATCTCCATGACATCCAACAAGAGAGTTGAATTTGATCAGAGAGCATATTCCACAGTTGAATCACTATCCCACTAAAGTTTGAATGTGACCAGAGAACAATCATCAAAGTTTTGAAAGATCTTAGAGTTTATGGCACTAATTCACAAGGGAAAGGATTATACTGTGGAATATGGAAAGAGATGCATCTGTTATGCATACATTTGGGTTTTTTGTGTGTGGATAACATAAATTAGAAGCAGCAAATCATCATAGATGTTTTTCTTTTCTTTCTATAATATACTCCTTTTAGTTTAGATGTCATTTTGCTTTAAAGAATGGACAATGCACTGAAAAGGGATCCATACTCCCAACTTTTTCTTTCCAGTCAGTAGAGAGTCTTCCAGTTGCAATTTCCGTGTGTGCCATTTGCTCACATGTTAATAAATTTTTCTCATTTGTGAGAGTCACTGAGTAGAGCAAGCAAATTGTTTTACTCAGTAGGTGGTGGAGCAATAATGAAGCATTGTGATTAAGTAGCTTTGGAACCTCTTATCTTCCTCACTAAGGGGGAGGTACATTAGTAGTAAAAGTAATTACCTGTGTAGGACATGCTGATTGCATCAAGAGTATCTGCTTTATGATACAATGGGAGACTTCAGAACTTTATGGGTTTTAAGGGAGTTTCATTTGCTGATGGTTTTACATCTTAATCAATTGCACTGCTTTCTGTTTTTATATTGTGTTGATTTCTGAACTAAAAACAACTTAGTTGAAAAGCTTTTTTCTCTTTCAAAAACTAATATATAATTTCAAAAACTAAAAATAATAGCAACCTTTGAAACACATAGACCATTGGAAACAGTAGTTTAACTTTTTTTTTTCCAGAGTTACCTCTCAAATTTGGGTGCAGTCATTAAATTGTGTTCCCTATAAAAGACTCAAAAACCATGCAGTGTTTGTGTCCCTGATTTTCTGAAAGTTTTCTTCTCTTCAAAAAGAGGCTTCTGGATTTTGGTATAATTCTCAAGATGGCTTAAGATTTTTCTTTAATTCTATTTTTGAGTTAATTCCATGGAAGTAAAGTAGCAGAGTCTTGCAATGTTTGTTGTTCACCTATTCCTGATTGTGTAGGTTCTTTGGAAGGAGTTCCTACATGATCTTGTCTACTTGGATGGAATTGATACATGAGAAACCAAGGAGGCTATGTACACCTAGGAGAAAATTAAACAGTGAGTCATACATATCCCTCATTATTTAGGAAAGGACAAGAACCAAACAAACCTCCATAAAAACCCAATTAACATTTCCTTCTTTTTCTCTCTTTCCAGCCACGCCTTATATAAATAAATGAAAGCAGATTCTTTTCAATAAATCTGGATGGGACAGAAAAGGCAAAGAGTTTTTTTGGCATTGCAATGGTAAAGTCACACTTGACTTAAGTTTTCTGATGAAACAAAAGAATGTGTTCCATGCAATGCAGTGACTCTCTTTTCAAACATCTGAAGAAAAATAGAAAAAGGATGATTGGGATGGGATGGCATGGGGATGGGAATGGGTATTGGGAATGGGATGGGATGGCATCTATTAATTATATTCTCTATATTCCTGAAGATGAAATTCAGGAAGGTGATTATAAAAAGTTTGGGAAACACCACTGATGTTATCTATTTGCCACTAGTATCCTGAGATCCCTCTTTTTATTTTCAAGATTTCATTAATAGATAAATGACACCATACCTAAACTATTCCCAACATACTCTCCATTTTTTCCTAACATCATATACTGTATGCTATAAATTACAGCTTTGAGTGGTGTGACATGTTTTACATGAGTCTTTCTAACATTACATTCCACACTTAATTGAACTTTTTTTAAAAAAATGAATAAAGAAGGTGTGGCTCAGTTTATGTGTGAATGTAAGCCTGGTTTAAGATTACTTAGTCCTGAAGAGACATGGCCTTTAGTGCAGGCATCTTTAAACCTAGCAATTTCTTTCTCACTTTAACCATCTTTTCAGAAAATCACCATAGCAGCAACAGATTTGGGGGGTGGGAGGGGAACAAAACATAAGTTCTGTTTTTTTGCCTTTTTTTCTTCTAGACCAAGGGTGTCAAACTTGATTTCATTGAGCGCCACATTAGGGTTGTGTTTAAACCTAGGGAGCCAGAAGGGCATGGCCAAGATGGTCATGGCCAGTACAATATCACTCGTGTTGGGGGCACCTGTGGTGGCCTAAGCACTCTGACAATTAAAATGCGCTCCTGAGCTCTGTTTTCGGCTGAGATGGCCTCCTGCAACCCTCTGCCAATGAAAATGGAGCTCAGGAGGACCGCACTCGGCCCTTTCCAGCTCCGTTTTCACTGACAGAGGCACCATGGACCAATCCTTCACTGTTTCCAGGTGCGTGGACCAGATCTAAGAACCCCACAGGCCAGATTTTGCCCATGAGCTTTGAGTTTGACCTCCCCCTCCCCGTTCCAGGCCTTCATGTTTCTTGGTGGAGTTTTTTTTCCATCTCATGAACACATATGTGACCTTTGGCACAGACTTGCTTGAATCAGTTCTGACACTTGCAGAAATCCAATGCTATAAGAAGTAATGTTCTTTTTCAAGACTTTCTTTAATGAATAATTTGTTTCTCTATCACATACACAGAGCTGGAGAACAATGCAGTAACCCCATCCAGGTTATGAGGTAAATAGCATCTGGTTTTGTGTGTGTGTGTGAGAGAGGGGGGTGGTGGTGGAGAGAAAGCTCGTGGGACAAAGTATAGTGCAAATATATCCTTAGCCTCCTCAGTAGTAACTAGAAAAAGCTTGGAAAAAGTAGCCTTTTTCTCTTTTGGTGGATGATCCCAGTATTTTCATAGACGCACACTCAGTTATTTCTGGCAATGTATTAGGGCATATTGATTTGATAATGAGTGGCATATGCACAAATGAAAACAGCAAACTGTCATGGAATTGATTGCCCAGTTCTGCGGTGTTGTCTGTTTTAAACAGACAAAAGCTTGTCACATTGATCAGGTCTGTTGAATCAACAGGCTTTTGAAGTGGAGGATTTTCCCCCTCTCCCCTCCCCCACCATCTAGGAAACTGGCTTTTTATTTCTAAACTTAGGCTGTCAAGGGGGAAAAAGTATTCTGAAAGGGCATAGGAAACAGCATAAAAAGAAGTAAACCTTATCTGCTATTCCTCTCTCACCAGATTGCTTTAATAATTATTAATAATTAATCCCTTTCTTAGTCTCTCTGTGTGTGTGTTTGTGTGTGTGTGTGTATAAGTGGGTGTACATTTGTGTGGCGATCTGCTTTTGTATATTTGTTAGCCTGTGATAAAAATAATATGTGAGACTTGCATTCAATTTACATTTTAATGTGTATCGGGAGCCCTCGACTTACAACCACAATTGTAAATTCAAAATTTCTGATGTTAAAGGGAGATATTTGGTTAAGTGAGTTTTGACCCATGTTACAACCTGTCTTGCCATGGTTGTTAAGTGAATTGCTGCAGTTGATAAATTAGTAACCCAGTTGTTAAGAGAATCTGGCTTCCCTGATGACTTTCCTTGTCAGAAGTTCTCAAAAGGGGATCATGTGACCTTGGGACACTGCAACCATCATAAATATGAACCAGTTGCCAAGGATTTGGATTTTGATCACATGATCAGGAGTATGCTGCAAAGACTGTAACTGTGAAAAATGGTCATAAGTCACATTTCTCAGTGCCGTTGTAACTTTAAACATTCACTAAAGAACTGTTTTAAGTTGAGGATTACCTATATTATATGTATGTATGGAAGTAAGATAAAGTTTTCCCTGTCATTCATATCTGACTCTAGAGCACAGTGTTCATCTCCATTTCTTGGCCAGAGTTCTCTGAAGACAATTTCCATGGTCATGGTGGCCAGCATGGCTAAATGTCAAAGATTTCAACAGGTCAATGATGTCAACAGGTCAAACAAGATGTTGTTATCATCCCACCAAAGTGGTACCTATTCATCTACTCGCATTTGCATGCTTTCAAACTATCAGGTTGGCAGGAGCTGGGGCAAATAATGGGAGTTCATCCTGTTACATGGAGTTCGGGTCTCAAACCTGGGCTATGAGCTCTCCAGCTGATAAGCTCAGCATCTTTAATCACTAAGCCATCGTGCCCCCAAATATATAAGTAACTGAGAAGATTAAAAAAAGAAAAAACTATTACAGTGTAAAGCTGTACAAGGCTGAAAGGAAAAAATAGACTTCACATATAGATGTTATAGGTGTCATCTATTCTTATATAATACTTAATATCTTGATCTTGACAGCACAGGAAGAAAAAACATTTCATTTTTGTTTAAGGGAAGAGAATCTAGCATCTATCTAAATCTGGTTCGTGAACATTTCATAAATACAATTAAATGTGTTCCTCAGCAAGAAGAGGTGAATTAGTTGTTTTTGTCCTTGTACATTGTTTATTTGGAGGGGGAGAGAAAAGAAAAGATTTTTTAAAAATGTTTTTGGCATGGAAAATGAAATGTATGCATGAGAACCTTTCCTAAAATGTCAGTTTGAATTTTGTTCTTAATAAACGTGAAACACAGACAGCAACAGAGAAGAAAAACTGGGAAAAGAAACAGACCTTAGACCTTGGACTGTAGAGAAATTTCAAAAGGACAAGTCTTAATTCGAGATGAAATAAAAGACTGAGCAACTGATGTTCATTAGCAGAGAGGGAAACAAATCATTGTCTTGATAGATTGGATAGAAACTGTTACTGTGATGTGAAATTAAATTACCTGAACAGCATTTGAAAATAAATAAATAAAAAAATAAGAGTCTTGATTTGTAAAAACATTTCAGATTTTGAATTCCTTCAGAGTCTGGGAGGCACAGGGTGGATTTCAGCTGCCGAGAGGAATGGCTTGCTGCTAAATTGTTGTTCTAATGTTCTCTCAAAATAGTTATGATGGCAGGACTGCCAAAATCTACAGTAAGAATCGTTTTGGCAAATGCTGAAATTAGAGAAAGATCGGCCTAGCCAGTTTTGTCTTCTTTCTTGTCTTTCCTTCTTTTTTCCCTGCCTATGTAGAACCTAGAAATCTATCATCTCTCTAGCTCTCAATATAGGTAAATAGCAGGTGATAACATCCAGATAATCTTGACTTGGCTTGGAAAGTAAGTAGGGTGAGGTCCGGGTAGCGTCTAGATAGAGATATGAGGACATCCCTGAGATTTAGGCAAAATTTAGGCACTTAGAAGCAGAAAATGAAAAGCTTTTTAATTCTGTCACTATAAAAATTCCATGGCTGTACCTAGAAGACTAAGAGTTAAGCAAAGCTCCAGTGGTCCCAAAGGGCTTTTTCAAGAGGCAATTGGACTTTCTGTTTTTTCTTTGAAGGCATTTCACTTCTTATCCAAGAAGCTTCTTCAGAAAGTCCAGTTGCCTCTTGAAAAAGCACCTTTGGGACAACCATGACCTGGATGATTGGACAAAAGTTTTCTCTAGACAAAAGTTCCAGTACATTGCTGAAATATACAACCAACAGCATGGCTCTACAGCTTTGTCTATGTAGCCAGATGATACACCAACAATCACAGGCCAGGTTATTGGGTCTCTCATCCACAAAGCACTCTGGGACTGTTGAGATGACTGTGGTAGGTTAGTTGATGGATGACAGAGGCTCTTTCAAGTCAGAGGCAGCATAATCAGGAGCAAAGAGCAATCTTCTCATCTTCGTTTAATTATATAAACTCAGAGATATCACCAGAATCCAGCACTTTTGTCAGAAGGATGATGCAAGTTCTGCCTCTTTTGTACATATGTTGTACAAAAGGTGAAGGGGGGAGTTGCATCATGAAAGCACAACTCATTTTGATGAAAATGCTGCATCCTGAAGAGGCCTCTGTATAACTCTGTGAAACTCTAGATTCTACAACCTAGTTGATAAAAGTGCTTTGGACATCAAATTTTGTCAACTTCTATCCAGTCCCTATGAAATGATACTGAGTTAAAAGCTAATTAAATCTTCTTTTCTCTTTTGCTCTCCTCTGCTGCATAGTGATTTCTTTCCCACCAATATTAAATTGTGTGGGTATCTTTTCTGAAAACAATAGCTGGAGTCTTGGCATTGTTTATGGACCTGTGCTTTTTACTTGGGTGATTTGACATTCTCATGATATAAAGCATAGCGTCTCTCCTAGTTTTCTGTTCCACTAATTTTTTATCAAGAATATTCATAATAATGATATGCACTAGAACAAATGCTTTTGATCAGCCTAAATAGCCTGAGGCCAAACATTATGTTCCATATGCCAGCTACCAATTAGCCCAGATTCCAAAAATACACAGAAGAGCAGGAAAAGATAAAGAAAAGAGTAAAATATAATGTTTTGCTTTAATTATTCACAAAATTTCAAGTTTCTAGGTCTCATGATTGTAAAGAGGGTCTAAAAAAAAAGAATGTGATGGACTTTCTGAAAGACTATGAATGTGAAGTTGAGAAGTGGTAGAACTTGAACTTTGATTGACAGAATGATTGACAACAACATTTCCCCCCTCAGTTTATATGTTGTATCTATTTGTTAGGACAATTCTGATTTTATTTCAAAGAGTTATGTTAGAATCCCCTTAGACTGCCTTCTTATTTTATTCTAGTAAACAATATGACCACTTTTAGTCATTAGATAGGTTCTATGATTTAATCACTAGGAACTGTGGTAGCTCAGTGGTTAGAATGCAGTATTGTAGGCTGTTTCTGCTGACTTCCAGGAGTTTGATCTTGACTGGCTTAAGGTTGACTCAGCCTTCCATCCTTCCAAGGTCAGTAAAATGAGGACGCAGATAATTGGGGGCAATATGCTGACTCTGTAAATCGCTTAGAGAGAATTGTAAAGCACTGTGAAGCAGTATATAAATTTAAGTGCAAAACACCCTTGGGGATAATCTGAGATATTACACAATATAATTTTGAATTATTTATTCTGCCATTTGGTGTATTTTGTTGCCACCTTCTACCATATCTATGACCATATGAAAATCTCTGTTCCATCTTAACTTATGTTGTTCACTAGCACTTTTCCCAACATTGTTAGTCATAGGACTGGGAACTGTATATATCAATGGCATCATAGTAAGGATGTCTGAACTATTCGGATGGGTTGTTTGAGGCATTGCTTTTTTAAAATGTATTTATTAAATTTATATGTCACCCATGTCACTTTAGCAGTAATAGGATAAGGGTACTCTGGGATTTTCACTATACAAACTATTAGTTTCAATAGAATATGGTTTATTCTGTTTTGAGAGTTCTTAAACTGCTCAAGAAAAGTGAGAAGGATCTTTTTCATAATGCTCCATAACTAAGGAATACCTTTTAATCCAGATTCTTCCAGGTTTGTTATTGTCAGATTTAAAAATATACAGACTTCTAATTCAAAATTAGTTGTGAACTTTTAGGAAAGTTTTTTTTTTTTAAACTGGGAATGTTGGCTTTAATGTTGAATTTATTAAAAGTTTTGTTTCTTTTTTTTATAGGTAAGCTATCTTGGGATGGCTTTTTTCCCAAAAGTTGTCTTTGAAATACATATATTGTAAAAATGGAAAAAGTATATAAGGAATATCTTGTTCAGAATTGTGGAGAGAAGGTGATGGTTTGTGATGGAATTATCTTACCTTTATGAACTTGGAAGGACTGTCTTTAATTTAAGGCTCTTTGAATTGTTGATGTACATTTTATATACAAGATTATTAATCATTCTAAGTTGCCAACTCATTTGTCCCTAGGTACAATTATAAAACACACCCATACACACACACAAAGCATAACTTAAGGGATGAAAGAGGAGAAAACAAAGAGCAAGAAAGGCCTGGATAATGCACAAATAATGCTTCCAGGATGTTATTTCTGACTCTGAATGTACAATTTCCTAAACTCTTTAACACTGACTTCTGACCGATTCCTCAAATGCAAGGTTTTCTTTAAATGCATTTTTTATGTCCTTCATGCAAAATCTGGATGAAAGATTGTGTCTTTGGGCAGGGCGTAGAAACACTTAATATGTTTTGTTTTGTTTTTCAAAGCTTTGTTTCATTGATCTCTGACATTATTTTGAAGCAAAAGATATTTGTGGGGTGGGGATAAGGGGGAACAAAACAGATTTAATGCAGTTATGAAGCCAGTGTTATGGTTTGCTGTGTCCTTGGACAGCTGTAAATTTTTTTAAAAAAAATCTTTCTCCAGTGTATTTGATTAACGTTTGGGTTTAGCATGTTTCCTCTACAAAAACAGGCTTCAATAATGAACTTGGATCCCATCCAGTTTTTATCCCTGAATACTGATAAACAACCCAAGTCCCCAAAGTAGGCTGCTAGTGATCTACCTATGAGAAGCTTAAATCCACAAATGTTTTGTTACATGTGCAAAGAATAACAAGACACAGCTCAAGGTTGGTCTATATTGTCATGATGGATGCTGGAATTCTACAGCTATGCCAACTAAAGGATCTGATTTATTGGGCCATCAAAGGCCTGGAACACTGCAAGGAGGTAAAAGGCAGAAGTAAAACTTCATGCATTCCCACCTTGGCTCCTTTCATTTAGCTTTAGCTCCAAAGAAACTACCTTTACATTATTCATGTTAATGTGAGAAAGTTTTCATGAAGGAACTCCTGTTCCAGAATTTCCCTGAGATCTTTTCTTGAGTGAAAAAATAGTCACATCTTCTATCCTTGTACCCTTTCCCCACAAAACATACAAGCAATAGCAATAGCGCTTAGACTTATATACTGCTTCACAGTGCTTTACAGCCCTTTCTAAGTTGTTTACAGAATCTGCATATTGCCTCCAACAATCTGGGCCCTCGTTTTAACAACCTTGCAAGGATGGAAGACTGAGACAACTTTGAGTCAATCAGAATCCAACTCCTGGCAGTCAGCAGAATTAGCCTGCAATACTGCACTTTAACCACTGTGCCACCATGGCTCTTGATGGCTTTTCCACTGTAGGATAATACTGTTGCTTCTTAATACCTCTGTCCATGTTTGTTAGTCTCTGGGATGTACAATGGAGCCTCCAGAACATCTTCATATAGTCCCCAGAGATGGTTCCATCCACCATAGCAAAAAGCTAGCAAAAGTTCCCACCATTTTGAGACAAAAAGTGTCATACAAGAATATCCTTTGTCCATCAAAGCATTGTTCATCTTTGCGCATAATAAGGCGCCTATCCCAGCTCAGTTTTCTTCTCTGGAATGACATCACTACCCAAATATGAACAGATCAGGAGAGGGTGAGGCTTTCAAGGGCTATCCCACTCCAAGATGTAATACAACGGTGGATGAAGTTGACATAGTGACTGAATTTCAAAAGGAACATTTCAGAACCTCTCACAGTGCTCAGTGTGGGAATTCCTGCTTCACCATAGGACAGCTATTTGAACAAGTCTTGATGTTTGGAAAAGAGATGCAACCACATCAAAGAACAATTTCTTGGAAGCTTGCTTTTTCCCTGGTGCTAATACAAAATTTCATGACCGTGCATATAGCTCTTGGCATGGCAGTTTATAGGCGGAAGCTTTTAGTTGCAAAGGTAAACAGACAACAACAGATGAACACACTGCTTTTATTGTTATTATTGTGGGAAAGATATTACATGGTGCTTTGCATTGCTTTCATTTTATTGTTATGTGGAATTTTTGTTCTTATTATCAGAGACTAGCCATATCCACTGTAGAATGGGTGATATGCCACTCTGCCCTGAAGGGAGGGGAAAGGATGTTAAAAATGAAGAAAAAGCAAAGGACGAGAACAGAACAACTACTACAACTACAGGAATTAGCAAGCTAAGGGATCCAGCTAGGCTGAGAATAGATGCAATTCACATTTAGATGCAATCTAAGCCAAAGTAATTAGATTCCCATATATCAATGACTGAACTGATCACCATACTCATATTTGTTACTATTGTTGTTGGTTGTCATTGTTTTAACTATCTCCTCATTTCTTTTGTTTGTATCTTATGTCTTTTACCTAATTCAGAAGGACTGAGTTCAAGTTCAGGACCTTATTTGAGGTTGAGGACTCACAAGTAAAAAGGAGGTGGGAGCAAAACAAATAAGTGAAATTGTAACAAAACTAAATTAATGTTTAAAATACTTTAAACAATACAATACAATACAATACAATACAATACAATACAATACAATACAATACAATACAACAGAACAGAACAGAACAGAACAGAACAGAACAGAACAGAACAGAATTCTTTATTGGCCACATGTGACTGACACAGAAAGAATTTATCTTGATGCAAATGCTTTCAGTATACATAAAAGAAAAGATACATTCATCAAGAATCATCAGGTACCATACTTAATAACAGTCATAAGGTACAATAAGCAATAAAATCATACTAGGAAACAGTCAATATAAATCGTAAGGATACAAGGGACAAAGTTACAGTCCTACAGTCACAAGTGGGAGGGGATGGGCGATGAGTGATGAGAAGATTAACAGTAATGCAGACTTTGTAAATAGTTGGACACTATTGAGGGAATTATTTGTTTAGCAGAGTGATGGCGTTCAGGAAAAAATCTGTCCTTGTGTCTAGTTGTTCTGGTGTGCAATGTTCTATAGTGTTGTTTTGAGGGTAGGAGTTGAAACAGTTTATGTCCAGGATGTGAAGGGTCTGTAAATATTTTCACAGCCTTCTTTTCGACTCGTGCACTATACAGGTCCTCAATTGAAGGCAGGTTGGTAGCAATTGTTTTTTCTACAGTCCTAATTGTCCTCTAGAGTCTGTGTCTGTACTGTTGGGTTGCAGAACCAAACCAGACAGTTATAGAGGTACAGATGACAGACTCAATAGACAGACTCTGTAGAACTGTATCAGGAGCTCCTTGGGCAATTTGAGCTTTCTGAGTTGGCGCAGAAAGAATATTCTTTGTTGTGCTTTTTTGATGACATTTTTGATGTTAGATGTCCATCTAAGGTCTTGTGATATGATAAGAACCTAGAAATTTGAAGGTCTCTACTGTTGATACTATGTTGTCTAGTACTGCAAGAGGTGGTAGTATGGGAGGGTTTCTTCTAAAGTCTACCACCATTTCTACAGCTTTGAGTGTGTTCAGTTCCAGATTGTTCTGGTTACACCATGAGGCAAGTTGTACAACTTCCTGCCCGTATGCAGATTTGTCGTTGTTGCAAATGAGACCAATCATTGTTGTATCATCTGCAAACTTCAGTATTTTAACAGATGGATCGTTTGAGATGCAGTCATTGAAGAGAAGAGAAATGGAGAAAGAACACAGCCTTGGAGGCAGGGCTGTGCTAATTGTTCAGGTATCAGATGTGATTCTGCTTAGCTTCACCTGCTGCTTCCTGTCTGTTAGGAAGCTTATGATCTACTTACAAGGGTGTTCAGATACTGCTGGTTTAGTTTACTTAGAAAAATGTCTGGAATGATGGTATTGAATGCTGAACTGAAGTCTCCAAAGAGCACCCTTGAGGACCCTTGAGTAGGTAATTGGAACACTGCTATCATGCCACCCCTAGATCTTCTTTTCATTAAACTAGCCATACCCAATTCCAGGAAACATTCTTCATATGTTTTAGCCTCCAGTCTCCTAATCATCTTTGTTGCTCTTCTCTGCACTCTTTCTACAGTCTCAGCATTTTTTATATATCATGGCAACCAAAACTGGATGCAATATTCCAAGTGTGGTTTTACCAAAACATTATAAAATATTAACACTTCACGTGATCTTGATTCTGTCCCTCTATTAATGCAGCCTTGCCTTTTTTGGCATTATGAGCCCTCCAAAATGAAGAGGTGAGGGATTTGTATGGCATCAATTTCTATTCTCCAGGTGCCAGAACAGGGTTTCAGGCCTATGCGGTAGCAAGGAGTATGAATTAGGTTATGCATCCATGATCCAAATTGTCCCACTATGGATCTGCATAATTCATGTCTGTGGAGTAATCACTCAGCATAAATGCATGTGTGAGCAAGCTTCATCCAACCCCCTGCCAAATTATAAAATATGCAGAAAGACTCTGCAAGAACTGTCAGAAAAGGGAAGTAATACTAAAAATAGAAAAGTACATGGAAAAGGGAAGTCTTGAGATGAAGTTTCAAGGATGTATGGAATGATTAGGGAATAAGATTTCTGGAAGGAAACTCCACACATCAGGAGAGCTAATGATGAAATGGATGGAATGATTTCAAGGAGCAAAAAAACAAAATAAAACCCCACAGATAGCCAAATGGGACAATAAAATAGCAGAGGTCATAATAATGTACTAGAGTGAAGCTCTTCTAGTTTCCTGTTTAAAGCAGGAAATGTCAGCTATTTAGGGCCAAAGTCAGTGGTAATTTCCTGTTCCAGCATAGTTACTATTGTGTGTGTGTAAAAGTTGTTTTGCAGGCATCAGTTTAAAAGGAAAGACTGCATCATTCTGTACTTCTGAGCTGATATGCCTCTACTCCAAATGCCAATCTAATCATTAACGGACAAAGAAAATGGATAGAAGGAAAATGTTATTCATGGGAATTAGTGATTATTCTGTTACCCTAATTCCCTTGGATGCTATAACTTATACATTGGATGCTTTCCAACATCCATCCCATGCTGTCAAAATTTTATTACAAGTAAGCCTAAGCATAACCCTTGCAAAATTATAGGGCAGGGGCTTTCACATAATTTATAGACTGAGGATTATCTAATTCCATTTATATTACCTGAAACTTTAGTTGACCAGATTAATGTCAGAGGCAAAAATGAGGACTATTTTCAAGGTTGCAGCATATATTTATTCAAGCCTATACATAATAGGATGAACTGAAATTCAACACTAAATTAGCACCATAGAAGAATCAACAGAATTCAGGAGAGGTTGGACTTGTAGTGCTTGTGGGATCCTCCAAAAGGCAATATAAAATTATTATTCTATCTGTTGCTTCTTAACTCTTCCTCCCAGCTCTGCCTGATCTTCTGTAGAAACATAGTGGCTAATATCCAATCCTACAGGGAGCTCCAGGAATAAATGAGACTTGAAGTTGTATATCCCAGGTCCCATTAAAGTATTGTAATCATCACACTGCACTAATGTTATATTTTATATCTGGATGGGAGAAAGGGAGAAAATGTTTTTTTTCAAAAAGTTATCTCAGCCTCAGCCTTTCAGAAATGTCACTTTAGTCTTTCTTGCAATTTAAGCCTGAACTGGTAGGGCCTTTCCTTATCAGTTGGAAAGTTCTGGAACAGCAAAAAAAGTAAACAAGATCACTGCACAATTCCATCCATGAATTTTATTTCTGAACAATTGCACACAGGATTGCCCTTTCAGCAGGCCAAGAAGTAGCTTGTGTAGGCTGGTGTGCTTTGGGGTGAGGATTTGCACATTGATGTTTATAGAAATCTCTCTGTGTTTTTGCTTTTCGGCAGATTGAATTCAGCAGAAATTGAAATATGCTATTGTACTCATCAAAGTCAGCCTGTTGGTTTTGGTTTTTTTTTTTACTTGGCTTATGATGAGTAATGTTCTTTAAGAGTGGTCTGGTCTTCATGAAAAACTTATGACACAGACCAAGACAGAAGCCAAGAATGAAGAAATGGTTGAGTGACAGCGATCAATCCCTTCTTTTAAAAAACAGACTGATCTTCCTTTTCTCTCTTGCCATTCCCACCCCCCCTTTTTTTTTTCCAAAGTAACACTTCATTAAAAGTTTTCCAACATAAATATGCAAAACATTAGGGCAATTATATGTTGTGTGATCCTTTTAGTACTCTGGGTATATGAAGCAGCTTAAGTGGAGAGTTGTGAATGTGGGTGGTAAAACAGCAAGCCTTAATCAAAGAAAAATGAAAAAGAAATAGAAATGGCTGGAATTTAAGTGGGAAGTGCCTGTTAAATAGGAGCTGTAAAATGACATTATGCAGAATATGTTCTCAGTACTAGTCTCTCCATTAAGATTTATTTGGGAGCGAGATGTATGGCTGAGGGACGGGGGGGGGGGGGGGATACTGAAAGAAGTTTAAACATTTCCTTAAAAGGACAAAGGTAAAGCAAATATATTCCGATATTAAAATTTTACCAAGCTTGCTTAGAATAAGCAAGCAGGGCCACTTCACATGGGCCATATTTTCCATAATTCTCTGTGGCTGCTTACTCATTTGCAAGCCTTGCTTCTTTCCAGTCTCATATTTTTTTCTCTTAAAATATTTTGTCCACCTAGAACTAAAGAGAAACTTCCTGACAGTAAGAACAGTCAACCAGTGGAAGACTCTGCCTTCAGAAGTCATGGGTGCCCCAACACTGGAGGTTTTTTAGAGGGGGTTGGGATTTGTCAAAAATGGGTCTGCTATTTCAACAGGGTAGTTGGGCTAGAACCCTGCAATATCTCTTCCAATTGTTATTTTGTTTAGATTTGTTTAATTTTGTGCCTCTGTGTGCTTTGGGTTCCCCATTCCATCTCCATCCTTTGTTTATTCTACCTCTAGCCCGCCCCAGATTTTGTCCATTCCTTCTCACTGAGTCTTTCTTACAACTCCTTTCCACAAAACCAGTGGAGGAAGACCTATGAAGCATTTTGAAAACAGATGAGTCCATTCAGAAGCTTCTTCATTACATTTAGCCGGTAATAGCATTTTTCTCAAGTGGGTTCATATTTTAGGGGAACATAGTTTGCACAAATTTATAGTAGAAGCTGATGGTAGATAGTTCTGACTAGTAATACCTTTTATCCAAATATATTCCCTTTCTTAAAAATTTTCTCACCAGAAGTACGGTAGGAGGAGCAGAACGGTTCTGACATAAGATTCACTTCTCATGTAGTTTTGCTCAAATTGTAGAAATAAATGGCAAAATCTAGACTTGTGCCAAAAGCAACGAATTCCTTATTAGATCTTTTTATATCCTATCACCAAGACTAGCTTGCAACATTTTATGGATTCTTACATTTTATGTCTAAAACAAGATGTTTGGAATATATTTTTTAAAATAGCGTGGTTTCAAGATTTGTCATTTTTTTTATCAGATAGCTTGGTGGAGGTTATATTACTGGCAAGACTTAAAAATTGAAGAAATTAGTAACTTGAAAAAAATTGCATCCATTCTGACAATTTTGTTTTGACTATTCACTTGACTCATATGTAAAAGAGAAGGCATAAATTGGGTAAAGGTAATCCTCAACATACAAAAGTTCATATTGTGACCGTTCAAAATTACAATGACACTAGAAAAAGTGACTTATGAATGTTTTTCACTCTAGTGACTGTTGCAGCATCCCCATGGTCATATGATCAAAATTCAAATGCTTGACAACTGACTCATATTTATAAGGGTTGCAGTGTTCAGGGGTCAAATGATTCCCTTTTGTGACTTTCTGACAAACAAAATCAAAAGTCAGATTCATTTAACAATCATATTACTAACCTAACAAATGCAGAGATTCATTTAAAAACTGCTAGAAGAAAGGTTGTAAAATGGGGCAAAACCCACTTCACAACTGTCTCATTTAGCAACATCAATTTGGGACTCAATTTCTGGTCCTAAGTTGAGGACTACCTGTACATTGAACAATCAGATGATTCTGAATTATAAGGTTTGGATGACTTCATCCACAACTGGAAAATCAGGAAATAAGATTAAAATGCATAGCTTCCACATGGTGGTGCAGTGGTTAGAATATACAGTAGTATTGCAGGCTCACTTGTTGCTTACTGCTAGTAGTTTAATTCTCACCAGCTCAAGGTTGACCCAGGCTTCCATCCTTCCAAGGTAAAATGAGGACCCTAATTGTTGGGAGCAATATGCTGACTCTGTAAACCACTTAGAGAGGTCTGTAAAGCACTATGATGTGGTATATAAGTCTAAGTGGTAGTGCTATTGCTCTTCCAAAATATTTCGTTGTAAATCTTTCTCACTTTCTACTCTCAGCAGAGCTTCTTTTGCAGGAGTGCCCTGTGATTAGACATGCTCATTCAGAAAATAGGCTGAGGATCTAGTGATTGTCCTCTTCTCTCCTGGCCTATGCCCAATTGTATACCTGAATGTTAAATGGAAACAATGCTGCATTTAGTCAGTACAAAACCTTCCTATATTCACCTGGGAAAGAATTTCTCTTCCCTTGTCTTAAGGTAATGTAACTGTCATTGGATAGAAAGTAAAGCCTTTTTCTCCTTAACAGAAACATTATGGTTTACTTATGAAAAGCATAATGGGCTTTCATTCAAAGGCACCATATGGCTGCTTATGTGATTTCTCCACAAAAATTGCTGTAGCAGTAACTAAACAAATGACACTGTGGTGTAATATAATGCCTGTCAAGAGTGCCAATAAAATGATGTTTTATTCCTCTTCTCTCTTTTCCTCACTATGTTTACTTAGCACAATTGCAAGCCACACAGTAGAATATCTGTGGGATAGAAATGCTTCAGCTCCCGGGACAATTTCTAACATTTGCAGCTTCAACAAAAGTTCCCTAGATGTTGGTTGGAAGGTTTCTTTTTTCAAGGAGGATCCTTCAGGTGTGGTACCTACCTGGCTCAATAGTACTAAGTGCAAGAGGGATCTTGAAGTCCTAGTGGACAATCATTTAAATATGAGCCAGTGGTAGTTTGCAACTACCCCAAAAGCTAACACAGTCCTAGGCTGCATTAACAGAGGGGTAGAATCAAGGTCATGTGAAGTATTAATACCATTTTGTAATGCCTTGGAGAAATTTCCTGACAGAACAATTAATCAGTGGAACAACCTGTCTCCAGAAGTTGTGGGTACTCTAATACTGGTGGTTTTTAAGAAGAGATTGGACAACCATATCAGAGATGGTATTCAGCCAGTTCTGACAGGCTCTGGAGAGCCGATAACGGAAATTTTGAGTGGTTCAGAGAACCGGCAAATTCTACCTCTGACTGGCCTGGCCTCCATCTATTCTCTGCCTCCTGAGTCCCAGCTAATCGGCTGGGTCTTCTTTTGTTGCCCTGCACAGGAGAACAGAGCTGGAAAGCAGGTTAATGGGGTGGGGAAGGAATGGGGATTTTACAGTATCCTTCCCCTGCCATGCCCACCAAGCCACGCCACACTCACCAAGCCATGCCCACATAAATATTATCGTTCCACAGCAAAATCACATTTCCCCCCCAATTTATTTCACATAAACCATATAAATCTGAAGAGTGGGAAAAAGAAAATCCTTCATCTATGAACATCATGGCATTGGGGAACTGATACATTCACATAAATCTTTTTAATAAAATAGAGATGTATAGTCAGGAATACTCAGGGATACATCTAACTTGTATACTCAGGTATGCATCTCTCCTTAGGAATACCTGTGCCACATGACTCATTGCCTGCTAATGATAAGGACAATACTTATTGTTTTATGTATATGCTTCTCTGAGAAGCACAGAGCTGAAGAAACAAGCCTGAAGATGATGAATGAGACTTCATCGAAACGTTGCCTAGATACTTCCAATTCTACGCGGGAGAAAACCCGAATAACCAAAGATCCATATATATATATATTTGTTTTTTTAAGTTATCGCGGGTACTTACATGTGTGCTGTTCAGCTTCCTTCGGGTATTATCCCACGTCATTGTAGTTCTGTTAAAGTTGTAGCAACGTTTCAGCAGAATCTCATCTGCCATCATCAGGCTTCTGTATGGATGTGGGTCTTACAGCTCCTGGTTTTTAAATTTGAGGCTGGTTCATTCTGATTGGCTGGGAGCCTGGACCTATTTCATTGGACTTGGAGTTTGATTGATTGGTGTTCCTGGTTTCTTCTGTCTGTTTTGTGGCTTTGATTGGCTGGCAACAGTCTGTTCTTGTGTTGGAGGCTTTCAGTGCAGCTTGGCTCCGTGTGAAGGGACGGCTGCTCTTCATTAGCATATATATATATATATATTGGCTAGGTTGCCACATGCACAGTTAAAGTCTAGTTTCCTATTCAATGCAAATTAGGATCTATAATCCAGATATTATCTTGCAAACCATCACAATTCAGCAACTAAGAGAAAGAAAGGAAGAAAGAAAGATTATAGATAGATAGACAGAGGAGAGAGAGAGGGGGAGAGAAAGAGAGAGAGAGAGAGAGAGGGAGAGAGAGAGAGAGAGAGAGAGAGGGAGAGGGAGAGGGAGAGGGAGAGGGAGAGGGAGAGGGAGAGGGAGAGGGAGAGAGAGAGAGAGAGAGAGGAGCAGGCAGGCACAGACAGACAATGTTCATAAGGAATAGCCCTGAAGGAAAGGCAGAAGACCAGCTACCAGCTGATTGATGAATCAGATAAGCAGGGCTTGAGACCATCCCAAGAAATTAATGTCAGAAAGCATCTCAAACAAGCCCCTCCCTAGTTTACACAAAGGTAAGGTGAGGGAGAGTGAAGCTTCTGTTATTATACCTGTTACAATAAAAATAGTCCTGACTTTTATGGCAATGGTTTCTTAGCCTGGTCTACTTTGTCCAGCTGACATGTATTGACTTTAAATGAAAGTGACAAGATTGCTAATCTCAAGTTACCCTCCTGATCTCCACAAGTGCAAAGCATATACTCTGTGTGTGGCAAGTCTAGTTCCCATGCTAAAATGGGAAAAAATTAATAAATGGCTTTTAAATCTTAAAATGTTTGCAATATCTGTCTTGGTACATATATATTGTTGTACACTACCTAGAGTTGCATTGGTTGAGTTGGGTCACAATATAAATGTGATAAATAAATAGATAAATAAGCAAGCAAGCAGTTGGACAAATTGCTATTTCTACAAACAGATAAATCAAGATCATGTAAATTAATACCAATTTATAATGCCTTGGTAAGACCACACTTGGCATACAGCATCCAGTTTTGATCGTCACAATGTAAAATAAACGTTGAGACTCTAGAAAGACTGCAAAGAGGACCAACAAAGATGATTAGGGGACTGGAGGCTGAAGCATATAAAAATGGTAGCTGGAATTGTGTATTGCTAGTTAAATGAAAAGAAGAACTAGGGGTAATATGATAGCAGTGTTCCAATATCTAAAGGGTTGCCAAAGCACCTGTGTCAGGGTTCCAAGGAATAGATCCATATCAAGCAAGACTCCAAGGCAGGTAGATTCCACAAAGAATAGCTTTATTGGAAATATTATATTGGCAGAGATCTGGTGAAAACCAATTCTGAAGACTTCTGTGGTTTTCACTAAATTAAAAGTAAAAGTTTTAAACTTTCTTAAAACAATCAGTCACATGTTCCAATTATGGTGCAATCTGGCAACCATCCTCTGACCAGGTGTGAGAATGTCCTTGGTTTCCAAGAGAAAATATTTTGTTTTGGCTACAGAATCCTAACTATCTCAAATCCCCCCTCCCTATCCCTCAGCTCCAGTATGGAGTTGTATCCTTTGCATACTAATGCTATAACACACATATTGTCATTTTGACATCACTGTGGTTTGTTACAGATGTCATGTCAGATACTATCTTTTACTTTGAGGTTAATTAATAATAAATGTGCAGTCTCTTTCTATGCACAAATCTATCCTTTGCAATATTGTTGTATCATTTGGTATCTTTACTGCAAAAATTGACTTTCAGATAGGTTTGGATCATCTCATCCAAAGTGCAACAGATTGTTCTGATTTATTTTGCAGCTGGGTCAGGATTTATTGCAGATTTATTGTGCCTCAAAAGTATGTACAGGCCAGTTTCTATATATTTATCCTTATCTATATACTGAACATTATTTTCTGGTTATTTATATCCAATAAATATTATTCCCTGCAGGTGTCAGTAATATAACTTACATGGCAGGACCTGTAGGTTTGTTTTATATCTATCTGCCTGTCCTGATGTTCTTAAAATTATTGTCTTCTGGAGATAATGGTGATGCAGCACTTGGATTATTCACATAGATGTGCTTCAGGATTGCTGATCAGTAATTTCTGTTGTGCTCTTACTAGCAAAAAGCATATATTTTGATGTTGGCAGAATTGGACAAAAGGAAGCTTCCTGATATAGCAACAGCAAGGTATTCAGAATTGGCAACCTTGCTCTAATTGTCAAGTTACAGTTTAGAGGAGCTGGTGATTATGAAGTAGAGTGGTGCAAAAAGATGTGATAGCTAACATAACAAGTATAGTATTGCTGTCAAACATCTTCTCAAAAGAGGGTTTTCAGAAATGGAATAAATCAGACATCTAGAAAGATGCCCTGGGTTATAAATGTTCAACTAATATCTCCTAAGTAGGCATCAGTAGGTCATAAATAGGTCATGAGATATCAATAGGTCATCAGTTCAACAAGTCTTTTTTCTAATAGAAGATAATATGTGTACTTTGGGGTTGAACTGTGGAGTCCTTGGTGTTTGTATAGCTTGGTTACTTTTTGCAGGTATTCCTTTATCCAATTAGATGATGATTTTCTGGGTGCCTGATATTTTCCCCATGAGATAAGTTCAGTGAAAGTTGTATGCAGGAAGTACTATTTTAAACTGGGATGATCTGGAGACAGAGACCAAATGGAGTAAGCAACCATTGCTGTATCCATACTGAACGTTTTTTGAGAAATACATTTTATGGCTAACAATTCTTTTCTTCCAACATTAAAATTGTGCCTGTGTTTCTGAATAGCACATTATATATTTACACCTCCATAAGGTTTTATTTTGAATCAAACTCAAGAGAAATTTGATTTAGATGTAATCCTCTACTTTTATATTTTAATCTTTTAAGAGGTCTTCTATGATTCCATATACTATCCCACTCACTTTCTATTTGTTGGATAAATGGTTCATTTTAATTTTAAAATAATTAACTATTTGATCATTTGTTTGCTCCATCAACATTTTATTCTTTTCATTTTATCTTACATTAATAGTTTGAGGGGCCAAGGTTTCTAGAGGATCCTGGGTTCATGGAGGCCCAAATTTATGACATAGCATAAAGTTCAGCAGAGCTTCAAAAGTTGTGTTTCCTGAGAACATTTCTATTTATTATTATTTTTTACACTTTTCAAATTCTGATATTACATAAAATAGCACCAGAATAAACTTGTTTTCTATCATTCAGAATGCAGGATATTGAATAATGGATTTAGCTGGGGAGAGATAACTTCTGAATGAATGTAAAAAACACAAGTCGAAGGATGGTTTGAAAGAGAGAGTTTATTCAGAGAGGTCTTGGATGCTACCTGATTGCATGTGTTCAGCTTGATGCAGGCCAACCATCTATCAGGAGAATTTTAATTGAGCTTCTTGCACTGTGCAAAGTTTAGACATGTTTACTTAAATGGCTTCTTCTAATTCTAAGATGCTGTTATCTTTTAGGCAGCAAAACAATGAGATTTATTCCTTTAGAAATTCAAATGAAGATTTGGAAAGATATGCATCTGTCTTTGTTTCGGTTAAGCAAATCCCTGGATTAGTCTTTCCTTGAAACTGAGCAAAAGTTCAAGAGCATTATTATTGTCCTTCCTGGAATACTGCTACTTTAAATCTCTGTGTATCTAACCACAATGACATGACTTGGCAGAGCTTCTCTACATCCACAACTAGTAAAATTGCATTCTAAAATTCATCACACAACCCTGTAAGGCTAAGTAAAAAATATATATCAAATTTTGTTACAATTCTAATTCTTATAAAGCAGAGAACCATGTCACTCTTAGGAAAGACCTCAATCATTTTGATATGGAAAAGTCTTCTGACTAGGCAAAGACAATAAGAGATGGGCTCCACTGTGAGGAAAAAACCCCAGAAATAAACTGAGATTTCCATGGTGGGAAGAATTCCTTCAGAAAAAAAAACACTGATAACAAGATTCCAAAAATAGTGATGTAAGGACCAGGCCATAATCATAGTGTCTCACAATATTTGATTCAAAATGTTCCCAATTAAGGAGATAGGTTATAAAGACTCCTGGGTTGAACATTTATCTTATGCTCCTTTTAGCTTTCAAGATCCAATATTTGCTGCCCACAAATAATTAATTTTCACTAATGTTAGTTAGAATGATAGTGGAGTAGGAGCAAGGATGTAAGAATCCAACAGGATTCAGAAGACTCAGGAAAAGAAGGTGCTATATAAAACAAAGCACAGAAATGTGTTAAATCCACTAATGTTTCTGTTGTGTTTTGTTATCATTAAAATTGTATAGGGAGATGAGAAACCTAAAAAAATGGCAAAGGAAGAAGAGTGTCAATTTCTGTTTAAACAATGAGCCAAATATCTTTTCCTTGTTTTGTGGAAATTTACACCAAATTCATTTTCATAAACCTAAATTATTACCATCTAACCTATCTAACAAAGCAGGATCCAAACATTTTGATGAAATCAGGGACAATTGCTTCAAGTTCTGTCCCTTTTGTATATTTTATGGATATTGCACAAATATACAAAAGGGGCAAAGCTTACAACACAATAGTGCAACACTACTTTATTGCCTGCTTTGAACCTCTCTTCACACAATCTATTTTGGCTATACATACTGAGAGAGAGAGAGAGAGAGAGAGAGAGAGAGAGAGAGAGAGAGAGA
>BLBF01000041.1:24312492-24365692 GCA_015471245.1 Laticauda colubrina
GAGAGAGAGAGAGAGAGAGAGAGAGAGAGAGAGAGAGAGAGGAAGGTGGTGGAGGAAGACGAGCAGGATGAGGAAGACGAGGAGGACAAGGAGGACGAGGTTTACAGAAGCTTTCATTGCAATAATTCTCAGTTACTCTATATTTATTCTTATAGCATAAACCAATGATTCTCAATTTTGGCAACTAAGCCATGTAGAGTTCAACTCCCAGAATTCCCCAATTCCCATAAGAATTACATTAATTCCCATAGAAGCTACACAGGGAAGTAATGGTGTCCAGTTCAAATAGTGATGATGGGGGAAAAATGAAAACAGGTGACACAATATTGCAGTACAAGGCTCCACCAGCCTTTCATACTTGCATCTTGAAGTTGGATGCTGGTTTGTAAACCATTATACTATGTTGTTGCAATGAATTTGTGTCCCTTCTGCAGATTCCTATACTCTTAATGCTCCATTGAGTATATTTCCGATACTTAGTCCTCCTTTGAGATTTCCAGTAGCCACCTTTCTATCAAGTCCTGTGAGGTTGTAAACTCATAAAACAAGAACCACCCAAATTTTTGGAATGAACTTAGTTCACAACAGAGTAATACAATAGAATTGTGAAAGATACCAAAGCCATTCTTTGGATCTATTTATTCATGATGTGATTAAGGTAGAGTTACTCTGAGTTTCTTTCAAACTTTTATCCCTCCCTGGATTAAGGAATCTTCTGTAATGGTCCAATTCCCTCTTACCATGGTCTTGCTCCATTTTTCATGTTCCCAGGCTCTGTTAGATATTCCATCATATTTTCTGCCCATGAATTGTACCTGTCAAAAAGTTTCTTCTGGCTACTGGCTATGCCTGAGTGGATTGTAGAATGATGTCTTACAATGTGGCCACTTAATGAGAAGAGGACAGCCTATGTTGCTTCACAAAGGAGTTTCAAAGGAACACTTTGCTCAAAGAACCATCAAACTTCTGAAACTCTAGTGACACATGTATCAGGCTCATACATTCTGCCACAACAATGTTTTCACATCAGAGAATTTCAAACTGAATGTCAACTATTCTCAGCTAATTCTCTGTCTCATTCATAATTTTAAAAAGAAGTGGCAAAAATTGCAGGTATATAACCATTACACTATAAATGTCAAACAGAACAAAATTCTCCAGATGGATTTTGATTCTGCTCTGTCCCAAGTATGATTAGTTACCATTTTGTTGTTGCTCCTCTAAGAGTGATGACAACATCCTTTTATGTAGGTCATAATGATACTAATATTTATCTGTTTGATACTTCTAGCTGACAGGCTAGATCCCTTCTCTTTGTTAAGTCAGCAAGAACATGTGACTACTACCCTCTACCCTCTATTATAATATTTATAACTTTGCAAATGATTTCCAGAAAATTAGCTTGATTAGTACTGTGACATATATATTTGTATGTACTTTGGTCAACTGTTGTGTTCAAGCTAGTATATGATTAAAAACTTCCATATCATTAAAAAGCCAATGCAATCCTAGGCTGCAGAGGAATAGTATCAAGATCACATGAAATATCACCACTACTATACATTGTTTTAGTAAGACCACACTTGGAATAATCTCATCAGGCTGAAAGGTTGACTCAGCCTTCCATCCTTCCAAGGTGGGTAAAATGGGACCCAGATTGTTGGGGGCAATATGCTGACTCTATAAACCGCTTAGAAAGGGCTGTAAAGCACAAAAAGCTGTATATAAGTCTAAGTGCTATTGCAATAATGCATCCAGTTTTGTTCACCACTATACAAAAAAGATATTGAGACTATAGAAAAAAAATCAGAGAACAGCAATAAAGATGATTAGAGGGCTGAAAGTGAATACATATGATGAAAGCTTGCAGGAACTGGCTGTGTCTACTTTAATAAAGAGAAGGACTGGGGTGACATGATAGCAGTCTTCCAGTATTTGAGGGGCAATAAAAAAGAAGAAGGGGATAACCTATTCTCCAAAGAACAAGGGCAAGACAAGAAGAAACAAATGGAACCTTAGCAGAGATTTAACTGGAACTAAGGAGGAATTTCCAGATAGTGAGAACAATTAATCAACGGAATGGCTTGCCCTCCAGACATTGTGGGTACTTCATCACTGAAGGTGTTTAAGAAGAGATTCAACAGCTGTTTGTCCAGAATGGCATAGAATCTCCTGCTTGAGTTTAGACTAGAAGACCTCCAAGGTCCCTTCCAATTATGTTATTCCATTATTCTTAGTTTAAATAGTGAGTGAGAAAAATCAAGGAGGCAATGGTTGTAAGTTATATTGGATCACAACTTGGGTTAGCTTTCCATTTCTGGCAATAGAGCTCCAAGTCTAATCTGAGACTCAAATGTTATCTTTTTTTTAATGTAGCTCATTTTTTTTCAGTCTGGACTACTTGCAGATGTGTGGACTTCAATTTGAGGAATTCCCCAGCCAATGTGGGCATGGCTAGGAATTCTGGTAAATGAAGTCACACATCTGGTAATTCCTCAAGCTGCAAAACAATGCTGAATGAATAACCATCAGCTCTGCATAAAGCCAATCCTAGGATTTATCCTCAGCATCTTGAGAGATAACTTGGAAAGAAGTTGTCTATAATCTATGGAAAGCAATTGCCAGTAAATGTAGATAATGCTTGGTTATAGGAGCCAGTACATGGAAGCTTCTATATATCACTAAATTATTGGAATGGTATGATGCTGGAGAAAAAAAAAGCTAGAATACTGCTGTTTTTCTGGGCATTGATTCAATATGGTTAACCTTTTAACAACATAAAACAGATTGAAGAGTTGTTCTGGAACTCACAACCTATAAACTGTGCAGACTAGAATTGCCACAAGCATTGGAGCCCAGACACAATATGCTACAGATGATGAAAGCAGACACTTCTGATGAGACATATGCAATATTCACTTGTCTGAAAAGGAGGTCCTGTACAGTGAAAATTGAAATGAAAATGAATAAGAGAGAGCAGTTTGTCTCCTTTTAAAAAAATTAATGGAAAACTAAATTGTCCAAATATTTTGGCTTCCTACTCTAATGGATGAGGAATTAAAAGAAAAATAAAAAGAAGCTTAATGATTCGTTAAAATGCACACATGCATACAACACACACATATACACACACACACTTAGAACACATTCTCTCTCTCTCTCTCTCTCTCTCTCTCTCTCACACACACACACACACACACACACTCACACACACACACACACACACAAACCAAGAATTCAGGATTATAACAAATACTTTAAATGTACTTCTTATAAATATATGACTTTAAAGTCAATGATTTATGTTATGAGCCTTAGTGGCACAGTGGCAGGGTGCAGTACTGCAGGCTTCTTCTGCTGACTGCTGGCTGACTGCAATTTGGCAGTTCAAATTTCACCAGGCTCAAGGTTGACTCAGCCTTCCATCCTTCTGAGGTGGGTAAAATGAGGACCCAGATTGCTGGGAGCAATATGCTGACTCTGTAAACTGTTTTTAGAGGGCTGTAAAGCATTGTAAAGTGGTATATAAGTGCTATTGCTATTGCACTAGATTTTTATACAGGTAGTCAGTACTTAATAGTTGTTCAGTGATTATTCAATGTTACATTCTAATGTAATGAGGAGTTTTGCAACTGATCCTTCTAGCTGCAGCCATTTCAGTTTCCCTATGATCACATGATCATGATTCAGGCTCTGGCTTGCCATTATGATGGTTACAGCATGTTGCAGTCATATCATCGCCAACTGTGACCTTCACAGCCACTTTGTTGCCGTTGTTCAATTGCTAAGTCATGTCTGACTCTTCATAATCCCATGGACCATGATATGCCAGACCCCTCTGCCCTCCACTGTCTCCCAGGGTTGGCCCAAATTCATATTCCTTGCATTGATGAGCATAGTCAATGGAGAAGCTGGTAATAGGTTGCAAATAGCAAATTATGTGATGCACATTTAATGACCACATTGCTTAATGATTGAGTTGCTGGTCCCAATTACCATAATTAAATGAGGACTATGTGTATTCAACAATGGGAAAAATAATACATATTTACATTTGGATCACTTTTCCAAAATTCATCCTCTTAAAAAAAGTAGTAGTTATTTGCAGCCCAGTCAGCATCTTTTGTGCTGAAACCTAAATACATCTTTAGTTGTGCTCATGGTTTACTTGAGAGAATCTGTCACTGTTTGGAAAATTTCTTACAAAACATCACCCTGAGGAGGAATTTCCACACATACAAAAATGTAAACTATGGATAATTATTTAAATTTCATACGAATTTATGTCTAAAATGAAAGCAATGTCAATTCAAAATGCATGCAGTAATTATGCATTGTATAATTATGGGCATTTGGCCAGTAGTGTGTTTTTATAATACGTTCACTGTGGGTTCATATGAATGCATTCTGCACAGATGTGGACTTGATGCACAATGTTTTGCATTTTCCTGTAAAAAGAGCATTGTTGTTGAGATTCATTGTGAAATATGTAGATGAGCTTTTTTAAAAAATAAACCTATTGCAGATATTGTAACCTAAATATGGGATACCCTCATACTAGTGAATGAGAAGGGAGAAAGCTTTTTGGTGTCTTACATCAGGGAGACAGGTTTCACTGGAAAATATAACAAGAATTATGAGTAACTTTTTAAAAATGGCAAGCTAAATAGAAATTCAGATTAATTTAGATGCATAACTGAAATTGTCTCTTGATAAATGGAGATGGAATCAGGGTGAATAATGTTTTGCAAGAACTCTGGTATCTGGAGAGAAATTGTGTGTTCCAGATCTCAAAGATTCACTGATGATGTCTAGTTTGTGAATTAGCATTAAGCTCTTGCTAATTTCTGCCAACTCTTTTCTGCCAAATCTCTTTTCCTGTTTCTTTTGGAGATGTTTTGCTGCTGGGAAAGAGGACCATAATGAGGGATCACTAAAGATTGGCATCTTTCCTTCTTTCTTCAGCACAAGTGGAACTTGACCTTGCACAAATTTGAATATTATTTATTGCCTTCGATGTTGCTTAGTGCAGTCATATACATTAAACTTCAGATTCAGAACATGGGATGACTTTGTTTCCATACATGGAGAGAAAAGCATGGATGAGTTCTATTCTCTACAAAGGTTAAAGTGATGATTATGAAGAGTAGGAGGAAGAGCAGGAAGAGCAAGAGGAGGAAGAAGAGGATTGCAGCTGAAGGTAATCAGTTACAAATTAATAATTTATGATGCTATGTGCATACTCAATTCACATTTGGCATTTATCAGAGAAAAGCAATGAAAACATCCCTTAGTTGATTTTTTTTAAGTTGGGGAAGATATATAGTCTTTTCTTGCCAGGAGATGAGACAAAAATATTCTTAGCTTGAGCTTGACTTACAGTTGTTCCATCCATGCTATTTTCTTGCCAGTATTATGGAACAACAGTCCTGAAAACAACAGTACTAATGAGTGTCTACCTTACGAGTACCTTCAGAGTTGAGGAAGACCCAACTTTGTTGGTCTTTCATAAAGCCTTGAAGACCCAGTTTTATGCTTGAACCTTGGCCCAGAGCATGTGAAGGCCCCCCCTTTCCTGGCTATATTGACCAAATTTGCTAACTTTTTTTTTCTCAGCTACCATATATATTTTATTTTGTATTATATTGTAACTATTTTTAATTATTTTTTTATTGTTCATCACTGAGAATCACTTATCTAGGATGGAGGGGAATATAGAGAATGAATGAATGAATGAATGAATGAATGAATGAATGAATGAAATCACCCAATGTTATCCTGGCAATGCTTCCTAATGAGTAGTTTATCCAATATTTAGATGGGCAATTAAAAGATCTTTTATCAATTTTTAGACTTCTACCAAAGGACAAGCTAACCTCAGGCCTCCTTATAGAAACTGCTCCCAAGCTTTTATCTCCAAGCATGGTAGTTTATCATATCATTTTAAAGTGAATGAAGATAGCTTTGACACTAAACTGAATCCATCATATTCTTACTATGTTTCCTCCTTCAGACATTCCTAATATTTCTGAACAATAGGCATTTTGATGGTCAGACAGAACCTTAGAAGGAAAACTTTGTTAGCCTGTTTTGCATCCTTTTTTATTATCTTATTAATCCTCTAACATTTATATCTCTGCAGGATATTTTGCTATATTGCTATCACAGACTGAATTCTGATTTTAAAAATATTTTCTTCTTATTATTGGTTTATTTATGCCTCTGGGAAAATGTGATGAAGTGGAATGAAGAGAAGATACCAGACAGTGCAGACACTTGCTTAAGATTTAAACAAATGGACTTTTCTTAACTTCAAACAATGTATAAACAGCTTGATTATTCTGTCAATACTAGCCAATCCTGGGACTAAATACATTTCCAATCTTGTCTGGGTGATAAAGGTTTTCCTAGACAAAACTTGTTCTTCCATCTACATTTCAAGAAGTGTTGTGCATTGCTACACTTTGATTAGCAGTTCCACCACCTAATCTGCACAAAAATATTTATCAGAATCAACCTTTCAAGCTCCTTTATTGGATCCCCTTCTTGGTCTTGTCAAGAACTGCTAGCTTCTCTGTGGTTCTCTGCAGTAATAGCTTCTCTGAGAGATAGGAAGGCCCACCCTCTGTTTCTGGGAGCCAATGGGAAAGTGGTTTGCAGAGGCAGCAAAACAAGAGGTGCCATTCAGATAGTTCCCACTGAATGCGTGTGTACAAATCTGGAACCAAATAGTATCTAACTTTCCTTTGAGCCTACGAGACTACCTTAACCCTGTCAACTGCCTGAAGTAGTCCATTAAGTTTTCTTGGCAAGATTTTGGGAAGTGATTTACCACTGCCTTCTACCTAGAGTTGAAAGAAAGAGACTTCGTTTCCTAAGGCAAGACTAGAACTCACAGTCTCCTGGTTTCTAATTCAATGCATTTGAACACTGCACCAAACTCATTCTCACCTATAATTTACCATTCTGCAAATATTTTAGGTATTCTAATAATGTACATACAAAAAAATTACATCAAGCTTACCTCAAACCTTCATCGAATGAACTGAACTTCAACCCTGTCAAGTTCTCTTTCAGTCATTTTCTCATTTTTCCCAAAGGCAAGTTTGTTTTGACCTCATTTTATCTGGGTTGAAAAAGAATGTAGCTTCATGTACATTTATCCTAATAGAGATATGTTTTTGTGAACTTTTCCTAGCTTATGCTGCTTGTGTAAGCAATTTTGTACTAATATAATGCATATTTTTCCTTGTAATTTTTTTAGTGCACTTTTCCCCATCAAGCATTCTAATAGTGGGTGCCTTTAATCTCATGCATTGCTTGGAAGAGAACTCCTCCAGCTTCCCAGAAAAAAGTCAAACATAATTTTTTGTGTAAACCTCAAGGAGATGCTTCACTCTTCCAGAAATGCTATCAAAGTGCTCCCTTAACATGCTTTTGAGAAAGGAAATATTACCCTGCATCTAATTACTAAAACAGAATGGTTCCTTCCCTTAATCATGTATTAGCAAAACTTATATATTATTTCAGTTCAATCTCTCTCTCTTTTTTTTAGTAATAACAGCTTCTGGGTGTCTGGAGTACAATCTGTTAGTAAGAGGGAATGTTTACTTCAGGTGGATTGGATAGGGCTGCCATATCTGTTCCAGATGATTTCTAGATGAAAGCAAAGAGTTGGGATTCTCTGTCTTTCTTTGCTCCCACTTAGCACTTGTTCAGAGTTTTGAAGCCCACATCTGGAAACCCTAGGATGGCCAATTCTGTTGAAGTGCATGGACATGACAATGAAAACACACAGAAGTGGAAGCAGTGCCTCCATGCTTCTCAGTTTCATTGTGATAAACGTGCCTTTTCACTTGGGTGATTAAGAACATCCTGAAGCCTGGAAAAGATGACAAGGAGCAACTTCATCATTTTGCTTTCTGGGAAATGCATATTTTTTTTGTTTTGGGTAAGGGTGAACTGCCATGGAAGCCATTTTATGAGTAGACAACCCCTCAAATGTAGCCATCTTCTGAAAGTAACAATGAGAGTTTTCAAAATGTGCTCACTAATTCCATGAAATTGTCTTGGACTTCCTTTTGCTGTATAAAAAATGCAAAAGAGTGAATCAGGGCCAATTTGGTATATTTTACTAAGTCAGAGGATAAGACTGGCTGCACACACAACCATACATAAATGTCAGCTTAATTTTATTTCAACTCAGTAATGGGAGATCATCCTCAACAGTATTATAAAGCAACTCCACACCATTTTATGTGCCTCAGAATTTATTAATTTAAAGTAGCTTTTTACATTACCTCCTGGTTTGGCTGGCTTTACAGTTAATCATACATGTTAACTATGTTAACTATTCTCTGTGTGTGTGTCTAGGAGGAGTGTTTTAGCATTGGATTTTGGATTCAACTTTATACCTTTCTGCTTTATACAGGAAAATTGGCAATATCTGCAAATACATTCTCAGCACAAGAGATGTTTGAGCATTATATTGATTACTCTAAATACAGTATAGACATATAACTAATTACAAAATATGGTAATGCTCTCCAGGAAGATCAAGAGGTAATGACCCAATACAAAAATATGTAGACAGAACAGAAAGGAGGAATATCTTCAATTAAATATAATTCAGTACGGTGTCATATGCATTCTGTCCTGCTCTCACCTTTTATCCCTTTCGATTACCATACACATGGCAGGAATAGTAGAAAGAAGATTTGCTGCAAAACTAACAGGCCAAAAGGTTGAATTAGAGGCATAGTTTGCCATGAACTATATTATCTTAATTCCCAGTCTGACAAAATTTTGAATGTAATTTAAAATAGATTGTTACAAAAGGATTAAATCTGCATAATTCAGTTAACTGAGGAAAGTTTTAGAAACAACTTGAGCAAATGACCTAAAACTAAAAATTAAGGGTGTACAAGGTGGCCAATTTTCATTTCAACAAGGCACTTTGCCCCATTGAGGCAGCTCAATTACTGAGATGATGCAGTTTGCAGTGAGTCACCTCAAGTCACCACAAACTTTCTTCTACATTGTTGTGCTTGTGTGGGAGGCTTTTTCTGCCACCTCAGGAAGTTTATGGAACTCTTGGGAGAGGATACAACCACAGCAAGTAAAATGAAACAACGCAACAGTCTTCTTTGCTATAGAAGAAGGGTGGATTTCATAAAGCTCCACAACATGGCATCAAAGGGTTAAGCTTCGCTTGAAGCATCATCAAGTGAAGAACCCTTTGAAAGCTTACTCACTGCCCACTAAAAATAAAGCTCTCAGGAACCATCTATGCTGCTCCGTATTGCTACACTATCCAAATCTTATTACCATATAGCAGATTAGGCTAAATGTTGATTTGAATGGAGAAAATCTGAGCTTGGATTTCCAATTATTTGCTGAGTTTGCTGTATGTCTTTAAGACAACTATTCTGCCTCAGCCAAGTTGCTGTAATGATAACATGGAATTATTCCTGCTGTGAAATCCTTGGACTAAGGGAAAATGTGCAAATAATAAATTATCATCTCTTAAAACTAAGTTAGCAGCCAAGGCAAGGCCTCTTCTGTTCCTCCTATAAATATAGCATAGTAGTTCTGGAATCCCTCCTTGCTTTGCTTCGTTCATCTCCATGCGGTTGTCACCACCTCATTACTTACTAGGCTTTATAGCTCTTACGCCACTGGAAATACTAACCTAAACTAACCTTGATACTGTCGTGATTTTCATAATAGGCCAAACATATATTGCTTCTGACCCAGAGTGGCCTCAGTCAGTTACAGTAATTTCTTTCCCAACATTTTGGAGAGATTTAGCCAATGCCAAGGAAGGGTGCAGCCTTTTTTGTTTGGGTGTAGATCAGTATTTCTCCACCTTGGCTGCTTGAAGATGTGTGGACTTCAATTCCCAGAAAGCTGTGCTGGGGAATTCTGGGAGTTGATGTTCACACATCTTCAAGCTGCCAAGGTGAAGAACCACTGGTCTAAATCAGTGTCAAACTGGCATTGAACATGAGCATAGTTTTTTTTTCCCCAAACACTCTGCTAAACAAATAATTCCCTCAACACTGTCAAACTATTTACTATGTCTGCATTACTGTTACTACTACTATTAATCCTCCCATCCTTCCTTTCACCCATCTTCTCCAGTGGTGGGATTCAAATATTTTAACTACTGGTTCTGTGGGTGTAGCTTAGTGGGTGTGGTGTGGCTCAATGGGTGTGGCTCGGTGGGTGTGGCAGGGGAAGATTGCTGCAAAATCCCCATTCCCTCCCCATGCCACGAACTTGCTTTCCAGCTCCGTTCTCCTGTGCAGGGCAACAAAAGAAATCCCAGCCAATCAGCTGGGACTTGGGAGGCAGAGAATAGGTGTGGGTGGGACCAGTCAGAAGTGGTATTTTTGCTGGTTCTCTGAACTACTCAAAATTTCCACTAAATGAAGGTATAATAGTCATAGTCAAATAAATGATTAACAATGATAATAACATATATGTATACTTTAAATGGATAATATGAGAAGTTATTTAAACTCTAAGTAAGGACTATGGAAATGATGCACAAGAGACTTGTAACCAACTGACACACTGTATGTAATTGAAGATGGTTTTATGTTTTCTCTGTGTATGTTTGTTTAAAAAAAAATCTTCAAAAAAAACAAAAACTATTGGTTCTCCAGAACTGGTCAGAACCGGCTGAATACCACATCTGATCTTCTCCCACTTATGACTATTACTGTAACTTTGTTGCTTGTATCCTAATGATTTTTACTGACCATTTCCTAGTATGATTTGATTGCTTATTGTAACCTATGACTATTATTAAGGATTGTACCTTATGATTCTTGACTCTTAACAATGTAACTTTTCTTTTATGTATCCTGAGAGTATTTGCACCAAGACAAATTCCTTTTGTGTCCAATCACACTTGGCCAGTAAAGAATTCTATTCTATTCTATCCTATTCTAAACTGACACAAACTAAGAGATCCTACTTCCTGTTTAATCAAAGCCACAATGGAAGCAAAGGGAGTGTTTTACTAAAAAGGTGGTCAGCCAATTTGTCAATCTATCTTTTTTTTTTTTTTTGCACTGTACAGTAAATGCTGCAATCTGAACCTTTCTGGCCAAAGTCCAAAGAATGGCAATTCTATAGATATACCACTTCCAACATCTGCTTTTGTTCACAAAATAGAGTGCTCCTGTGACTCTCCTCCAATCAGAATAAATTTCACATTTTTTTCTTTGCTGTTCTGAACACCTGTGTTTCAGCCTTATAGAATAAATAATAATAACAACAAAAACCCTTTGTGAAACCATTAAAGTGGGCGTTAAAGAAATAGCAGAAATGTGCCCTTGGCTCAACCAACCATAACACTTTCCCAATAAAGAAGCTCAGTCCTTAATGAAACAATCCATGCAATTTTTACATATTTGTCAGCAACTATTAATAACAAAAATAATCCTGTGCTGCAATCTCTTCTGTATGAGGCACTGGTGATGAGGAGAAACAACTACTCAGAATCATTCTACAATACAGCTGTGACTTGACAATTCTAGTTAAAAAGAAGGATGATGTTTCATACAGCCCACAGGGAAAGGTTCAGTAAAAAGACTGGGCTTGGAGTAATTTGCAGAATACTAGAGATGTTGTAGCAATGATGTCAGGTTGAGGTTTTCACTCTTGGGGAGGTGAAACCACACATCCCCGCAAACTATGTTTTGAAGTCTCTGACATTACCTGAAAGCCCATAATATAATCATTCTGTGAAGGTAAGCAGACGGGTAGGGCTGATCTGTGCCTCAATGAAAAAAATCCTCTTTTTACCATATTTTCTCATCTCGTTACTATATTTTCTCATCTTGTTACCATATTTTCTCATCTTGTTATCATATTTTCTTATCTTGTTACCATATTTTCTCACCTGAACAGGAATTATACACTGTCAGCCTTCCCAGGTATGCCAGATAGAAAATATGAGAAGATGAGCTAATAGCAACAGCAATAGCACTTAGACTTGTATACTGCTTCACAGTGCTTTACAGTCCTCTCTAAGTGGTTTATAACGTCAGCATATTGCCCCCAACACTCTGGATCCTCATTTTACCCACCTCAAAAGGATGGAAGGCTGAGTCAACCTTGAGCCGGTGAGACTTGACTGCCAAATTATAGTCTGCCAGCAGTCAGTCAGCAGTAGCCTGTAGTACTGCATTGTAACCACTGTGCCACTGTGGCTCATAATAGTATGTTATTGTAAGGCTACATTAATAGAATTATGCCAATCTGAAAGTACATTTCATCCATTGTCTTTTTTAAACCACCGGATCCATTGGGCAGATCCTTCTTAAGTTGTTCCTCTGACCGTTAAGCCACTGGGGGTTTCTCTTTTTCTTATTTAATGTTTTCCTAAGCAGCATCTCTTCTCCTCATCCCTCAAGATTATTTCCACATACCATTAATACACTTGCACACTCAAGAGACAGGGTCTGGAAAGGGGAATAAGCAGAATCTTCCAAAAGTAAAGCAAACAAATATCGGAATATCATTTAGATTTGGTCAACAATTATTTTGTAAAATCAAAAGAGATTTGGTGAAACCTATAGAGAAGAGAAATTCAAATGTTTAATGAATACAAAAAGATGAGAATAGATTGAGAATGATGACTACATAAAGAGCTAAATGTACTATTTAAAACAATCCCCAGGAGAAGAGGATAAACTTAGTTAGAGGGAAAGAGCCATTGATTGTTTCATACATGCAAAGTAATAACATGTTTCAGTGCAATATCTGACCCCAGGCATTTATAGCTTAGTCAACTAGTTATGATTAAGCAAATCTTGGTTGACCTGGAAATTTTAACAACCGGGAAGGAAACAGGATTACAGAGAGAAAAGAGATTAAACTGCTACAATGCCTTCTTAATCAAGCTCAGTAGAGCCTCTTCCCCCCCCCCCCAGGATATTTTGGGGAAACAGAAAGGTTAATAGTAGCAAGGATATCAAGCCACTGAAATAAGCTGGGCTGAGAGAAAGTAATTGGCCCACAGACACCCAATCACTTTTCATGCCTAAGGTGGGGCTAGAACTTACAGTCTCCTGATTTCTAGATCAGCACCTGACCCACTGTACCAAACTGGCACTAATACCAATGACTTCTCATGCAGGGCCCCCCATATCTGGTGAACCTCAGAACTGAGGAAAGGATTTTATTTTTTATTTATTTATTTTATTTTGTCAAGCGATTATTAGATAACAGGTATAAATATAGACATAGTTATGAATACATGAAATGGATACGAATAAGAAAAAAATAGGATGAATGAGAGCTGCCATTTTGTGAAATACTTGCTTAAGAATATCTACTTGCTGCTTTTCAGAGGAAGGATGAGGGACTATTAGAGAATATACTGTGGAGGTAACATAATAAATATGCATTACTGTCACCAAATAAAAGGATACCAATTGGGAAAAAGAAAATATGATTTTAGATTTTCCTTCATGTTTTCTGCATTTGCTTGGAGATTATGAAAATGCAGCAGCAATGAAATGGTGAGCTCGATAACTAAAAATATATCAGAAGTTGTATTGGCAATGTTTCCTTCTTTTTTTCTCCCAGAGCAAACTTTGAGATAGATTGTATATGGTTTTTTTTTTTTAAATCACAAATTTCAATGACAAGGAGCAAAATTGTGGAACTCCAAAAAGATGCCATTAAAAGGAATTTCAAAACTGTCAAACAGGGAGGGGGAAAAAAGAGCACATAATTTTATAACAGGGGTGAAAAAAAGTAACAATTTTTGAGAAATCGCATTAGTGTATCATTCCCAATACATCAGCCATTAGAGGGAAAAACCTAAATTATACCTTGTAACAAAGTAAGAATGTTTTCAATGTTTAAAGGTAATTTTGTATTACTTCTACTGTTACTTAAACTCTTATCTCTTATAAATATCTAAAGACAGGGCCCCAGTGTTATTACCTATGTCTTAGGAAAGAGCAACAATTTCAACTCCATTCACCTACATTTCTATTTTGCCAAGTGCTATCAAGCAGAGGGTTGCATAATTTGTGATATAAGTGAAATAGATATTTTTTTCACGCTGCACATTTATCACTCTCCTATGGGCCTTGCTACTGACAATCAATTCATAAAAGATGCTTGAAATTGTCATGATGCACTTATTTGCTCATGATCTTTGATACAAATAGTTTCTGCTACCAAAAAAGGAGGGGAATCTAGCATTTCCCCCCCTTCTCAAGTCTTTTTTGGCTGTCATTCTGAATGTGCCTTAAAGCTATAGGATGCTTTTATTGTGGTTGGTTTATTTTGTTATTATTACAATTTCCCTGATGTTAAAGTGCATCTTGCAGCCTTTATCTTGATCCATACCAAAGACAACCCTGTGAGGTAAAAGTTGAATGCTTCTATTTAGGCTGAAAGTGTATGGGCTGGGAACAATCTCCATTATCTGGAAGGAAAGCTGGTAATTCTGCTGAAGTTAAAAATGCAACAAGAGTTTGATTACCTCTGAAGTAACAATAACCCCAAACCATTGGGGGAATTTTTTTTTTAATTAAACCTCAGTTTTGGAGCAAAATAATTCCAAAAACTGATTGAACACCATTTCATTTATTTCTAGATCATCCATATTATTTATTTTGGATTAAGTAGAAATTAACAGGTCTTATCATATTATATGTGCCAACAGCTCATCAATGTCAGAATCATGTGCTGTATACAGCTATTTTGTAAATGACTTCTGTAGGTAATAATCACTCTTTCTACATCTCCAGTCTTACTGTTCAGTTATATTCTCCCCAAACTGAAGGTGAATATATAATTATCTTCCTGCTGAACTATACTCCATGCTTTTGATGAAAGGTCACCAAAAGCAAGCCTGTGGCTTGTTTTTAAGTTTTCTACAGGAGTTGTTTTAATTAATTTATTTTATTTACTGACATTGCAATATAAAGCACAGTGTTTTCCATGCAATTTGGCTACTCAATTCAAAGACCATTTGATTACAAAACTTCCAGTAGCAAGCTTTCCCTCCATCATTTGGATTATGAACAGGAATCTGGGCATGGCTAGTCTAGTGAAGAGAAGGACTAGAGGAGAAATGGCAGTGTTACAATCTTTGAAGGGATTGAAGGGCCACGATAGAGAGGAAGGGATCAAGCTATTTTCTAAAGCACCTGAAGGCCAAATAAGGAATAATGAATGGAAACTGATCAAGGAGAGATTCAACCTAGAAATAAAGATAAATTTTCTGACAGTGAGAACAGTCAACCAATAGAACAGCTTGCCTTCAGAAGTTGTGGGTGCTTCATCATTGGAGGCTTTCAAGAAGAGATTGGACTGCCATTTGTTAGAAATGGTGTAGGTTCTCCTGCTTGGGCAGCGGGTTGGATTAGATGACTTACAAGATCCCTTCCAACTCTGTTAATTTGTAGTCTGTAATCTAGCAGGTTCTAGAACCTATTTACTAGAAGCAGAAAATAGAGAAAGAAACCTTGATTTGTGTTCTGGCAAAGCAAAATCTATAAATGCATGTTTGGACAGCCAGTTTAATTAAGCAGTTAAGGCACCAATCTAGAAATTGGGAAATTGTGAGTTCTAATTGTACCTTAGGCACAATGCCAGCTGGGAGACCCTGGGGCAGGCAGTCCAAGTTATCTCAAAGAGTTTTGCTGATAAAGGGACTGGACCAGAGGTGGTATTCAGCAGGTTCTGATCAGTTCTGGAGAACCAGGAATGGAAATTTTGTGTAGTTCGGAGAACCGGCAAATACCACCTCTGACTGGCTCCAGCCCATCTATTCACTGCCTCCCAAGTCCCAGCTGATTGGCTGGGTCTTCTTTTGTTGCCTTGCACAGGAGGATAGAGCTGGAAAGCAGGTTAGTGGGGTGGGGAGGGAATGGAAATTTTGCAGTATCCTTCCCCTGCCATGCCCACCTAGCCACGCTATGCTCACCAAACCATTCAGCACCCACCAAGCCACACCCACAGAACCAGTAGTAAAAAATTTGAATCCCACCAAGGACTAAAGGCTAAAACATATGAAGAATGGTTGCAGAAACTGAGTATGTCTAGTTTAATGAAAAGAAAGACTTGGGGTGCCATGATAGCAATGTTCCAATACATGAGGGACTGCCACAAAGCATCTGAATGAAGAACTAGAAGCAAGTATGGAAACTAATCAAGTAGAGAACCAACTTAGTAGGATTAAGGAGAAATTTCCTGACAGTTAAAACAATTGATCAGTGGAATGACTTGCCTGCAGAAGTTGTGGGTACTCCAATACTAGATGTTTTTAACAAGAGATTGGACAACCATTTGTCTAAAATGGTATAGGTCTCCTGCTTGAGCAAGGGTTGGATTAGAAGACTTCCAAGTCCTCTTCTAAATCTGTTATTCTCCTGCGGGAATAAAGATAGGAAGCACGAGCATTGTGTTCACCATCTTGAATTGTGCAAAAAAAAAAAAAGATATGTAAATAAAATGTATAAATTTTATGCCTCTTGCACACACAGTTTTTAAATGTTCCATTGCTATTAAATGCTGGTTATGAAATTCATTAATATTCAGTAAAGGCAGACATTCATACAAACACACAAACATATTCTGAAGAAGAAAGGAAGTATGTTTACACATGCACAAATGTGCACACAAATTTTTTCAGGTTTTTCATTCCCTCCTCCCCCCACTTTTTTTTTTTTTTTTGGGCCTCCCAGTATGATTTGATATGTTAGCTTAAAACTGATTCCCTCTCAGGCTATGATGAAGAACAGTATCACAAGGTAAAAATACAGCATTTCTGACCTGATCCAGAGCAAGCTGCTGGAAATTTATTTGGAGGGATAAGGGAGAAATATATTAGTTAGTGAAATGGAGCTTGCTGCTGAGTGCACAAAGGTGAATTTATTTGTCAGAAGTTTGAAAGAGGTTTATGCAATGAAGTATTATTGAACCAGGCTATTAGCAGAGTGAATTGCTACTATGACACACCATTAAATTGTTTTTAGTATCCACAAAGGTATCATTTTGCTGCAGACATAGTTAGTAACCAAGTTATATATTTACTGGATGGCAACAGATCTTAGGGAAAAATAGTGCATTTGGTTAAAAGTTGAACATCCCTAAATAAATGAGGGGAAAAGTTGCTACAGACATTGTTTTATGAAGACTGTAACTCCCAGTTCCTCAAGACAATGGTGAGCAGTTGGGTACTGAAGTGTTTTTGCTGCAAGGCTCTGCTTTTGTTTTATGTACTCATTCATTTATTTAAAAGATTTATATGGCTGCCCATCAGGACAGCTTACAACAACTATGAAACCAATAAATAAAACAATCATAAAAACAATAAAATAAACAAAGACAGATAGGAAGAAGTTTCTAGCATTTCTTATTGTGAGGCAATGAGATGAGGATTCCTTGCATACTACAATAAATTATGTAAAATTATTGGATTTGTAGATCTTTATCTGGTTGCAGTTCCAATTTGTTGAAAATGGTATTTTGTAGCTCTCCAGCCAATAGAAGAAACTTTATCAACACCTATGATAATGGTGGTATATGTGGCATTTAACCTGGTCTTAAAAGAAACTAAGCAAGATTGATCCTGGCTATACTTGTATACAAAACCACCAGAAAATTCTGAGACTGCCAGACTGAGAAATGAAAAAGAATCTTGGGTGGGTGGGGAGGAACAAGAGATCACTTCTGTGTTGTACAATAGTCCAAGAGAAACCAGATTCTGTCCTATTAAAAAAAAAAATCAGTTTGCGCAACTTGATTAAGTCATTCACATACTTTAGTTACACTACGTACATTTCCTTTCTGTTTCACTCTGGAAGTCTCCATGCAGTAACTTTTCTTTTTATTTCATTTAATTGTAAAGGGAAGACCATCTCCTAATGGATGAAAAACTTAATACAATCACACAGCTCCCTATGACTGATCTGTCTGTTTAGAAAGATACTGTTCAAATGTGGAAGAAGATTGGTGGGAAGATGATGAAAATATAAAGTCCAATATATCTATTTGTAACAGTATTCCAGAATCAAAAAAAATGACCAAGTTTTCCCACTAAGAGTCATGTGAGATTGATTAGACTAGGGCAGAGGTCGGCAACCCACAGCTCTGGAGCCGCATGTGGCTTTTTCATCCCTCTGTTGTGGCTCCCTGTCACCAGTCAGTGCCATTTTGAGAGGAGCTTCCAAGTTGGAGAGAGGAAAGCATGGTACACCAGGAGGAGACTCTATGGCAAGGGGTGGGTTTTTCGATCGACTCCACAACTGATAGGGCTTTCAGTTAGGATAGATAGAGGAAAAAGGATGCTGTGCTAGGAGAAGACTCTATGGTGGGGGAACTAGACTTCCAGTTGTCAGAAGAAAAAGGATGCAGCACTAGGAGGAAACTTTATGGTAGGGAACCGGACTTCTAGTCGGTTTCAGAATTGAATGGGGGGGCATTCAATGGGGCCAATGGGGGGCCATTGAAAAGTCCGGTTAGGACTTTTGTGGTTCTTTGAGTGTTTAAGGTTGCTAAGCCCAGGACTAGGGTATAATCTGTTCCAAAGTCTCCCAATAAATTTCCATGGGTGAAAGTAGGCTTGATCCTGGATATTACAGGTTCTAGTTTAACCCTTTAGTTACCTCACTACGCTGATTGCTGGAAGTGGTCCCCATTGTCTCAAAGCACTTCCACACCAGAAGCCCTGGTTGTGCAGTAGTTAGAATGCAGTATTGCAGGCTAATTCTGCCTATATCCAGGAGTTTGATCTTGATGTGCTCAAAGTTGACTCAGCCTTTCCCTCCTTTAGAGATCAGTAAAATGAGGACTCAGATTGTTGGCTGCAACATCCTGTTATAACCCACCCAGGGAGTAGTATAAAACACTATGGGGAAGAATATCAATCTAAGTGCAATTGCTATAAATATTGACCTTCATCACTCTTTAAACCAATGCTGGGTGTGGTTGGCTACATGATCTTTACTAATTATGTGACAAAATAATATCTGTTTGAAAGATGGATGCTCCCAGTTTGTTCCCAGTTTTGAAAGAGTGTGACTTCTGGGAGCCCAGTGGTTTTGTCTAGCTTCTTGGTTCAGATACTTCAAGTTATCTATATTTTCCCAAGTTTTCTATAGGGAGAAGACTACTTAAAAACCATCCTTCCACCATAGGAAATTTAACCTGATAGAAACCTACTTCATTCTACATTCCATTGTTTTCTTGATTGATTAAACTCCACCTTCAGCTCTTCTGTTGTCTCAATTTTTCCAGCAACTGTGTGAGATTTCTTTCTCAAACATCCTTCAAAAGCATGTGTCCTTTGTAGTCAGGTTAACATTTTTTGGCTTCACAACCTCTTCTCAGTTTGTAAAAGAAGAGATTCCTTTTCCCCCCTATCTGTTTTAGGTCCACCCTTTCATTTCAAAGTTGCTGTTAAAACACCCCCAGCAATCTAATTAACCATATTTTTCTGCCAATGACATATGCCCCTTGCCATATACAAAAACTTACATTACTTTCAATGGATTGATATATTTTAATTGTGTGCTTATGTTGTACTTATATTCCACTTAGCTAATGTAAAGAGTATTCCTTCTCTTCTCTTCCTCTCCCTCTCCCTCTCCCTCTCCCTCTCCCTCTCCCTCTCCCTCTCCCTCTCTCTCTCCCTCTCTCCCTCTCTCCCTCCCTCTCTTTCTTTGCTGTTTTTGGTGTTTCACTTGACATAAAAATCTATGCAGTAGGTTGACCTGAGAGAGTATAAGTGGTCCTGAATCACCCAGTGAATTTTCTGACTCAGAGAAGGCCTGAAACTGGACTCACTAGTCTAAATTTAACACAGTAACCATTATAGCAGTCTGGTTCTTTATTAATTTTTCCCCCCAGGACTGGTGCCGGGAAAAGTCTCCATTGTATCAGCTTACTTAGAAGTACAGCATAGGTTGTGTGGCAAAGCCAGCTCTATTTACCATTGCTTACTGTCTTCTATCTAAGATGGCTGCCTTACTTAATTAATAGCACTACAAACAACTAATCTGCTTTCTCCTTCTCTTTTACTTTTTTAAGACTGCAACCATCAGACTGTTGACTAATCACTAGCCAAGCCAATCACTGGCTTCTGACTGGGGCTGCAAGTTTTCATTTATTTAATTAGTACATCAGTCAACTAATGAGCAGTTGATTAATCAGGAAATGGAATTTTATTCAGCAATGGAAGATTTCAAACAGCGGTATCATGAGTTATCTGCCATTTGTTTGAAGTTTACTCTTTGATATAACATGATTTAAAAAAAAATGAAGCATCACATTTTAAATAAGGATATAGAAATAGTGAATTATCATTACTGAATGGTATGTTGCTTCTTCACAGATGCTTTCAGTATCTCAAAAGAGGCCTCCATCTTGATAAGATGCAAATGGATGTGCCCTTAAAGCAATAGAAGAGAACAGGCATATCTTTAGAAACTTTGCTCTTGAGTATATTGGCTGTTTACAAGAAGAAGAAGAAAAAAGTTAAAATAAATACACAGCAAAAGAAGTGCAGTCCAATTATTTAAATGCTTACTTCTGACTAATCCTGCTCAATCCCTAAGGGGTCTATCCCCAAGAAAGAACTCAGCCTTACTTACATCCACCCAAACAAATGTGTTCAATCTAAATCTGGTGCTATATTTTAATTTGAAAACCTTATAACACAACGAGATTCAATCACAGGCCTTTAATTTAATCATATTTCTGCAACTTACTGGAAATAGGGAGGGGGTTGGAAGAAAATTGCCGAAATTAACATTTTAATTTGGCTGCACTAAAGTGCAGAAGGAGCTTTAAGGGAAAATTTGTTAAAGAGAGGGTGGGAGCCAGAATGAAATATATGTATGTAGATATACATATTAGATTAAATGCTTTAGAACATAAATCAGTGAAAGAAAAGTAATAAATAATACACGGTGGAAATGTGATAATGTTTATTAAGAAGCAACAGCCTTGTCATCTTCATTTTCTTCTTCACTGATTTTCTTCTCAAAGGGCATGCTCATTTGGGACTCCCTGCAATTTAGCCTGAGGCCACTCTCTTTAATTCTTGGTTTCAAAAAAAATACCTGCTTTGCAGAAATAAGTTAAAAGCAGTACAACTGAACACACTGAAGGTCTTTGCATTAAGCTCCTTAAAGAAAACATTGTGAATCTTATTTTTTAATGCTATTATGAAAACCTTGAGATAAGTATTTTCAAGGAATGGAAAGACAGAAGACAATAGGGAAACATGCACCTAAAGACTGGAGAACAATGCTACATTGCTCAATCTGAATTTTAATCTATAGAAGCCTTTCCCAGTCAGGTGTTATCCAAATATGTTGTGTGCAGTTCCTAGAATTCTGGAATATCAGCCACAATATTTGCAGTCATTAGGATGGGGACAGTTACTCTACAATCCTTCTTTTTTAGTTTGGGTGCAGTCTTGAAGGAATGCTAAGAACATAAAGAGTATACAGGTTGGATCAGTGTTTCTCCACCTCAGCCAGTTTAAGATGGATGGACTTAAACATGCTTGCTGGGGAATTCACAGACCCCAGAATTCCCCACCCAGCATGTTTAAGTCCACCTATCTTAAACTTGCCAACGGTGGGATAGAAACTTGTTTGGTCTGGATTACACAGAGGCCAATCTGAAATCTCTTAGGAAAAAGTGGCATTGGAGCAGAGGTGGTATTCAGCAGGTTCTGACCAGTTCTGGAGAATCGGTGGTGGAAATTTTGAGTAGTTCAGAAAACTGGTAAATACCACCTCTGACTGCCCCTGCCTCCATCTATTCTCTGCTTCATGAGTCCTAGCTAATTGGCTGGGTCTCCTTTTGTTGCCCTGCACAGGAGAACAGAGCTGGAAAGCAGGTTAGTGGGATGGGGAGGGAATGAGGATTTTGCAGTATCCTTGCCCTGCCACAGCCACCAAGCCACACCATGCCCACCAAGCCTTGCCCAGCAAGGCATGCCATGCCCATCAAGCCATGCCCACAGAACTCGTAGTAAAAAAAATTGAATTCCACCACTGCATTGGAGGTAATAATATTTCTGAATCCAAAGACAAAAAACAGTTGAAAATCCTGCAATTTATTCAGGTGTGCAATATACATTTTTATCTGTACACATATCTGTGATATGTGTGATATCCCTAATTGCAGTAGAGATTAATTTATAATTTTATCTCAAATTTTGTATAGCAGAAACATACACTATATAGATGTTCCCATTATACTGTTTTATAGATATATACCCATTTGCATTTCATCTAGATATAGGGTGATTTTGTCATACTGAAAGCATTCATAGTTCCATCAAAATGATAGCCTTGGTATAAATCTTGGTAAAATATTCAACAGTGTGAAACTTTAGTTAAAATCTATTTTTTCAAAAATATCCTGAACCTTGTATGTTTGATGGACAATCAGTAAATCTTATTTTTCTATAACTTATATATCCATCACATCACATGTCCAAATGTCCATCAAGAGCATAAACTGGCCCAATGTCTGATTTTTTTCAACATAGACCACCCTGTCCTTGAATGGCTGAGTGGAGTGCACATTAACATTTGAACCACTGTAAGTCCATTCATTTGCCATATGCAAAATAAAATAATTCTGTAGCTTAATATCAAAAGTGCTATCACCATTACCTCTGATAGCATTTCATGATTGAGTTTCTGGAATCCCTGAAAATGACAGTTCCATACTTTATCCTCCATGGAAAAATCAATGAGATTTGAGGGCAGTTATTTTACCAAGAAGACATGACATGTTCTGATTAAACCTCTACTCTTTGATGGTCTACATTCAGGCATGTAGAATTTACCCCTTTCCTAGTTCAGCATTCTTGTGGGCATAATTTACATACTACTAGATGTACTAGATTTTCCAAGATAAGTCTTGGAAAATTTTGCACATCTCCACAAATGACATAAAGACTATAGGTCAATTGTCCATAGATGTCTTGACTGGAGTTGATTTCTTTTTGTTTTGTTTTTTTAATATATTCATGATTTGGGGTGGGGGTGGGAGTGGGATGAGATGATGAGAGAAAAATTGTTATTTCAAAAATTGGAAAGTTTATTTCAATAACAATTATTTCATGCCCCAAGTTCTTAATAGTTGCTACTTCTTAATAATTGCTATATCTATTTATTTATTTTGTCAAGCAATTATAAGATAACAGGTATAAGTATTAACATAGTTATGAATATATGAAATTAATACATATAAAAAAAATAAAAAGAAACAATAGGACAGAGGTGGTAGGCACATTGGTATGCTTATGCACACCCCTTTCTTAGGAAAGGGGTGAGGTCAATAGTAGACAATCTAAGGTTAAAGTTTTTGGGATTTGGAGAAGAAACTACAGAGTCAGGTAGAGTATTCCAGACATTGAGCACTTGGTTGCTGAAGTCATATTTCCTGCAATCAAGTTTGGTGTGGTTTACCTTGAGTTTGTATCTATTATGTGCTCTTGTATTGTAAAGGTTGAAACTGAAGTATTCATTGACATGTAGAACAGTGCAATATATAATTTTATATACCATACTTAGATCAGATTGAAGATGGAGTAATTCAAGGTTTTCTAGGTCTAGAATTTCAAGTCTGGAGGCATAAGGTATTCTGCAACAATTAGAGGAATGGAGAACTCTTCTTGTGAAATATTTCTGGACTTCTTCAACTGTATTAATATCAGATATGTAATACGGGTTCCATACTGATGAGCTGTATGCAAGTATTGGTCTAGCAAATGTTTTGTATGCTCCAGATAGTAATGTGATATTACCAGAGAAAAAGCTACGTAGGTTTAGGTTAACAACTCTTAATGCCTTTTTGGCTATGTAGTTACAGTTGGCTCTAGCACTTAGATCATTAGAGATGAGTATTCCAAGGTTCTTGACAGAGTTTGGCATCAACAAGGTGTTGACTATTCAGCTTGTATTATTTTCTGATATTTTTTTTGCCAATATGTAAGACAGTGCATTTATTTGTTGAGATTTGAAGTTGCCATTTGTTTGACCATTCTGATACATAGTCAAGATCTTTTTGAAGGGTAGCAGAATTGTCTGTGGTGTTGAATAGCTTTACATCATCAGTGAAGAGAACGCAGTTGCTCTTAATATGATCACAGAGGTAATTTATGTAGAGTATGAAGAGAGTTGGTCCTAGAACACTGCCTTGGGGGACACCACTATTGACAGGTACAGAATTTGATAGGACACTCCCAATTCTGACCATTTGTTGTCTGTTTGACATGAATGCTTCTATCCAGTTATGCAGGTGTCCAGAGATACTATAATATTTTAATTTTAGGAGTAGTTTATCATGTACCACTGAATCAAAAGCTATACAGAAGTCTATATAAGTTGCGTCAATTGCTTTGCCTTGATCAAGTTTTGTAGTCCATATGTTTTTGCAGTGTAAGAGTTGCAGATTACAGGATAGTTTTTTCCTGAAACCAAATTGTTTGTAAGAGAATAGGTTGTTTGTCTCTAAGTGAAGGATAATCTAGTATAGGCACATCTTCATTTGGACTCTTTTTCTATTTTAAAAATATTCAAAGAATGACACTCCATGCAATATATTTTGTTTGTTTACTTATGTATTTGTCAAAGTAGAACGGTGTGTGTGTGTGCGTGTGTGTGTGTGTGTGTGTGAGAGAGAGAGAGAGACTTGATGATAGCATTTTTCTGGATGGAAATTCTATTGTTTTTCAGTTACTTCTATTGGTTCTACATGTGTAGTATGTCCCAAAAGGATTAAATAGTTTCTTTTTTTCTAATATTAAAGTTATTAATATTTCATAGGTTTTTTTTTAACAAAAAAAGTAAAAGTAGAACATTTTTGAACTCCCCCCTCTCTTTTTTAAAATTTTATCTAGGACAATATCATTAAATTATTCTTGAATCAGAGAAATTAAAGGAGATTAAGCAGTTGTATAATGTTAAGGCTAATGATAAAAATTCTGAAATGTAGATTGTTGTTAGCAGCTTTAACTAGTGGAACTAAGGTCAAATTCTTCAGAGAATATTTTGAATGAGAAGTATAAATTAAATACAAATTAAAGAGCATCATCATTTGTAGATCTAAGCAGTTGCCTGTTTGAATGTTTCATCTGTAACATTTTAGAGCCAGTTTGGGAAGGGGGTCCTAGACTGTTGATATATCATTCATATATATATACTGTTCAGCTTCCTTTGGGTATTATCCCACGTCATTGTAGTTGTGCTTTTAAAGTTGTAGCAACCTTTCGGCAGAATCTCATCTGCCATCATCAGGCTTCTGTACTGAGTTCATACATTCAACTTTAAAAGCACAACTACAATGACGTGGGATAATACCCAAAGGAAGCTGAACAGCATACATGTAAGTACCCGCGAAAACTTAAAAAAACATATATATATATGTTATATACATAACATATATATATATATATTTAAATGTGCATATTATTAATCCTTTAATTACAATAATTTACCTTCTCCTGACAGACAGACATCTGAGAAATGTGTATTTATTAATATCACTGATAAGATTTTAAAATTCATCTATTAGAGAGAGAGAGAATTGGAAAAAGGGATGTGGTTTAAGTGCTGATGTACTGAAGTTATTTAGAAATAATAATTATTACTATTGACATAAATGGGTTAGTGATGGTGGTATTTCCAAGAGACAAAGTAATAAAAGAATATGCTTTGAAGTAGAGTACCTGCCAAATTTCATTAAGAGCAAAAAAATATGGGTGCGTTTCAAGCAAATCTGAAATTATTTAAAATCATGGTCTTAATAATCTTTCATTAAAACTACTGGATTCATTTGTATAACTATGGCATGCATGTAGCAAGAGATGCACAAATCTCCTTTTGTTGTATCACCTTATTTTTACTCTGACAATATCTTAAATATTTCTCATCAGGAAGACTCCTGCAATCTTATCACATTTCCATGCACTTCTATTTCAAGCAATGGATGTGTTGTTCTTTCCCTTGTACTTTATTCCATTCTGAGCGAGAATATAGACGCTTCAAAGGCAGTCTCTTGGTGGGGTGTTCCTTTAAACAAACAATGGTCCTGTGGCAGCTTAAAATGAAATCGACCATGTATCAGCTTAAATCAGGTCTATATCACCACCCCATGCATTCATTTCAAGACATTTTCTGTAAGTTGGAAAAGGGAAGAAAATTCATGTGCTGTTATACAGGCATTTCCCTAATCGGCACAGTTTGCAATACCACTTTTCTGCATGTAACTGCTTATAATGCCTTTGTACTCGACTTTCCCTGATATATGGGGCTTTTGTATGAAATGTTGAGCCAAGAATGATGGATACAGCTGTCAGGGCCATAATGGTGCCATTATTGGCAGATCATTCCATTCGCTCAAAGGAAATGTATGGCAGGATGTTTGTTTTTTACACTGGTGTGTGTGTGTGTGTGTGTGTGTGTGTGTGTGTGTGTGTGTGTGAGAGAGAGAGAGAGAGAGAGAGAGAGATTACTGCAAAAACTAAAAAAAAATTCCTATGAATTGTCTCACATTTCTACTTTGATCAAAGATAAGATACAAAGCAAGCAAGAAGCAAAAGAGAAAGCAGAATTTTTAGAAGGAGCTAGTTGTGCATATCATATCCACTAACAGTTGGAAAAGACAGTTTGGCTTACTGTTGCCCAAATCATTCCCCCCCCCCTTTTTTTTTTTCCTTGCCACAACACAAACCAGCTATAAAATTTTTTTTATATTTACAGAATTCCTCTCGACTTGGTATATGATGTATTAGATTCCCTTACACATACAAATCGCATTAGAATATGTGTGAGTTTTTTATATATGTTGCTGACTGAAACAAAAAAAAAATTACTTTTCCCAATCCTGGCTTTTCATTTATTCTTGTGCAGTTGTAAGTAAAAAAAAAGTAAAGGAAATTCAATTTGATTTGATTAAAACATGGATAAAAGTTTGTAGAAACTTCCTTTTCCTCAACAAGTGGACAAGATAAGTCTACGTACACTGTCTTTTTCAGAGGCAAAAATGGTTTTTTTCCCCTATTCTGCAGCCTCACCAACTTTGGACACAATCATCAAGATGAAACTCCCATGAGGTAGTGGTGGGTTATCTATATATTCTCAGTCATCCAGGTCATGGTTGTCCCAAAGGTGCTTTATCCAAGAGGCAACTGGACTTTCTTTGTTTTTCCCTGAAGATGTTTCACTTCTCATCCAAGAAGCATCTTCAGTTCTTTCAGAAAAAGCTATCTTTGGATAGAGGGGGGTTGTTTCAGTTTTGGTTTACAGATCAGAGAAGTAGAGCAGGGCATGGCTTTGATGGGATGCAATGGTTACAAGAGTGGCTTGGTCCAACACCTGATGATATATCTCCAGAATCTCCAACCAGCCTGGACCTCCACAGAACTGTACCAGTTTGCTGCCAAGTTTTCCCTGCTTCACCAAGAATCAGATCTTGACAGAGCTGAAAAATGATTGGCAGCAGGGGTGGGCTGCTCCGGGTTCACCCAGGTTTGGGCAAACCGGCAAATCCCACCCCTGGCTGGCCCCTCCTATCCCTCTCTGCTGCTCCCAGGAGTCTCCACATGGACCATTTTGGATGCAGGGTAAGTGCAGGGTCCATGTGGAGACTCAGAGAGGGGGAAAACAGGCCTCTTGGAAGTTCCAAAATGCCGGAAACACCCTTTTGCCCTCCCGGAGGCTCAAAGAGAGCCTCCAGAGCCCAGGGAAGGTGAAAACACCGCTCCCCACCATGGTGCAGGAGGCCAACCAGGCCACGCCTATCATGGCCACATCCACCCAGCAACCGGACAGAGAGCTGATTGCTGCCTGGTGGGCAGTGAGAGAGGGCACTTTGCAGGGATGCTGTTCTTCACCATGTTTCCACTTCCCTACAAAGACTTCAGCTGTGGCAGGCTGAGAACTTGCACTTGCTCTTCTTTTCATTGCCAAATGAAAGGAGCCTGAGGGATCATTAGTACCCTTCCATCACTTCCTCATTAGTTCTTAGATAGTGTTTTAATGACAGCTTGAGAGGCTCAGCATCCTGGCCTCTTACTATTTATGATCCCCACAGTGCTAATGTGCACTTAATGAGAAATTCTTGTCTTGCTTGTAAATCCTGTAGCCGGCATTCAATTTATTGACAGATGTTTGCTTGGGCCTCTTTAAAATTACTTCATAAATCTTCCAGGATAAAAGGCCTCAAGTTTGGTTATTAAGACAGGTCCTTGTTGACAGTTTCATATTTAACTGTTTAGAACTCAACTGTCAGAGCTTTTTTTCTTTTCCATTTTTTTTAAAGGAGTTGCATAGCAGATCGCTTGCATTTTAGAGGTCTGATTTACTCCATGAATTCTCTGCCTTATTTTGAAGGGGCTGTGTACCCATTCATTAATTTTTCTGTGACCTCATTGTGCACAAGCAACACTCATTTAACATATCAATATGTCAGCTGTGACTAAGTGTTTATGCTGATATGAACTGAGGGCTGAGCAACTATTACACACCCAGATCTACTGGACAGAACATTGATGCAACTTGAAAACTGAGTTAGCACTTTGTGCCAGAAACCACCAGGCATTTCCTAAGGAATACAGAATCTGCTGCCATCATAAAGACCAAGGAATTGATGGAAAGAACACATTTTATTAGATACATGTAACTGAAAAGACAGTTCAGGAAAACATCCGATATCAACATCACTTTCCTAAGGTCCATGCTCCAGCACATCTCCCTATCATCTTCATATCATCCATTTACTTTCCAAAGCACCTGAAGGCAAGAAAAGAAGCAATGGATGGAAACTAATCAAGGAGAGAAGCAACTCTGAACTAAGAGGAATTTCCTGACAGTCAGAACAATTAATCAGTGGAACGACTTGTCTCTGGAAACTGTGGGTGCTCCAACACTGGAGGTTTTTAAGAAGAGATTGGACAACCATTTGTCTGAAATGTTATAGGGTTTCCTGCTTGAGCAGGGGTTGTACTAGAAGGTTCCTTTCACCTCTATTATTCTGTTACCCTACCTATTTCTCTGTCTTTCTTCTTGCTTTCCATATCTCTTCTAGTGACCTGAAACAAGTCAATACTGGTGAGAGAGTTCTGATGCATGACTCAAATAAATCCAGCCAATATCTCCTTTGATCCTTGACCGTCCAATGCAACAGTAGCAAATTAGCCCTATAGTGAAACAAGTACTGCTCAACTGTTCTGATTCAAAAATTTGCTGTAACAATGTATTTTTTAAAAAAAAAAATCTGAGATGTTGAACAGAAAGATTAATCCTCTCATGCATCAGTACACAAAATGCAATCAGCAATAGGATATCGGATTAGGTGATTAGATGGGTAATTGGAGGACCATCGTTATAGATGAAAGAAAGGCAAAGGAGCCGTACACTTTCATTCTTTGTCATGTGCATGAATATGCATGCATGTCGCCGAGAGTCAAACAATACCTACTACTTATTCAATGTCTATGGAATTGGGCAGCTGGCTAAAAGATGAACAACTTCAGTTCTAACATTCTTAAGCTGCTTCCCCAAAGCAGTTCTGTATATCCATAGACAAAATAAGAGGAAGTATATTACCAAGATATATTTGAAATTGTGTGTATGTCAGCTTTGGAAGCCATATTCCACGCTGTCACATAGCCTGAGAAAAGTGGGAGGGGTTGATTTCAATTAAGTAGCTCTAAATAGACAAAATAAAATTCTTTTGTTAGCTCAAGGTCATTTAGTATGGCGTAAATGAAATAAGGATCTTACTTTTGGACGGATTGTGATTGGGCCATGTGATGATGATCAAGGAGAGATGGATTTGTAGTTAGGGAAATTGTGGAAATCTGAAAACTTTTAGATTTGGGATTCCACAGATGTGCCAGGTGCTTTTCTAATAAAGGTACTTTTGAGATATGTTTGTCTCGGAGTTACTGATTGGAATGGAGATTTTCTGGAATGCTGACATTATCCAGAATATAAAATTTTGCACCCAAGGAATGCCACTGCTCCAAGCAATTTTCCTGGGATTGGATAATGATGATATCCTCCCAACTCCAGATGATATACCTAATGTACCTGCCTTCTATTTTTCCCACAACTGTCCTGTGGGATGGGGGGAAATAAACAGCCCAAACTCATAAAGTATGAGAGACTAAGAAGGGGGCTAGAATTCATAATAGCAGTAGTACTTAGACTTATACAGTACACCATCCCACAGGGCTTTACAGTACTCTCTGGGTGGTTTACAATGTAAATTGTAAATATTGCCTCCAATATTCTGAGTCCTCATTTTGCTAACCTCAGAAGGATGGAAGGCTGAGTCAACTCAGCTCAGTCAACTGAGCCGCTCAGGATTGAACTCCTGGTAGTGGGCAGAGTTTGCCTGCAATACTGCATTCTAATCACTGCACCACCAGAATTCCCCACAGTGTGAGGTTCAGCCACTTAACCACTACACCAAACTGGTTCTGGCATATTTATATATTTATAACTCATATTTTTAAAGTCTCTCAACTTCTCAACAGTTCTGGGTAAAGAACCCCATTGAATTAAATTAAGAAGTCATACTGTATTTCAGTTAGGAACATAAGAAATTTTCTTAAAGCAGGTAATCAATTGTTCTATGTTTTGTCACTTGTGCTACTCTCCCAACATTATTAGGCATAGGACCATCCTTCTCATTATCTACATTCTGATATTTTACAATCTATATTTTTAAAAATGAGAGGCATTGAACATAGGACAACCTGCATTCAAAACCTACCTTCTACCATTACGTTCTGGTCAATATGCTTTCACAAACAGAGGTAGTATTAAAAATGATTTTTTTAAAGCAAGAAAGAAAAATTGGTATGATTCTGAAAGCTTACAATTCTTTGAAGAGAAACTGCCTTGCAGATACTGTATCAATCAATCAATCAATCAGTTGTCTTTATGCCTATCTAAATACAGGACTTCCCCCCCACTCTTACTTTTTTTTATTCATAAGCATATTAATTTTGTCTTCATGTTGCACCTTTGCTGCTGCATATAGTGTGTTTTTAAACGTTCATTAGTTGGCAAAATAAAAAGAATAAAAATAGAGAACACATCCTTTAGTCTAATCCTTCCTGAGGTCTGACATTAAAATAAAAGAATAGACCCCCATCAATGTGCGATACTAATGCAATTCATGAGCAAGTTAACACACTGTGTTTTGTTTCAAGACAGATTTGTTATTTTTGCTCATTTATGTGTTATTATTTGTGATTACTTTCCAAATAATAATTGCAATTATTTACGAGTGGGAACTTGTTGGCGGTTGTTTTTTAGAATCTTAATAGCCTTCTTAATGGTATTCAGGATTGTGATCCAAAAATATTGCCATTCTAACTGTTTAGGACAATGCTGCTGGGGTCTGTCATCTTTTTCAGAGACTGATTTGAAAGGACATGGGATTTGAGATGGCTGCCAGAAAATTGGCTGAATCCAGATCGTGATTAAACTCATGACATCAGCCAAATTGTAAAAGCATTCACTCCACTTAAGTCCATCATAAAAGATTCAGATCAGACATTGGAAGATAATAAGCATCTCAGCTAAAAAAAAAATGTGGTTTTGTATGTGTGCTTACTTGTAGTGTCACGTCATATTACATTGCTTGACTTATGTCACATCACATTTCGTTACTTATCTTGCATCTTATACTGACATAAGGGATTGTTTTGTTGTTTATTGTTCCTGTTGTTCTCCAAGATATTTGCTTGTGTTGTTTGAGATCTGGTTCATTTTGTCAAGTTGCTGATTGGAATAGATTTTATAGATGAAAAAAAGTGAATGGTTTAAGCAAATCTAACTCATGACTGACACAGATATAACTGAAGATAACAGGTTTCTGTATGCATTTCTTATTGAGTATTGATGCAAATAAAGTCACTTAAAGCAACTCTGGATCATGATGCAGGCTGGGCTACCTATGTACATGTCAATACATATTACAGCTACTAAAATACATGAAATTCCTTCTAAAATGACCAACAATATCAACTAAGTCCATATAGCCATTGGGGAGGGGAATGTTCCCTTATAGCAGTGTTACCTTATCTAATGTTATCTTATAGGACTGTTTCTTAACTGTGACAACTTTAAAATGTGTGGATTTCAACTCCCAGGATTCCCCCGAAACGCATGCCAGCTGCAGAATCCTGACAACTGAAGTCTACATTTGTTAAAGTTGCTGAGGTTGAGAAACACTGCCATATAATGATAAAGATCATCATTTTAATTTGTCTTTCTCACTTTTGTGCATCCTATAAAAAAGCTTCAAGGCAACAACATAGAATTAAAATACCAAGTCATTGGTGTAAGTACATCTCCCCTTGTACATTTTTAAAGAAACCAGGAATGTGTCCATCCATCCAGACATGCTTTCACTTGCTTTGTTAATTTGTGATGCTGTCTGTCCTCGTTTGGAAGAAAATGAAGCTGTGTGGATTTGTGATAGTGGATCTTTAGAATGTTGTGTTTGTTATTGTTCCTCAAGTCTGAGGCACATCTGGAGAAGAGGCATCAATGAAAAAGAGAGATCTTAAAATTGGTGACTTAATGCATTCCTTTTTTAAAGAAAAATGACACTATACAAATGAGGAGACAACTGCTTATGCTCTTTCATATGTATACATATGTGTTATGATGGTTAGATCTGTTAGAACAGTGGTCCCCAGCCATTTTTGTACCAGGGACCAGTTTCACGCAGAAACACTTTTTCAAGGACCGGTAAAATCAATTCTACCCCAATAGTAAAGGGCTTCTTTACTATTTCTTTACTAAAAATATATTTTTATATATATTTTAATCACGATTATTCATTCTTTGCGGCCCGGTACAAAATGATCCACAGACCAGTACAGGTCCGGGGCCCGGTGGTTGGGGACCCCTGTGTTAGAACATCTGGACTATACAAAGGAGAAATACCTTAGAACTGTTGATCTATAATGGTTATTTTTAAAATTGTATACTGAATATGATTTACCTAAATGCACCAATAATATCCATGCCTAGATGTCTTAGCAATCTTAAACACACTTGCAAGTCTTAGGATCTTAAAGGGAGGGTTATTCCCTCATCTTTTCTTTCCCAGGACTGAATGTATTTAATGGTTCTTAATTTTTTTCTTCATCATTAGACAATCTCATGTAAATGGAACAAAATCTATCCTCCTGATAGGAAGAAATACATTCATGATATGAATCACTTATCTATTTATGAAAAGTCTTCATATTCTATAGATGAGAAGATGAAGCAATATGTTTTCATATAGTCTTGATTCCATGATAAGCTTAAGGACTAAACAAATTCTGTATTGATAGAAAAATTTCCTTCCTTCCTTCCTTTCTTCCTTCCTTCCTTTCTTCTTCCCATCCTCTTTCTTTCTTTCTTTCTTTCTTTCTTTCTTTCTTTCTTTCTTTCTTTCTTTCTTTCTTTCTTTCTTACTTACTTACTTACTTACTTACTTACTTACTTACCATCAATGTATTTGTAATTCTTTCTTGTATATAAATACTACTGGGATTTTTCTTTCCAATTGAAGATGTTTTTTTTAAAATGTTCATTTTTACAGATGCACATCCGAAATGTATAAGAATTTTATTTGGTTCATTTTGTGTTTTGAATTTATAAACATTTGCATATATACAGTATATGGTAGCACAGTGGTTAGAATGCAATATTGCAGGCTAATTCTGCCCACTGCCAGCAGTTTGATTCTTACTGGATCAAGGTTGACTCAGTCTTCCATACTTCTGAGGTCGATAAAATAAGGACCCAGATTTTTGGGGGCAATATACTGACTCTGTGAATCACTTAGAGAGGGCTGTAAAGCACTATGAAGTGGTATATAAGTCTAAGTGATATTGATATGTGTTTGGTGTGTGTATACACATATATACATACATATTATGTTTTATATTATTATATAAATATATATTCATTCACATACACATACAGTATGTATAGAATATATCAAGTATGGAACAAAATAAATAATAAAGTAAAAGAAAACAAAGTGAGATATTTGTTAAATTACTTTTGCCCCATTTTCTTGCCACATTTGTTAAATAAATCACTAGCATTATTAGCAACATAGTTTTTAAATGAATCTGAACTTCCCCATTGATTTTGCTTGTCAGAAGGTTACAGGTGTGAAAAACAGTCATGTCACTTTTTTCATTGTCATTGTAGCTCTGGACGGTCACTAAATGAATGTTCTAAGTTGGGGATTTTCTGTACATCGCCAGTTATTTTATAGCAAATTAGCCATTTTCAGCAATTTATTATTTTTCTTTTTTTCTCAAAACTCATGCAGCATTAAGGCTCTGTTAAGATTAAACTACCAAATTTGCCATAAATTACTTTTTTAAAAAACCTATCCAAACCCAGCCAAACCTTTCAGTCATACACACTTCAGTATGTCAGCATGAACTAAAAAGAATAATTATCAAAAGGATGGAATACCTCACCATTAAAAGATTGCCTACCCGATACAGAGGATAATTGTTTCTTTATGGTCTACTTTCAGAGTATTCATCTTTTCCTGGCACAAAGTTCTATTTCTATACCGCACTTAATGGACATTAGGACTTTTCTCCTTTTCTGTGGAAAGTTAGCCATAAACTCCAGTTTAACGTTCAACCTTTGCGTTTTTATTTTTGGGGGCTTTTTTTTCTTTTTCACAGGAACAGCATCTGTTTCAAACTGAACACTGATTGTGCATGCCAGAAAACCTGGGCTCAGCTGTATCCTCAGGAAACAGAATAAGAGAAGAGATTTTGCCCCAGGTGCTTCGGTTCATGCTGTGTTCCAAGTTTCACTCAGACAGAAGTTTCATTTTTTTTCTTTTTCTTTTTCCCTATTCTGCTCATACAATTTATTAATGCATAGAGATCATTGGGGGGCAGCATCTGAATATTAACAAAACAGAGAAGTATCTGTGTGCAGAGATTTTTTTGGCTCCAAATTCAGTTTTTGAAGTTTCTCCAAGCTGAATTAGATTTCAGGCGAGCTCGCCTGGATGGGCAGCATGCCATCTTACCTAACCTGAATGCCAACAGGGCATGGCTGATGCTCAGGATCATATGTGGCTCAAGTGAAGGACTGCCTAAATTTTGTCAGGCTCACATCAAACCTCTCCTTTGAGGGACATAACAGGAACTTCCATCCCAAAACTGTACATGCTCAAGACCAAAGTAGACTTAACCAAAATTATTTTCCAGATATGTATTTAATAATGTCCCTGTTGTTTCATTAAAAATTATAATTAAGTCAAAATTTCAAAGGATCCCTTGGGTAACATGAGGGAGTTTGGGAAAGTCACATGTGAGACTCAGGTTGTACACTAACACAACAGAAAGTAAAGAAAATGAATGGCTTGAATCAACAAATCCTTACAATATGTCAATTACATGTTTGCTGGGGGCATATTAAAAGTTTCTCTTCTTTGGCATTTAGCTGAGCTAGCTGATAGCATCCAGATAAACTTGACATTCTAAAAAAAAATCATACCTAGTTAGTACTTGGATAAGGGATTTCCTGGAAACCTTCAGGCTTTAAACTGTATTGAATAGTTGACAGAAGAAGGCTGTGGCAATTCAACTTCTGTAGCACTGCCAAGAAAATTGTGTGGACAAGGAGATGTTCCCTTTAGTTTTTCTTATTTGACAATGATGAGAAAGTGGTCATGATTATGTGATATCTTTGGTATTGTGGTGTACCCTGAAGTGTGAAGTTTAGGGAAGGAATGGCTTGGGGGTTTCAGAGTTAACTTCATCTTTCTGCTCATTTTTTTGAGGAGAGAAAACTATTCAGATCTGACTTCAAATGTCCATGAATATCATATGTTTATTTTCAGATTCACTTTCCCAATAAATGAATGTATCTTGATAAACTTGTTGCTTATTATACAGAGATAAAATAGCACTTAGCAATAGCACTTAGACTTATATACTGTTTCACAGTGCTTTATAGCCCTCTTTAAGTGGTTTACAGAGTCACCATGTTGCCCACAACAATCTGGGTCCTCAGATTTTTACAGACCTTGGAAGGATGGAAGGCTGCGTCAATCATGAGCTGATGACAATTGAACTCTTGGCAGTGGGCAGAGTTAGCCTGCAATACTGCATTCTAACCACTGCACCACCAAGGCTCTTCCAAAAATTTATTCATTTATTTGAAAACATTTATATAGTTGCCCATCTTTTAACCAATTCTGGGCGACTCCCAACCAAAAGTTAAAGCAAGACATAAAATCGTACTGAAAACTATAAAACTGAACAGATTAAAAACATTAAAAGCAACAAAGATTGGTACCAAGTCAACATCTAATGTGTGATTATTCAATTATATGGGTAATAGGATTGTTCCACAAGCAAATGCTGGAGCATGCAATGAACTTTGTTACAGGATAGCAAAAAAAGAAAAAAAAAAGTCGAGATAGAGTCCATCACAGTGTAATCAAAATGTTACCCATTTTGGGGTTGCACATGTGAAGCACAAAAAAAAAAAAAAAAACCCACAGAAAAAATGTCATTGACTACTTTGCTTTCTTGCACCCCTGCCGACATCGGTCATAGTTTACAAGCCATGGTCATTGCATCCACACAACAAGCTAAGCCAAGCCGAGCAAGCCATGATGCAGCCTAACATGATATGTATGCATAATCACAGTGTCGACTGACATGAATTTGGGAGGCCTTCCAAACCTGTGTGTCAATATTTCTCTGGTCTTTTTAGAGTTGCTACCGTGTACTTCCCAGCAATCACATGTTTCCAAAAATGGCTGATATCTTCAGAGTGCCTCTCTAATGTTCCTTTCCTTCTCTGAGCAAAGCCTCTGAAACAGGCTTGTGACACTGTCCTGGTCAGCTTTTTCCACTTACGAGGGCGAGGGGTGGGTGGGGGAAACCACAACAAACCCAGACTTTGATTTCCTGTTCAGTTGAACCATACATCACTGAGGTTCCCATCTGTGCCATTTGTCTGTGACAGAATGACAGGTGTCATTTATCACAGGCGCTTGTGGAAGCTGTGGGAAGAAGGATTGAAATTTTTTCTGGAAGCAGTCAGTGTCTAAAAGCTGCCAGATCATTAAAAAGGGGCTTTCCAAAGAAAGCTGTGTGTAATGTGATTGCACTTACCATCCACGACAGGCTGAGAGAAAGAAGAAACATTTTTAAAAGATCGAGTGAGCCAAAGTTTTTGCCAAGGGCATTTAAAAGAAAGAAAGAAAGAAAGAAAAAGACCATGCAGTAAATGCTGAAGTCTTGTTGTTTGTTGGTTCTCTCCCTTAAAAAAAAAAGAGGGTGGGATAATTCTCTTTCGATCTGTACATGACATATACACCTTTGAGACATTTCAACTGTATTACCAGCGAGGAAACCCAAACAGGAAGCTCTTTTAACAACATATTTTTTTCACATTGCATATTATTTAGGGCACTGTAACAGATTTTTTCTGGGCATGCATTTCTTTGGAGCATAATGACTTGAAAACTGCATAGTGAGAAGCTAACAGGAACAGGAAAACCTATTTGGTCTGCAGCTGAAACGCCTAATAAATCAAAGGACAGAACGGAGACCTAGTAAAAGGCCCCTTTTCAAAGAGTCATTTACAACATCCTGTTTGCATAAGGAGTTTTACCAACACGCCCACCCCCCTCCAACATCTTAATTTCACTACCTTCCGTTCTGCTTTTTTTTTGGGGGGGGGGGGAAGAGGTAAAAACTTCTAAATTCAGGGCAGCACATTTAAATAAAATAAAATTAAAAAAAAATAAGCCTATTTTTTAAACTTGCGGAACAAGTTGATTGCTATTAAAAGGTCCATTTACCCTAAACACAATTGAATATGTTTCAGTTTTAATATTTTCAAAGCCTACGGAAAGGGCCACAAGCTTTGAGTGTTGCATTTTGCAAGAGACTGATGTGGTATCAAGCCTGCTGGAAAACCTTGCCCAAAAAGAGCTCAGCAGAAGCCATGGTTTGCAGTTTGGAGCAAAAGCTGTTTTGGTTTGTTGCATTGGGATAATTTGCCCCTGATTTATCCATCACTTTGAACCAGAGCAGAAATCCTTGTAAAACAATGACCACAGCAGAAGGAAAGCTGAAATTTCAAACAGCCTTTTTTAAAAAAGCAATGAGAACGTAATGTACATTTCCCCAGATTTCATTTGGGAAAAAAAAATCACTCCAATTTTTGAAAATTTAAAGCAGAGGAAAGAAGAGATTTATAATCTATATGTCTGTACAGTTGCTAGAAAGCTTTTTAAAAGCTTGTTTGTGCTTACTGTACGAGGAGGAATCTCAACTAAATAAACATTTTTTTTGTAAAAATAGCCCCCAAACATCCATTTCTCTGCTGTATAACAGCTTTTGGAAAAAAGTCAACTTGTCTTGACCTCATCAGATAAAAAAAATATTTTGTAAATAATTTCTGGACACATGCAGCCCAACTGCCATCTGGTTGGTCTTTGAACTATCTTGACCTATTTGTTGGTGGGTTTGTGTACAGTCTCATTTGTTCAGAAGAATTCCTTCTCTCCCCTCTCCACCCTCCACCTCCTTTCCTAAAGCTCATTCTCACTGATTGTAGGGAGCAATTACTTTACCTTTTGCAAAGTTATAATAGCAAATCTAAAGTAGCGGGCATTATTTCATCTTGGGGACAAAAAAAAGAACACCAATCAGATTTCGGATGGAAGATAGGAAACTTTGAGGCTTTAAAATAGACTAGGAAATTCAAAATCCATCCCAAAAGAAAGCAATGAAAAATATATTTGTATTAGTACTATAGAGAAAGTTGTTGAATTCAGTAACTTGGATTTTTGGTTGTTGTAGCATCAGGATGTCTGGAGAGCACCACCTTGGTGAAGGCTGCAATAAATCCTCAAATCAATCAAGGACAGCAACTGACTAAAGCCCATGTCACACTGAACCAACGGATACAAAGAGGATGTAAAACGGACAAAAAAGCTTGCCATCCGTTGGTTAACGCGATGTATCCCGTCTGTACTCACTGCCTCTGTTTTGCTTCCTCTCTATCCGTCCAGCATCCATTTATGGACGTTTCATCCACTCGGAAAGTTTTGGGCTGCCTAAAACTTTTGCGCGGAAAATGTATCCAGTTCGTCCATTCTGCATCCGCTACGCATCCGCTACGCATCCATTACGCATCCGCTATATCTGCTAGGCATCCGTTCCACATCCGCACAACTCCATCCGCTCCAGCAGTAAACGGACGCAGGGAGGAAGCGGAACGGACACAGAATGGATGCAGAACAGATGCCTAGCGGTTGCAGCACGGAAACAAAGCATTTAAAACGGAAAAAACGTTCGCAGAGGGGACCTATCTCGGATATTAAGGATGTCTACAGATGCCTAGCGGATGCCTAGCGGATGCCTAGCGGATTCCTAGCGGATGCCTAGCGGATGCCTAGCGGATGCCTAGCGGAAAAGCTATACTGCCTATAAAAAGGGGGAGCAACTCACCTGCATCGCACTTTCAGAACAGCAGCCCAGCGGTGCAGACCTCTGCAGCCTTCATCTGCCTCTTCCTCTTCCACAGCATCCAGTCATGTCCACCGTGGATTGTAACAAAGTCCTTTCAGCAGCCACCATCGTTCTGCAACAGTGCGAAGCAATCTGCAGGCTCTGTGAACACTACTGCGAGAAGAAAAGGAGCCACCCAAAAAGAGTCTGGGTCTGAAGATGGTTCGCCAGTAGAGCGGAGGATGGACTTTACAACAAGCTGATGGTGGAGCTCAGGAGCGAAGACACTTGGGCATTCCAGAACTTCATGAGGATGCCGCCAGCCATGTTTGACGAAGTTGTGCAGCGGCTGACACCCAGGTTGACCAAGGCAAACATCAGCTTCTGGCCCAGCCTGGAACCTGGGCTCAAGGTGGCACTCACTCTGCGCCACCTGGCCTCAGGGACCTCCTACAGGAGCATGCAGAACAGCTGGAGGGTGCCATCCAACACCATCAGCATTGTGGTCAGAGAAGTGGTGCAGGCCATCATCGAAGAATACAAGGAGGAGCTCCTCCAGTGCCCCTCCACTGAAGAAGGATGGAAGAAAGTTGCAGAGCAGTGGTATCAGAAGTGGAACTTACCACACACCGTTGGAGCCATAGATGGCAAGCACGTGGCCTGCAAATCTCCAGCCAAGTCGGGGTCCACTTATTTCAACTCCAAGGGCTTCTTCAGCATCATCCTCTTTGCCATGGTCGATGCTGACTACAAGTTCATGTACATCGATGCTTCAGGCAATGGCTCATCTTTGGATGCCCAGGTATACAATGCCAGTCACCTCAAGGAGGGGCTGGAACGCAACCTCATCGTGGGCTTCCCAGATCCAGAACCCCTGCCCAACGACACACAAGATGTGCCCTACTTCATCGTGGGGGATGACGGCTTCTCCCTCACAACCTACCTCATGAAGCCCTACACCTCCAGACTCCTCACCCGTGAAGAGAGGATCTTCAACTACAGGCTGTCCAGGGCAAGGCAGATGGTGGAGAACGCCTTTGGCATCCTGGCCAACAGGTTCCAGGTACTTCTCACCACCATGCAGCATTGCCCAGAGACCGTGAGGAGGATCATGGAAGTTTGCTGCATCCTGCACAATCTCATGCGCACCCACTACCCAGTCTTGCAGAACAGGCTCGTGGACCTCCAACAAGGCAATGGGGACATGGAGCCTGGGGAATGGAGGCAAGGGCGAAACCTGATCGACACTGAGGATGTGCAAGGCCCCAACAGAGCCTCAAATGAAGCGAAGAAGCAGCGCAACCTCCTGAAACACTGGTGCAACTCCCCAGCTGGAGCAGTGGAGTGGCAAGACAGGATGGTAGATGCTTAATGGATGCTTCCTTCAGCCTGTCTCATCACACAGATGAGATTGGGCCATGTATGTTTGGTTGGCCTACAATGAACAGGGCGTTTAATAAAGAGTTGTGTTTATGTTGAGATGTGTGGATAATTATTACATTATTATTGATAATAAAGGGCCATAGGTGTGGCACCTGGGAGGGTGGACCATACAGTCCCACTATGCTTGCACTGGAGGTTTATCTATCCCACAGCTAGTACCCATCCCAAAGGTATCCCTGCCCATCCCAAAGGTATCCCTGCCCATCCCACAGCTATCTTAACCCATCCCACAAGCATGCAAAGGCTTAAACCATTTCTAAAAGTTTCCAGCAAGACTTTATGAAAAAAAAGAAATGAAGCAAGTATGTGAATCAAAAATAGACTTTATTAACAAAATAAAGAGTCTCTGGCAATCCTCTTGGTCACTCAGTCTCAGGGGTGAAGGGTCCAGGTGCTGTGGAGGTGGCTGGTGCTGGAGTGCTTGTCATCAGCTCCTCCTCCAGAAGCAGAAGCAGCAGAAGCGCCAGCCCCAGAAGAGCGAGCCCGTGCTGCAGAAGCCCCAGCAGAACCAGAGTGAGGGCCAGGGGGAGGGATGGTAGCCCTGTCCCTCTTGCCAGGGCTGGTAGCAGATGGCTGAGTTTTGCTGTGCTTCCGCATGGTTGTGGGGTTGCTGGCTGGCAGGGAGGCTGGCAGGAACCACGGCTGGCAGAAAGGCTGGCAGGGAGGCTGGCACCAAGGCTGGCAGGCAGGCTGGCAGGCAGGCAGGCACCAAGGCTTGCAGGCAGACATGAACCAAGGCTGGCAGGAAGGCTGGCAGGCAGACATGAACCAAGGCTGGCAGGAAGGCAGGCAGCAAGGCTTGCAGGGAGGCTGGCAGCAAGGCTGGCAGGGAGGCTGGCAGAGAGGCTGGCAGCAAGGCTGGCAGCAAGGTTGGCAGCAAGGCTGGCAGGCAGACATGCAGGCAGGGCAGGCAAGGCAGTCGATGTGTCTGGCAGCAGGTCTTTTCTCTGAATGGCGTCCTGCTTCCGAGCTGCTTCCATTATATCCGCGGGGCTGACGCAATGCATCCCCCCCACATGCGCAGTTAACGCCAGGCATCCGTTAGGCTTCCGCTGTGCATCCGCTAGGCTTCCGCTGTGCATCCGCTTTATCCGTTCGGCGTCTGCTCTGCATCCGCTGTATCCGTTCCGTGTCCACTTCGCTGAGGCCCCCCGGAAGCCCTGCGGATGTGCCACCCACTCCCATCTGCTCCCATCTGCTTCCATCCACTGGGCTTCCGTTCCGCATCCGCTTTGCCTCCGCCCTGCGTCCTCCCCGCGTCCGTGTTATCCGCTCCAGTTATGCAAATTTTTGCCCCTTTTGAGAGTGGATAACAACGGATGGAACATTTTGCTCGTCCGCTGTGTCCTTTTTGCATCCGTTGGCCAGTGTGACATGGGCTTAACTTACTTACTTATTTTTCTCTCACCTTTATTATTTTTTTTATGAAAAAACTTACTCTTCTCTTCTGCTATTTTTACCACCACAACAACTCTGGGTTGTTGTGAAGAAAGTAACTGGTCCAAGGTGTTACCCAGCTGGTTTTCATGTCTAAACTGGAACTAGAATTCATAGTCTCCTGGTTTCTAGCCTGGTGCCTTAACTACTAGACAAACTGGCTCTCAATTGCAAAACACACACACACACACAGATATATGAAAAGTATAAACAAGAGAATTCTAGGGATCAGAATTACAGAACTTTAACACACATTAAATATTGGCATAAAGCAAGACGGTTGTTTGATCCATGTAGTTATGGAAGGGATTAGAGATACCAATTAATTGTAAAAGCGATGATGCTAGGTGATGTAATTATTGCACATTTTCTCATGGGCACTCATTTATGTGCAGATTTTTCTCCAAGTGTTGCAAGCCTGGGCATTGTTTTTCTTCGCCATAGTAATTGAGTCTTTTATTGAAATACGAGTTTGATTCCTGGGATTTGGAGAAAAGAAGAAAAAGAAAAAGAGCAGGAATGAATTTAAAGCAAAAAGAATCATATGTTGATGTTGTCTAAAAGCAGAAGATTGTCAAATGCGCTACACTAAAGTTAAGATAGCTGCTTTCCTCTGGCACTTTCTTTACAGACATCTGGAACCTTGGTCTCAATGTTTTCTTTTGTAAGTCTTTTTGTAAGACAGGGTCAAGATAATGCTTTAAATGTCACTTCCCCAGTGCCAGGTAGACATTGCAGTTTCCAACCTTTTACACTGGAAGAAAGCAAAATGAAATGAAGCCTCAGTTCTTTAGAAATGATTTGATAACAATTTTCGTGTGGTGGGGAGAGGGTGCTGTGGCATAAGCCACCTTGTTACTTGCAGTAAACTGCACCTGTACTACTGTTTGTCTTAGTCTGAAAGCTTACCTGTGATGTATTTCCCATGGGCCTCCAGAAGGGGGGAAATATATGGAAAACTGATGAATCCTTATAGGCTTGTAAATCTCAGGGGAAACAACAGATGACAAAATGCATTGAAGTCTATCTTTCTGTCCAGTCCTGGGCATTGCAGTTGGAAATGTATTTGTTTTTCAGTCAAATGATGTGAGATACAAACTGACCTCTTTATTTCTGAAAGTCTTTCCATTTGATCACATATGGAATGTGGTTTCTGCAAAACTTTCACTGATATGTAGGATTTTCTATTATAAATCTAAAGTGCCTTATGTTTCTCACTCCAAACGACAAAAATCTTTCCAGGCATCATAAGTCTGATCTAAATGGCATGTCACTACATTTTCTTTTTCCTTTCCTTTCCTTTCCTTTCCTTTCCTTTCCTTTCCTTTCCTTTCCTTTCCTTTCCTTTCTTTTCCTTTCCTTTCCTTTCCTTTCCTTTCCTTTCCTTTTTTTGTTTCATTTTTCATTTCCTGATAATTACCCCCTGCTGACTGCTTCAGACACTTTATTTCTTCAGATGTGTAAATAGAAATTTGCTTAGATTCATAATATCCAGGATTAATATGGTGTTTAAACATGAGAAAGTGTTAATTTCCATAAATCTAGGGGAAGGATTTGATTTACTTAAATTAGAGAAATACTGAGGATTAGCAATCTGATTTTCTTGTTTGTGATAGAGAGCTGTATTTTTTTAGTCATCCAATGGGGAAGTTTCTTGAATTTCTAAATAAAAGCTCAAGTTTACATAGGAGAAAGGTAATAGCTAAGATTCTTGGATGTTTGTAATGCATTTCTTACTTGAAACAAGCTTCTTTCAGTTTAGAAATCTTTGAAAAAATTTTCAGGACCAGTTCCTTGCCTAACCTATGGTCACAAGCCACGGTCATCGCCATCTTCAAAAAGGGAGACCTAGTTGAAAATTACAGACCAATCTCCTTATGCTGCTTCACCAGTAAAGTCATGCAATCAATTATTAACCAATCCATTATCCTCCACTTAGAGACAAACAACCTATTCTCTAATAAACAATTTGGTTTCAGGAAAAAACTATCCTGTAATCTGCAACTCTTACACTGCAAAAACATATGGATGATACAACTCGATCAGGGCAAAGCAATAAAAGCAATGTACATAGACTTCTGTAAAGCTTTTGATTCAGTGGTACACAACAAACTACTCCTAAAACTAAAATCTTACGGTTTCTCTGGACACCTGTTGTCATTCTCTGACAACTGGACAGAAGCATTCCTGTCAAACAGACAACAAATGGTCAAAATTGGGAGTGTCCTATCAAATTCTGTACCTGTCAATGGTGGTGTCCCCCAAGGCAGTGTTCTAGGACCAACACTCTTCATACTCTACATAAATGACCTCTGTGATCATATTAAGAGCAACTGCATTCTCTTTGCTGATGATGTAAAGCTGTTCAATACCACAGACAATACTGCTACCCTTCAAAAAGATCTTGACTATGTATCAGAATGGTCAAGCAAATGGCAACTTCAAATCTCAACAAATAAATGCTCTGTCTTACATATTGGCAAAAAAAATCAGAAAACAAAATACAAGCTGAATAGTCAAGATCTTGTTGATGATCCAAGCTCTGTCAAGGACCTTGGAATACTCATCTCTTATGATCTAAGTGCTAGAACCCACTGTAACTACATAGCCAAAAAGGCATTAAGAGTTGTTAACCTAATCCTACATAGCTTTTTCTCTGGTAATATCACACTACTAACTAGAGCATACAAAACACTTGCTAGACCAATACTTTAATACAGCTCATCAGTCTGGAACCCACATTACATATCTGATATTAGCACAGTTGAGAAAGTCCAGAAATATTTCACAAGAAGAGTTCTCCACTCCTCTACTCATTGTAGAATACCTTATGCCACCAGACTTGAAATTCTAGACCTAGAAAACCTTGAATTACAGCGTCTTCGGTCTGATCTAAGTATGGTATATAAAATCATACACTGCAATGTCCTACCTGTCAATGAATACTTCAGCTTCAACCACAACAACACAAGAGCACACAATAGATACAAACTAAAGGTTAACCACACCAAACTTGATTGCAGGAAATATGACTTCAGCAACCGAGTGCTCAATGTCTGGAACACTCTACCTGACTCTGTAGTTTCTTCCCCAAACCCCAAAAAATTTAACCTTAGACTGTCTGCTTTTGACCTCACCCCTTTCCTAAGAGGTCTGTAGGGGGCATGCATAAGTGCACCAACGTGCCTACCATCCCTGTCCTATTGTTTATTTTATTTTTCTTATATGTACCCATTTCATGTATTCATAACTTTGTATATACTTATACCTGTTATCGTGTAAGCAATTGACAAATCAAATAAATAAATAAATATATGCATGAAAAATGACTTGACTCATTAGCATGTTGTGTAAATATTAAAGAAAACCATTTCCTCTCTCTATTTTAGTTTACTTTCTAGTAAGAGTGCCCAGAATATTTTATATGTCAGTTTTTCAGGTTGTCCAAACCCACTTTTTCCTATATCCATATTGCTGGTGTTGTTTTTTTAATGAAAACATCAGCCAAAAAAAAATCAAATTTAAATACATATTTAAAGTTATATTTTCTTTCAAAATCTATCCTTCGAAATGGATTTTATCTAAACACATCTTTCAAAGTGAGAACTGAATTGCAAAGCTTAAGAGAGATGCAAATTCTGAAGAATAACGATTCCCTAATTTGCATTTTATTCTGGGAAGTGTGGAAATGATGTTTCATTTCAAAGTGCGGACAGTATAAAAAAAAAACTTGTGCTGCTCTATCTTGTTTCCCTCCAATGTACACAGATGCACTCACTCACATACACATTCACACATATGAACATACTGATTAACTGCTAGTGGACCCATCATTAGATTAATTTGTCTCTGCAGAAGCTAATCAGAAGTTTTAGACTGAAAATAAATCAGAGGTTTCTGAATCCAATACAGCTTATCTTTCTTTGTTCTGATTTCACTAATACAACTAAACTTTGCTTGTTCTGATTTCACTGAACACAGTGATTATTTACTTGGGAGCTAATGTCTCTTTTTGCAGTCATGCAAATCTGTACACAGTTTTGTCAATAATAGCCTTTAAACATACCCTCTGCCCTCCTTTAATGTTTCAGTTATTCTTTCAAAAGCCCTATCAGGTTTATATGGCAACCTTAATAAATCTAGGATGTTTATCTACAATTATATAAATATTTTGCTTTTATTTCTGGAAGCAAAGACCATTCTTCTGAAGGGCAAAATGACATACAGGCAATCTTATACTAAGCTTGCAAGAGAATGGAATGTAAATATATCCTTGTACAACTTGGGGGAAAAAAAATAGGCTTAAAGCAATTGAAATCATTAACTATGAATACAGACTGCAATTTGGAGTGGTTGGCATTCCACATTTCAGCATGATACTGCTTAAAAATTTGTCCTACATCTGAGGAGATACATATTTCCAACCCTAACCTTCTTCATCATTGGGAGACTCCTTTCCAGAGGTGGTATTCAGGAGGTTCTGACCAGTTTTGGAGAACCAGTAGCAGAAATTTTGAGTAGTTCAGAGAACCGGCAAATACCACCTCTGACTGGCCCCACCCCCATCTATTCTCTGACTCCCGAGTCCCAGCTGATCGGATGGGTCTTCTTTTGTTGCCATGCACAGGAGAACAGAAGCTGGAAAGCGGGTTAGTGGGGTGGGGTGGGAATGGAAATCTTATAGTATACTTCTTCTGCCACACCCACCATGCCATGCCCACCAAGCCACACCCACAGAACCGGTAGTAAAAATTTTTGAATCCCACCACTAATCCTGTGCAATGACAACGGAACACAGCAATCAATTTCACAGGGTTGTATAATAAGGAAAACAAGAAATGCTGTATATGTGGCCTTGAGCTCTTGGAGGAAAATCAACTTAAACACACATTGAGACAGAGTAGACACTTAAGATTTTAGAAGTAGGTGTGCAAGATTATAATATTATAATATCATAATAACGTGAGAGTGGGTGAGAATGGAATTTCACAGTGTTGTTTGCTTTTTTGGGGTAGGATGAAAGACACCTTCTGAGGAGTCTACATAACTATTTTGGTTTCAATTTTTAAATTTCTTTAAATAATGGTAATGGATTTTCCGTGGTTTAGTTATATGCAGTATGAGTTTCCAAATTAAAGCTCACATACAGTACGACATTTAGCATAGGGGAAAGGTAATAGCTAAGGTTGCACAGTGCAGTTCTTACTCTGTTGCAAAGATGTGCTTCTTCGCGTGAAAAATGGCTTGTCTGATCAGCATGTTGGGTAATCGTCAGAGAAAGGCATTTCCTCTGTCTATTTAGCTACATAAAAGGGATGTTTGGTTGCATGTAGTGCTATATTAGAAAGAAGTTGATTTGAGTACAAATTGTGGGTGAAATATATAAAATGAAGAACAGGGTATTGTTATTTATATATCCACGCCTTAAAAATCTCACAACTGCAGATCCCAAAATCTAGTCATGAGAATCTTACCAAACCAAACCAAACAGTTGTCGACGTCATCATTGATGACCTTGGAGGTCTTCAAGTCCAACTCCCTGCTCAAGCAGGGTACCTTATATCATTTCAGACAAGGGGCTGTCCAATCTCTTCTTAAAAACCTCCAAAGATGGAGCATCCACAACCCTTGAAGGCAAGTCATTCCACTGATTTATTGTTCTAACTGTCAGGAAATTTCTCCTTAGTTCTAGGTTGATTCTGCTCTTGTTTAGTTTCTGTCTATTGTTTCTTGTTTTACCTTCTGATGCTTTGGAAAATAAGTTGACCGCATCTTCCTTGTGGCGGTCCCTCAAATATTGGAACACTGCACCCCTATTTTCTTTACCAGTCTAGACATCCCCAATTCCTGTAACCGTTCCTCATAAGTTTTAGCTTTCAGCCCCCTAATCAAGGGCAGCAAACATTTCTGGAGAGATATGCAATATCTTTAGAAAACATTGTTGTAATTGGTTAACTTCTTAAAACCAAACACAATTCATATTTATGCTATTTTAAAATATAATCTATTACTCGTCAGAAGGCTGGAAGTCTGAGGTAAAGTTTCTGTTTACTTATGTGTGGCCAAGGGATCACTTTCACAGAGATATGAGTAAAATCCCTTAGTAGAACTGGGCTAGTGGCAGTTTTGATCCATGCAGTTTTCTTGACAACCATGTAGTGTTTGCTTTTTTTTCAGGATTTTTTTTTTCAATTTTTCAACTAATCCGAAAGCCACAAAAGTTTTCAATGGGCTCCCATCAAAAAAACAAGTTTGGCCAAATTTGCTTTATTTGTGATATCATCTAAATTAACGCATGCAAAGTACTTGCCTTCTCCTTCTGACAACTTATTCCCTCTTTTTTATTTTATTTATTTTTATTTTGGACTGTCACATTCATGGGTGAGATTTGTATCTCTACACATGAAGGAGCTAGGCACTTATTCTGGTATTTGTTTGTTTTTTCGTCCAAAGACTGCTAAAGAATGCAGGTTTTGGGATATCCCTGAAAAAGTCATGAGTTATACTCTGATGCTTGAAGAAACTACAATGCCCAGAAGCTCTGTCCAGATAAGCGAATTGTAAGGATTGCTGGAAGTTGTAGTAGCAGTGTTAAGTAGGGCCATACATTTCCCACTTACTCTGTGAGACATCTCATTTTTAAAGACAATATCTGTATCACACTTGATAGACACTTCCATGACATCCTTCTCTAAATCTGTGGAATTTGAGCAACAACATTGGAAAAATTAAAATCTACTTCATTAAAATGGATTGAATCACTTTTTAAAAATCAGCATATCTTTTGGAATAGAAAGTGCTATTCATAGGTAGCTGATTATTTGCAACATGTGTGTATGTGTACAGTATACACACAAAGTTGTATATGTCTATAGTCTACACATATGTAGATGTACACATATACATACAAATGGGGGTACCTTTTTTTTCTAGGAAGAGGAATTTTATGATCTACTATTTTTATAAAAATGTTGGACATTTCATGACTCTAAATTCATATGCTTAATTTTTTTCTGGTCTTATTGTATTTTTAGGTTTTCATGAAGCTTAGATAGTTCAAATTCATTGTATGCATTTTATTTATTTCATATGTGACTTGAATTAGTTTTCTGTTATGTATTCACATTTGCTTTTCTATTCCAGTAAGAGAGGAAATATAGAGTGTTATTATGCCAAGCCTTTGTTATTTACAGTATATATAATGCTTCCTGTGTACACATGCTGTTCTCCAAGAAAAAAAAAAACCATCTTTCATTTTAATTTTCAGTACTGTGGAAGATCATTAATAATTACACAATAATATATAAAATTTGCATAGATTTTGTGTGTGTTTGTATGTGTGCATGGAACTCATATATGAATAAAACATAACTAATATGTAGGGAATAAGAAAATATTTTTTTTTAAAAAAAGTGTTAATATCTCTTCTGACAATTGCTTTTGTCCCATGCAGTATTTTCATTTTAAAATCTTGCTTTTTGTACAAAAACATCCCATATCATTTCCCTCCCCACCCCCCCCAACAACTCAAGTGTTGAAGACAAGAAGAAATACATCTATAGGCACACAAAATTATCCCGTTTATTCAGGAGATCTGAATTAACATCTTGGAACTTCCAATCTAACCTTAAACTTTTCTACTTCTTTCAAGCTCACACACCTTGTGGGATTGTTGTGAAGCCACAAGAGGGAAAACCACCTACATACATCCCTAAATTAACTGGTGGGGGGAGAGTAACAAAATCAATAAAATAAATAAAGACAATCCAGCTTTAAAATACTTCATTACAGCTTCCATTCCCCCATTAATATTTCAAATTAATCATGTAGAGATTAGGATAGAATCTCCATTCTTGTCTGTGGATCAGTTCATAGGATATACATAGCATAATACAGACTCTGTTAAGGCAAAGATAGAGGAAGGATGGAATAGATTAGACCATTTCTTATAGATTGGCTTTTTAGAATATACTATTGCATTGGGCTATAATATTTGCAAAATGGCAGATATAGATAGATAGATAGATAGATAGATAGATAGATAGATAGATAGATATAGATATAGATATAGATATAGATATAGATATAGATATAGATATAGATATAGATATAGATATAGATATAGATATAGATATAGATATAGATATATATGTGTGTGTGTGTGTGTGTGTGTGTTAAGCTTTGCTAAAGTGAAACTAACCTTTAGATGACCCTAACTGTTAACTCCTACTCTTTTGGAGGGAAACTTAGAACATTCATATTTGGGGTGGCTTTTTCAAGTATTATGATTGGTTAAGGCCCTGTAGGCCCAGAGTATAAATTATAGGAATTTGCCCACTTTTCCTCAGTTCCAGTTTTGAGTCAATTAATGCTGTTGTAGCTATGCTGGTCTGTTTCTTGCCTACTGAAGCCCACTACACAATAAATATCATTCATTCTCCCCAAAGAAATGAACCAAAATGAAGTCTGCCTTCACTATCACTACAATTTTGACCAAAAGCTGTATTTTTGACCAAAAGCTGTATTATAAGTTAAAAAAAAAGCAGCAGAAATTTATAAGAGAGCTTTAGAAGAGGGAACAGATTCTAAATATTAAGTAGGCCATATATGTACCAGTATAAATATAGCAAAAGCACTTAGACTTATATACCGTTTCACAGTGCTTCACAGCTCTCTCTAAGCAGTTTAGAAAGTCAGCATATTGCCCCCAACAATACGGGTCCTCATTTTACCCACCTTGGAAGGATGGAAGGCTGAGTCAACCTTGAGTCTGTAAGGGTTGAACTCCTGGCAGTGGGCAGAGTCAACCTGCAATACAGCATTCTAACCACTGCGCCACCATGTTAGAACAAATGCACATAGAAGGAGTTACAAAGTTTTGGCAAAGCCTTCATTGTCAACCCCACATAGTCCCCACCAACCAGGTTAATCTCTTTGAAGTACTGTAGTGGTGCTTATAATAGTAAATGATCCTAAACGTAGTAATTTTTTTTTTTAAAGAGAGAAAGAAAACATTTTTTTGAAAAATTGAAAGGAAAAAGTAATGAGGAACAATAGAAAGAATTCAAGGAATAAAAAAAGGAAAGGTTTTCTTTAAAAAAGCCTCCTGGGATATTTCTTTTTTAAAATGGTATCTAAAGCTTAGAAAGAAAAGTCAGGTTTTCCTCCCCCCTCTTCTGCTAGTTTTACTGTAGTTTTTGCTCTGCCAAATTCTGACGCATTTCAAAATTCATGCACAGCTAGTCATTTTTGACAATTTGGAGCCCTCTCCCCCCCACACCCACTATATAGTGCAGCATTTATAATGTTTCAGAAAGTGTCTCTTTGATTGCATTATTTCTTTATCTGATCGATACTTTTAGATAAAAGTATTTTTTACACACAGGTACCCACATGCTAACCACTGGACGTAGGTGAGGAGAAAAAAGGGAATACTTTTCTTGTTGTAGATTAAAGATGAAGAACATTTTTTTTGGTGGGGGGGGGGAAGCTAAATGCACATGTCAGAGTTCTATTAATGATTCTGGCTCTCCTGGAAGAAGGCACAAAAACTGGAGTCAGCATAATTCAGGGACACTGGAAACATATGTCAAATGTTGTGATGGGACTGACTTGCTTAAGATGGGAACCGTAGCCACCCAAAATCATTTTATTCTTGTCCCTTTGTGTCTTGACATATTATATCCAAGTCTTTGAGGTTTCAGTATCTCTAATTGCACCGATTTTGCTGCAATCACTTCCAGTTCTTTAACTAGAGTATTACTAAGATATCTTTGGTTAGTAATTTTAAAAAGAAGGAAACTTACAAACTCTGTTTTAACTCCTCTTTAAGTTTCCAGTTGGAAGGAAGAAACGGAGGGAGGGAAGGAGGAAGGAAGGAAGGAAGGAAGGAAGGAAAGAAGGAAGGCTTTAGGCATTGAATGGAATACATGAAAACAATATTGAAAAACATAATTGAGAGGGGTATGATATTACTCTTCAAGAACCTGAAAGGATGTCATGAAGAAGAGTGCTCTGATTTGTTCCATACTATTCTAGAATGCAGGCATTCATTCATTCATTCATTCATTTATCCCTTTATTGTTTTACTCATTCACACACTCAGAAAATATAATCTAATCCCTTAACAACTTGTTTAAAAAAATAACATTAATTTTTAAAAAAACCGCAAAAGAAACCTAACAGATAAAACTTTAGAATAAAAAAAAAAGTATTCTCTTGAAAGGGGCTAGATTCAATGCTCATTGAAATTTATTCCATGATATAGTCTCTATTGTAGATAAAGTTGAATTGCTTATTGATGCTAAACTCATTTATAATATTATCCAAAATATGTACTCCATGAATAATTGAAGAATGCAGCACACACTTTACAGAGGAGAAGCAGTCCTAAATTTTCACTTCTCTCCTTTGCTTTGGGAACAGGATTGAGTTAATACATTTCATGCTATCCTTTTAGCATATGATGTCACCACTATCTCCCCCACATTGGCTAAATAAACAGCCAGGAGTTGTTAAAATCAGTATTAAGTTCCCACCATTGCACTCTTCAAAGTGGTGGGGGATTCATGCACGAGAGAATCATGAAGAATCTTAGCATACTACAGAGTCCTGAGAGGCTGTTCTGAATCTTAAATTATGGGGAAGCAGATTTTGGCTGGGTGTTACGAAAAGTATCTTAACAATAAGAGCAATGTGGCAATGGAACTAATGACTAAGAGAGATGATGGATTCTCCATCATTAGGAGTATAAAGCAGAGCAGTGTTTCTCAA
>BLBF01000041.1:24365702-24469907 GCA_015471245.1 Laticauda colubrina
TTTTCCAAAATCCTGCACTTCCTTATATTTTAGACCATGAAGAAACAAGAGGAACCAGAATGTGTGGAATAAATGCAATCAGACATGTTGCATTCTACAGAGAGGAAAAGTCATTAATCCTAGATCTTAATTGCAGAATCTAAAATAATTTAAAAACTCTTATTCAGCAGGATTGCTGATTAAGGATTCCACAAGATCATAATGAATGAATACTTTGCTTAACATCTTGCTTAAATGAGGCCCAACTCACAAAGTGTGTGACGGGGATGAACAGAAAGAATGAACAGTTACATTTTTCTGCAGGACAGAAATATGTCCCTCATACCAGCAGGCATATTCTTTCAGAATTCTTCCATATATTATTTAGGACTTTGCAGTCATGATTTGGCTGTCATTTTAAACAATAGTTCCCCCATGGGCAAAATTGAGGTGGAAAAGAGCTGTGTGAGGATCCTAAGTATTATTTAATCATTGAGGTCCAACCTCCAAGTAATTTAAGGTTTAAACCAAATTGTTAAGGTTTAAACCTCCAAGTGGCCTCAATGAGTCTCAGAGAGAATGCTAATGACCAGATGCCTACAAAGAATATAAATCCTTCCATCCTCCATCATTCAGTCAGAACTGAAAAAGCTTCTTGGATGAGAAGCAAAACATCTTCAAGGAAAGACAGTGCAGTTGCTTTTTGGGGGAAAAGAAAAAGCACCTTTGGCATATACAGCATATTGGATTATATACCATATATGTTGTGTTACTCATTTACTGTAGCAAGAGCTAGCAAAAAAAAGAGTGCATAGAGGAACTTCAATGTGCTTTGAAACACCCTATCCAGCTATTAAGATCAACAAGATGGTACAGCAATATGTGTTCCAGGATGAAGATATACATGTTGTAAGTCAATATGAAGGAAAAACATTTCATATAGAAAAACAGCCTTCCTGGAAAGTAAATATTAGCCAGATTTGGATCAGGCCTACCACCAGAAGTGGTGAATCTCTAATTCTCCAACCATCTCCTTTGTTCAGAAGAATTTCATACATTTCCTGCAGTCATCACACTGTTTACTCCTGAGTCTCCTTTAATATTATGTATTCCTTGGACTTCTAACACATATGCACAAACACACGTGCACAATATTTAGATTTACAGTATGCAGACAAAAAAAATTTTCTCGGCACGAGTATGGATAGAAATTATAATAAAGTGTCACAAGAAAGTAAAAAGGGTAGCCAAAATGTTGTGATGGAAGAGGGGTGTCAAACTCAAGGATCTGGCACACAGGGTGCTTTGATCTGGCCTGTGGGGCCACCTTGGAAACAGTAAAGGACTGGTCCACGGTGCCTCTGCCAGTGAAAACAGAGCTCGAGAGAGCTATGGCGCTCCTCCCAAGCTCTGTTTTCACTGACAGAGGGTTGCAGGAGGCGTCACAGCCGAAAACAAAGCTCGGGAGCCCATTTTTGCTGGCAGAGCACTTGGGTGGTCAACATGGTGCCCTCAACATGAGTGACATTGAACTGGCCATGTGCCCAACCTGGCCACTCTCCCTCCTGCCCCCCACCCCAGATCAAACACAACCCTGATGCAGCCCTCAATGAAATTGAGTTTGACACTCCTGACCTAGAAGAACTTCGATCACACTGTCATGGCCTCCATCATTTTGACCATAGTCTACAGATACTCTTCTGCCTAGGTGTAGTACAATTATTACATAGCAGATTCTACAGTGTAATGATTTATAAGTAAAGCAATGCACAAAACCAACCACAAAACAAGTTGAAAAAGCAATTTGTTTTCTGAAATTTAAAGTAAATGTGTGTGCATAAGTGTGCACTGTCCAAACACAGCCGTGATCTGTCATCATTTATGAAGCTAAAACAAAACTCCAGGTCATTAGTCTGGGAACATCTCTGAAATGATTCAATTACAATAGCCTTCCCCCCCCCCCCCCCATGAGTCTTTTAACACATTTATCAAATTGACTAAGAACTGTTGGGGGGTGGGGAAATGCAAGAATATTTGTGTCTGGCATCAATACTCACAGGCTAGTAAAGAAGTGTCTGGCTCATCTTGATAGCTGAGAAAACTTAGCAATAGTCTTTTGCCCTTTGAAGCCAGCAATTTCTTTCTCCTCCCCACCTCCCACTTTGTTCATGTATCCTGATGAGGATCCCGCTGATAAATGAGGGTAACCTTTCGTCTTTGTCCCTTTAGCTTCATACCTACATGCTTTAAAGGTAGTTGTAAGTCTGAACATAGGTCTCTATAGAAGATTTTTAATTTTTCTTTCTTTCCCTCTTTCTTTCCCTCTTTCTTTCTCACTCTTTCTTTCTCATTCTGTTTCTTCTTGAATCTTCTTTCACTCTCTCTTCTCAGCCTCTTTCTCTCTCTTTCCTTTTTCTTTCCTTCCTTTATTCCTTCTTCCTTTCTTCTTTCTTTCTTTCCCTCTTTCTTTCTCACTCTTTTTTTTCACTCTTGCTCACTCTGTTTCTTTCTCATTCTGTTTCTTCCTCTATCTTCTTTCACTCTCTTTCCCAGCCTTTTTCCCTTTCTTTCTCTCTTTCTCTTACTCCCTCTCTTTCACTCTATCCCTCTCTCTCTTTCCTTCCTTCCTTCCTTCCTTCCTTCCTTCCTTCCTTCCTTCCTTCTTTCTGTTCTTTCTTTTTCTTTCTCTCATCTGCTGACCATAATGGGATAAAAGAGGCTGTGACTAAATGATGAGCATTTCATAGCAAGTAGATTGAAACCACTGGTATTTATGAAAAAGCAATGGCACAATACTGAGAAAAAGCAGATTGTCAGTACTATAATTAGAGAATGGGGGTAGGGTGTTCAACAACTGGAAAGGTGATTAAGGAAAAAGTGGGGCACATATATAGCTGAATAAATATCTAGATTAAAAATATCTCTCTCACACCTATCATTTTGCAGACCTTTGCAAAACCCAGAGCCTTTTAAAACTCTCTTACAAAGACAGAATGGGGAAAAATTAAAGGGGTAAATGCTTAACTTAACAAACAATCCACACATATAGGCATCCACCCTGCTATAATTATGCATCTTGGATTTTAGACACTGAGGCTCATCTCTTACTTAAATGTATCTGTGTACTTTAATAGGGAACATTTAGCTATGTTTTTATTAATGCAGAAACATTAAAGCACCAAGCTGGAATGTGAAAGCCTTAAAGGCCTGTTTCAAACAAAACCTGTCATAAAATGTGCTCTGAAGCGTGTCCCCTTTAAGAGATTCAAGAATTAAATGTTCCCGTATGTGAATTTTATTTTGTACAGCACATTTGCTTTATGGCTACAATTAAGTTAGATGTGCCGATAACAATGTCTGCTTTCCATTTTAGATCGTGCATTTCAGACAGTGTGCATTGTTTTATTATCTAATCCACATGCTTTTAATTGCAATTATGGTCCCTTATGAGTCCCCTGGGAGGGCATGATTGCAATTAAAAATGTAATTTAAATGTTAATTAATTACATTCATTTTCTAAACTGGGAAAATTTCATTTATTATTTTCATGTGTTGTGCACTTATCTTAAATGCATTACCTTCTAAATGTTCCCCCTCCCAAATTAAGTGCTATGTTTATAAAACAGAGTGTTTAATACCCTTTAAAATTTTGTTAGATTGTTTATACAAATGATTAATTTAAATTAATTGAATCTTAGCTCTGTGTGAAATCTATACATGCAACAAAGAACTGAAGGAAGATACACCTTTGTAGTTTCCCAATGTTCTTTGGCTATAAGGCTCCAAATTGTTAGCCAGAATTGCTATTACTTAAGTATGTTCTGATGAGAATGTCTCAAGAAAAGGGTGCTCCAAAATCTGTTTAGCAGCAAATTCATAAAGTTATTTAGATTACAAGCCTTCGTAATTCACATAAAAGAGGTAACAAAAGCAAAGCTAACCTTCTTAGGTATATCACCGCAATCAGTACCACAAATTTCAATCTGTTATTAGATCCTATGGCACATTTTTCTCCCAGCCTCCACGTGAATTCACTTAGTCATATTGAAGGAGCCATGCTGACTCTGGATAAAAATCCAAACTCAAGTTCATATGAGCGATGGCTTTTTTGGGGCAACTGAAAATTTATAACTGCAAGTTTAGGTATTTCTCTCAGAATTCTTCCTCCTACAAAGTTTAATGCCCTAACCTTTGCTATTTTGGATTCGTTATTTTTAATTTTTGATATTTAATGAAAAGTAATCATTTTGGAACAGAACAGATTTCCTTCAGTGCAGTGTTTCTCAACCTTAGCAACATTACCCTGTGTGAACTTCAACTTCTAGAATTCCTTAGCCAATATGCTGGAAAACTATTAGCCAGCATATGTTGGATGGGGAATTCTGGTAGTTGAAGTCCACACAAATGAAAGTTTCTGGGAAGTCACCACCACAAATATCAATCTACTACTGCACTTTATGACATATTTTCCCCCCAGTTTTCTAATGAAATGAGTTAGTAACATGAATAGAGCCATGTTGAACTGTGGATAAAAAGCCAGTCACAGGTCTTTATAGGTGATAGAAATATTAAAATAAATAAAATAAAAGCTGTGAGTCAGAGGTTCCCTCTTTACAAATAGAAGATAGCTTTGCTTGTATTTGGCCCAGCTTTATTTTTTATTTTTTTGCTGTAGGTAGACATATATACCATTTGAGAAGGTAAAACTTCTCATCAAGTAACCATTATCCTAAATAAGTAAATTGATATCTTAGCTCTTCTAACTCTCATCTTAACATTTGAGAAGAGCACATTGGCCAGCCCATTCATTCAAGTCAAAATGCAAATGTACTAAAACCCAGCCAGATGACTACAAAAAGGAAAAATAATCGATCAGAATGGAGCTTGAAAGGACCTTGGATGTCATCTCATTCAACTCCCTGCTGAAGCAGGAGATCTTCCTATATCTATACCATTTTATTTGACTGTCCAGTCTCTTCATAAAGACCTCAATGGTGAAGCACCCAGAACTTCTGAAGGCAAGCTGTTCCACTGGTTAATTGTTCTCACGGTTAGGAAGTTTCTCCTTAAGTCCAGATTGCTTCTCTCCTTGATCAGTTTCCATCCATTGTTCCTCATCTTGCCTTCTGGTGCTTTAGTAAATAAGTTGACCCCTCTTCTTTAATATAATCAGAGGTGGCAGGTTCTGACCAGTTCTGGAGAACTGGTAGCAGAAATTTTGAGTAGTTTGAAGAACCAGCATATGCCACCTCTGCCTGGAGATTTTACGGTATCGTTCCCCTGCCGCGCCCACCAAGCCACATCCACAGACCCGGTAGTAAAAAAAATTGAATACCACCACTGAATGTAATGTTCTCTTAATCTCAGAAGTGGACATAAAATAAATAATTGCCTGATACTCCAAATTTACTTCAGTTTATTCCCTCCTTCATTAAAATGACTTGGCTCACTTTAGATGAAAAGTACTTTACCTTCCATTTCTATTCCCTTATTTATAGGCCTATAAATACAGTCAAATGCACATACATACACCCAGCTAATTTTTTGGGGGGTGGGTGGGTGGGGGGGAATCTATTGCTGCTGTCTTGAATATAGTATCTAGTCTAAAGATCCAAGCAAGTCTTACTGTCAATGTTTATGTTCAGTAATTGCCAGGATTCCTGTTGCCAGGAATCCTTAAATTTTTATAGTATATAATATTTATTCACAGGATCTCAATTTCTTGGGAAAAAATTATAAGCAGAATATGTAGATGTGTTTGAAATTACCTTTGCAAGGCATTCTATCAATTGTTTCTACCAATTTTTTAGAAATTGAGGACAAGATTGAGGGGACCATATGGGACAGAAACTTGGAATGGTATTCATCTACTTATTGAAATTTATTGCAGTTCAACTATATATTTGGTGGCTTCTGAAAGTTCACGTGGTACAAATGGTAACTGTTCTTTATGTCTTAGCCTCCAGTCCCCTAATCATCTTTGTTGCTCTTTTCTGCACTCTTTCTATCGTCTCAACATTTTTTTTTTACATTGTGGTGACCAAAACTGTATTCCAAGTGTGGTTTTACTAAGGCATTGTAAGTGGTATCTTGCTAATTCAACCTTTTTATGTTGTTGGATATAATCCAATAATATGGATCACAACTTAAATTTTTCCTGCCTAAAATTTGGATATTTTTAAAAATTCAAATTCTGAGCTTGATGGGTTGATTCAGTGACAAATATTGTAGATTCCATTACTTTTGATTTTTTTAATGAAATTTCCATTGCTGAGACTAATATCTGTACATTTTATAATGAATACATACCGTACCTTGGAAAAATAGAACTTCTGTTATAACTAATTTTTATCACAGAAGATATTTACAAGTCAATTCAATCAGATGTTGAATTAAAGTAATTTGTTCTTTGCACAGCAGCAGTATATGCTGAATTCACTTACCTGCAATATCCATCATTCTTATTCAAATACATTACCTGACTTCATAGAATACAAATTAGAAATGGCAAGTCTTGTCCAATTTTTTTGGTTTTTAATGATGTCCAAATTTCAGGACATCATTTATGCAATCATATACAATCAAATGTTAAATGATTAACGATGCAGACCAAAAATTCACTGTTAAAATATGAAGGTTGGGTTTTTTTAAAATAAAATTCCATACAAATCTCTCTTCAACAAATTTATAAAAATCTCCATCGTTAGAAAAGTGTGGTGTTAGAGAAGTAAAGAATAAACTTCACCAATAAATATTCTGCAATTCACCTGTTTGAGATCTATGTAAGATCATGTAATAAAAACTACAGAGTCAGCAGATTTTCATCATAAAATTCCTACTGGTAAATACATTTGCTTAAGAAACCACAAAATGTTTCATCAGAATAAATTAATTGGGCATTTTCATAGCTGATGTGCAGTGACTGTCTATCATTGTTCCTATAGATTTCTTCTGCAAGACCTTAATTTCTAAAATTCCTTAAATTAAAATCAGATAATGTAATAATTAATCAAACAATACTTTCAACACCCTTGGTTTAAATGAATTCAGTTAAATCAAACCTAAAGACCTCCTTTGTGTAAAGTTTTCATATTCGGCTCAATGGTAAATCAAATAAATATAAATATAGTGGAATAAGGACTGCTGGCAAGTGAAAATTTGCAGTTGAAATAACAGGGATTTTTTAAAATGCCAAGTATAGCAGAAATGGATTCTTCACCTTACAAATTAATCATGCTTATTTATTTATTCAATTTCCTTTATTCAGGGTGATTAGAAGTATCACAATATTTTAGCTCAAACTTCTCTTATAGACTTAAAGTAAGCAGTTAATGAGGAATACATGGCATTATCCTACTCTTTATTCTTTTGAGACTTCTGAATCATTAAGGTCTGCACGATATTGCAGGAGATAAGTCGAAGCCCTATACAGGGTCAAGAGATTGAAGAAAATGTAAGAAATGTAAAATCAATTTTGCTAAAGGAATTGGGAGAAGAGCTCTCTGTTTCCCATCTTCAGATCTCATATAGCCCAGAGACAGGAATTATCACTGCAAAGCATTGGCTGAGGGTGGGGGGCATTTTCTTGGAGGTATGTGGTTCTGTGGTTTTGTTGAGGGAGGAGAGAAGTTAAAGGAAGTCACTGCCAAACCTTAGAGGTGCAATTCTGCTCTTTCTTCTTATTACCGTTACATTGCCCTTTGCTGAATCTCTGAGTGTCTCACTCTCTTCAGTCATAAACCTTAAGAAAGGAAGTAAATAAATGAGCAAGGAGAAATAGGGTCTCTCGGAAACAATTAGTTCAAGAACCCCCACCCACAAACCTGAAACTAAAGAATATCTCCTGCACAAAGAAGTGTTAGCCTAACATAGCCAGCTGTCAGGCAACCAGCTGTTGCAAGTTCTTATTTTGTCCTCCTTTCATTCAGATCACTGCATTTCAATTGCTGCTGGGATATCAAAACAATTATAACTACTGATAACTTGGATGGCTATTAAGGAGAAAACAATGATGGTGAATTAATTACTCCTTGGCTTTTAAGGATGGCATGACATATTCTACATTTTGTGTGACTTCATTATTTCTATAAATTAACCTTGTTCACCTTCCATTTCTTCTGCAACCTGGCATTGGAATTACCTGAGTCGCTCCATCGTTCAGTGCAATACTTGTCCCAGCAGATGAGCAAGAAAAAGTGGCAGTTGTGAGTTCAGAGTGTCTTCCAGAACTTGCCTATCTTACTATATGTATCCAGTTCCTTACACTTCACACAGATACAGCTTGTCTATTATCCTGAATTATCAGTGAGGTGTTTGCTAGTTTTTTATGACTATTAGTATTAGAATCAGAATAGAGCTGGAAGGGACCTTTGAGGTCTTCTAGTCCAACTCCCTGCTCAAGCAGGAGACCTTACACCATTTCAGACAAGTGACAGTCCAGTCTCTTCTTAAAAACATCCAATGATGGAGTACCCACAACTTCCGAAAGCAAGCTGTTGCACTGGTTAATTGTCCTCACTGTTAAGAAGTTTCTCCTCAATTCCAGGTTGCTTCTCTCCTTGTTTCTTGTCCTGCCTTTGGTGCTTTGGAGAATAAATTGACACCTTTCTCTTTGTGTCAGCCTTTCAAATACTGGAATATATATAGATATTTGTGTGTGTGTGTGTGTGTGTGTGTGTGTGTGTGTTTACATACAGTGGTGGGATTCAAGTGGTGTAACGACTGGTTAGATAAGTATGTGCGCACACATTCCAAATGTGCACTGTGCGGGCGGGGGATGCATTTGAAAACAGCTCTAAAACTTACCTTCTACTGCAGCCCCGGTCAGCAAAACAGCTGAGATGCGCAATCTGCTCTGCCATGCCTATTATCTGGGCTTCAAACAAAGGAAATATAGTACAGACTAGCGCAGGGGAGGGCAACTCATCGCCAGAACTATCAATTCACCTGAACTGGTACATATCAGCTGAATCCCACCCTTGTGTGTGTGTGTATATATATACTATATATCTTTTATTGGTCTATTACAAACTTAGGTACTGAGTACTGGCAGAATTGTAGTCAGAATGAAGTTCAATGAAAAACAAGAGGGAACTTGTATCTTTTATTTAGAAACTCAAGGTGACATACATAGAACTGGATTGTCCTATTCACCAACACCACAATACCCCTATCATCCCCTCACAAAGACTCTACAAAGAAAACTGGGCTGAGAGATAACGGCTGACCTAAAGTGATTTTCTTTTATTTGATGTTAGACCAGAACCTGGATCTCACTGCTCTTTATCTAGTAACCTACTCACTGTATCAATCCAGTTCTCTCTCAAAACATCCATCCAAATGAATCATCTCATAGTTTCTAATTTTCATCAAAAGTACTATTATACATTCATAATCTATACAAAATGTTGGATTTCTGTCCAATAGGACCTGAATTATGGGATTTCCTTCTTAAAATGGTACCATTAAGTTATTTAATATGCTATGAATGGGCAGTTAGATGTATCCAGATAGTCCTCAACTTACAACTGCAATGGAACCTGGAATTTTGGTGGTAAATTGTTGCATTTGTTAAGCAGATCACATGGTTTTTAAGTGAATTATGTGATTGTTAAGAAAATCCAGCATATCCAATGGGCTTTTTTTGCTAGAAACCTACAAAAACACCACAAATATGTAACCATACTGCATACTGACTGCAAGATGGTGCAACTAGTCATAAATTTAAGCCAGTTGTGAAGTGATCAAAATATATTTACATGAGTGCAGGGAGGGTGAGATAACCATAACTTCGAGGATGGGTGGTAGATAGCTTTTTTTTAAGTCCATTATAACATTATAATTTTGTGAAGTGGCCAGTTGTAAATCAAGGACTACATCTATTCTAGAAATCTGGATTCTTTCAGTGAGTAGAACTTTAGAGTTAATGGTGTAAATTACAGCTTCCATTTCAATGATTCTATTGTTATGCTGGTCTTTTATTTTTAATTTTTAACATTGTGTTCTGATTTAATTATGATAAATGCTCCAGCTTTTATGTTTTCATTGTTATTCATCTCTAAATTTCATATGTAGTTTCAAGTGCCCTATAGTAGAGTTGTAAATATTCAGAATTCAGAAGAAGAAAGAAAGATAGATAGATAGATAGATAGATAGATAGATAGATAGATAGACAGACAGACAGACAGACAGACAGACAGACAGACAGACAGACAGATAGTAGATAGATCTGAGAGAGAGATACAGATATGATAGACAGACAGACGGACAGACAGACAATAAAGCACACTTAGGCAAGAAAAGCCAAAAGTACACATATAGATTGGATGAAACCAGGCTTGATAGCAGTAACTGTGGGAGATATTGGAGTCTTAGTGGACAACCAGTTAAATATGAGCCAGCAGTGTGCGGCAGCAGCCAAAAAAGCTAATTCAATCTTAAATTGTTTTTACAAAGGGATACAATCCAAATCAAGGGAAGTACTAATACCACTCTATAAAGCCTTAGTAAGACCACACCTAGAGTACTGCATCCAGTTTTGTTCACCACATTATAAAAAAGATGTTGAGACTCTAGAAAAAGTACAGAGAAAAGCAACCAGGATGATTAGGGGACTGGAGGCTAAAACATACAATGTATGGTTGCAGGAACTGGGCATGGCTAGTCTAGTAAAGAGAAGGACCAGGGGAGACATGATAGTGGTCTTACAATATTTGAGGGGCTGCCACAGAGAGGAAGGGGTCAAGCTACTTTCTAAAGCACCTGTAGGCCAGACAAGGAATAATGGATGGAAACTGAACAAGAAGAGATTTAACCTGGAAATAAGGAGAAACTTTCTGACATTTATATTCCATAGCTGAATGCATGAACATTAAAATTACACAGTGGTAGTGCCCAAGAAATGTGAAGCAAAGCTGAAGTTTAGAGAATAGAACAGAATAGAATTCTTTATTGGCCAAGTGTGACTGGACACACAAGGAATTTGTCTTGGTGCAAATGCTCTCAGTGTACATAAAAGAAAAGATACATTCATCAAGAGTCAAGAATCATAAAGTATAACACTTAATGATAGTCATAGGGTCAATAAACAATCAAATCATACTAGGAAACAGTCAATAAAAATATCATAAGGATACAAGGAACAAAGTTACAGTCATACAATCACAAGTAGGAGGGGAGGGGTGATAAGGAATGATGAGAAGATTAATAGTAATAGTAGAGCAGACTTTGTAAATAGTTGAACGGTGTTGAGGGAATTATTTGTTTAGCAGAGTGATGGCATTCGGGTAAAAAACTGTCCTTGTGTCTAGTTGTTCTGGTGTGCAGTGCTCTATAGCATCGTTTTGAGGGTAGGAGTTGAAACAGTTTATGTCCGGGATGTGAGAAGCTGATTGAATCCCATAGATCTGTTTTTCAACACTGCAAAAGGGGCATAACAGAGCCAGCCTATCATCAGACAGCACAAGATACCTGCTCAGTCAGGCAGCCACTTTGAGATATATTTAAAAAAATAATAGGTTGTTGATTCTTGCAGTATTTTTAGTTTCAAATGGGGGAGAAAAGTTTATGAGTTTTTCCGCCTCAACTGCTAACATAATGTGATTGGGTTCAGTACATGAATTTGTTCAGTACATGAATTTGTTCAGTACATGAATTTCTACATGAATTTTGATTTAGGAAAAGGGAGAACGGTACTATCTTCAGATCCACTTCAAGCAGCAAAGTATCTCCCAGGAACAAAAACAGCCCAGGAAGGTCCAGTTTAAGAACACTTGCACTCCCAGTCATTAAAGAGATTACTAGTACAGCAATGACATTTGCAGGACCCTTCCACTCAGTGCAAAAAAGAAAGAGTCCAGGATCTTTTTTCAATGGTATCTTTATAAAGAGCTGTGCATTTCACTCCCTTTGTCTACAAAAAGTGGCCCTACTTCCACTTGTCTCGATCGAGATTGACAAACTGGTTGCCCTCAACAGCTTCATCAATCCCAATTGCTATTGACTGCATTGAAGAGCGGCAGTGATTGCCTCCAAAAGAGGATCTGGCTTGAACGTTACTAGCTGCATTGGGCTGCAGCAGTGATTTATGTGAGGTCTCTTCTGAGATAAATACGGTTTAGATGGAAGAAAGGCATACTGTCTCTTCATTTTCAATGAGCCATAACCATATAAAGATGCCCTTTTCTGAATATCTGACTTCACTATATTTTTATGCTTATGTTTTCACCTCCAGAGATTTTAAACCTTTCTCTTGAAGTCCCAAGAAGGAGGGTAGTGCCAATAGACCAGGGGTTTCCAAACTTGGCAACTTTAAGACTTGTGGACTTCAATTCTGGGAGAATTCTAGCTGGAGAATTCTGGGAATTGAAGTCCACAAGTCTTAAAGTTGCCAAGTTTGGAGACCTCTGCAACAGATGATGTTCCCTAGTTGGGTAATGACTTGGGCCTTCCTGCTTGTGTGTTTCAATCTTTATATTTCAACCATACCTACAAATATGCCTGGAATCAGTCCTCTCTTCTGCTTATCAAACCATAACATTTCTTTCCAGTGATGTAACTTTATTAAAACAGATGAGCCATCCTGTTTGCTAAATATTAGGAGCAGTGGTGGGATTCAATTTTTTTTACTACCGGTTTTGTGGGCGTGGCTTGGTGGGTGTGGCAAGGGAAGGATACTGTAAAATCTCTAGTCAGAGATACTCAAAATTTCCTCTGCCAGTTCTCCAGAACTGGTCAGAACCTGTTGAATACCATATCTGGTTAGGAGGATGTTCTACCTAATGATCCTTTTCTTTCCTTACATCTGTGCCCATAGATTATTCTGGTTTGAGATTAAATTCAGATGTGCATTTAGCCAGTAAATGTGCATTTACTGTTTTTTGTTGTTGTTTTTTTAAAGATCCTGCCCCAAACAGGACTGGAGTAGGTAAACTTTGTCTTCCAATTGTATGGCTTCTATGGAATCCTTGGTGCTCTCTGAGTTTGGCTGTTTGCCTGAAGATATTTCATTACCTGACTAGGTAACATCATCAGTGCTCATTGAGTTACAAATATTGAGTTATGTAAGAGCCATAGTGGTACAGTGGTTAGAATGCAGTATTGCAGGGCAACTCACTGCTCACTACCAGGAGTTCAATTCTCACTGGTTCAAAGTTGACTTCCATCCTTCCAAGGTTGGTACAATGAGGAACTAGACTATTGGGGGCAATATGCTGACTCTGTAAATGGCTTAGAGAGGGCTGTAAAGCACTATGAAGCAATATATAAGTCTAAGTGCTCTTGCTATTGCCATTCTCTTCTATTGGCACTATGGTTCTATGCTAAGCCTAAAACAGGCAGGTTATACCATGCCTTAGCAGGTTCAGCCATTGCCTGCTTAAAATCAAGACATAGTAACATTCAGCCATTTCCTGCTTAAAATCAAGACATAGTAACATTTGCCAGTTGTATTGCTATGTAGACTACATCTTGAGATCATACCTTTTTTGTAATAAGATGTTCATGTCAAAGAGGCATGTACTTTCATTGTTTTGTTTTCCTATTGAGAACAAAAGCACACATTTTCTTTACATTTTCTTCTTTAAAAAAAATCTTTTGGTTTCATGACATCTTTCAAATATTTCTTTCCCAGCTCATCTCACTCCTCCCTTTTTATCTCCTGAAAGCTTGCAATTCCCCCCCCCCCCCAATGAAACAGGATTTAAAAATACTCCAAACCTTAAGCATCTTTTTGTAAACAAAAGGCTCTTTTTTAGAGTGATGGCAGATATATCTGATCTCTGTTCTTGAGTTGGGCTGGTTCTCTATCTTATGGTTGACAAATAGTTAAATTTGATTGTATCTTGGTTTGAGTCTAATTAATTGCAATAGAGTTCTGAGATATTTGAGCAAGTGAAGTAAACTGATCTGGTTGCCTTCTTTTTTTTTTTTCCAAAAAATGTATTGATTTTTAAAAGACAAACATATACAAACAAAACACATAACATAAAAACATAAAACATCTTTTTTGAAAGCAGCTTGATCCCGGGTTACAGCTCTTTGTACAGACATAAATTCAAGTTCATGCTCACTTTTGAAGTGTGCAGGAAATCTTCATAGATAGGGTCATACAAAAAGGGTCATTTCGGAACACATATACTGAATCTTAACAGAAGGCTGTAACATGATTCAAACTGTTTTACCCTTTGAGAAAGAATCCTGATTTTTCAACATATGGTAAGGCAGCTAAGAGAAGCAAATTGATTGGTTTTTTTAAAGTCTCAAGTTTAAACAAGTTTAAGGCCCAGTCCCACTGCACTTATGGATGCAAAGAGGATGTAAAACGGACAAAAAAGCTTGCCATCTGTTGAAAAATGCTATGCATCCATTGTGTACTCACTGCATACGTGTTTCAAATGCTCTATCTGTCGAGCATCCGTCCACTGAGATTTCATCCGCACAAGAAGTTTTGAGCTGCACAAAACTTTGTGAACGGATCAACTTTCCACTGTGTACGATGTACATCCACGACATATATGGGCAACAAACATTCTATGTCCATTATCATCCATTAAACATCCACTGTATCCTCTCTGCATCCTCTGGCCATCCCCTCAACTCACATCCGCTGCAGCTGGAACGAGGAAGGAAACAAAAGGTACACAGAATGTCTACACAGCGTTAGTAGCACGGAAATAGAAAGGATGTAAGCGTATGCATCTCGTATATAAAGTATTCAAAACAGACAAAACGTTTGTATCTGGGATGTATCTCAGATATTTAGGATGTCTGCAGTATGTCTAGAGTATGTAGAAGGACACCTAGCGGAGGACCGATATTTTCTATAAAAAGGGGGAGAAAATAATCTGGATCTCAGTATAAGTCCAGCAGCCGTGGTATACAGACCTCTGCACCCTTGGTCTTGGTCTTCAACATCATCAATTGTTCTCCACCATGGATGATGACACAGTCTGTATGATACCTGCGCTCATTCATCACCAGAACCAAAACCTGTTCAGACTGTTTCAAGTTTTATACAGAAGGAGAAGAAAGCCCCTGTCACACTGCACCAACGGATGCAAAGAGGATGTAAAATGGACAAAAAAGTTTGCCATCTGTTGGAAAACACGATGTACTCACTGCCTCCGTTTTGCTTCCTCTCTATCCGTCCAGCATCTGTTTATTGACGTTTCATCCGCTCAGAAAGTTTTGAGCTGCCCAAAACTTTTGCGTGGAAAATGTATCCAATTCGTCCATTCTGCATCTGCTACGCATCCGCTATGCATCCGTTCTGCATCCGTTACACATCCGCTATATCCGCTAGGCATCCGCTGCACATCCGCGCAACTCGCATCTGCTCAGACACAGGGAGGAAGCGGAACGGACGCAGAACGGATGCAGAACGCATGCAGAATGAATGCAACACGGAAACAAAGTGTTTAAAATGGAAAAAACGTTCACAGATGGGACCTATCTCAGATATTAAGGATGCCTAGAGGATGCCTAGAGGATGCCTAGAGGATGCAAAGGGACACCTATACTGCCTATAAAAAGGGGGAGCAACTCACCTGCATCTCACTTTCAGACCAGCAGCCTAGCTGTGCAGACCTCTGCAGCCTTCACAGCATCCAGTAATGTCCACCGTGGATCGTAACAGTCCTTTTGGCAGCCACCATCCTTCTGCAACAGTGCTAAGCCATCTATAGGCTCTGTGAACTCTACTATGGGAAGAAAAAGAGGTGGCCAAGATGCGTCTGGGTCCGAAGATGGATCGCCAGAAGAGCAGAGTACGGACTGTACAACAAGCTGATGGTGGAGCTCAGGAATGAAGACAGTCGGGCATTCCAGAACATCATGAGGATGCCTCCAGCCATGTTTGACGAAGTTGTGCAGCGGCTGACACCCAGGTTGACCAAGGCAAACACCAACTTCCGGCCCAGCCTGGAACCTGGGCTCAAGGTGGCACTAACTCTGCACCACCTGTCCTCAGGGACCACCTACAGGAGCATGCTGGAGGGTGCCACCCAACACCATCAGCATTGTGGTCAGAGAAGTGGTGCAGGCCATCATCGAAGAATACCTGGAGGAGCTCCTCCAGTGCCCCTCCACTGAAGAAGGCTGGAAGAAAGTTGCAGAGCAGTGGTATCAGAGGTGGAACTTCCCATACACCGTTGGAGCCATAGATGGCAAGCACGTGGCCTGCAAAGCACCACCCAAGTCGGGGTCCAATTATTTCAACTACAAGGGCTTCTTCAGCATCGTCCTCTTCGCCATGGTAGATGCTGACTACAAGTTTATGTACATCGATGCTTCAGGCAATGGGTCAGCTTCAGATGCCCAGGTATACAACGCCAGTGACCTCAAGGAGGGGCTGGAAGGCAACCTCATCATGGGCTTTCCAGATCCAGACCCCCTGCCCAATGACATGCAAGATGTGCCCTACTTCATCGTGGGGGATGATGCCTTCTCCCTCAGAACCTACCTCAGGAAGCCCTACACTTCCAGACTCCTCACCCATGAAGAGAGGATCTTCAACTACAGGCTGTCCAGGGCAAGGCGGGTGGTGGAAAACGCCTTTGGCATCCTGGCCAACAGGTTCCAGATACTTCTCACCACCATGCAGCAACACCCAGAGACCATGAGGAGGATCGTGGAAGCTTGCTGCATCGTGCACAATCTCATGCGCACCTGCTACCCAGTCTTGCAGAACAGGCTCATGGACCTCCAGCAAGGCAAATGGGGACATGAAGCCTGGGGAATGGAGGCAAGGGGGAAACCTGATAGACACTGAGGATGTGCAAGGCCCCAACAGAGCCTCACGTGAAGGGAAGAAGCAGCGCAACCTCCTGAGACACTGGTGCAACTCTCCAGCTGGAGCAGTGGAGTGGCAAGACAGGATGATAGATGACTAATGGATGCTTCCTTCAGCCTGTCTCATCACACTGATGAGATTGGGCCATGTATGTTGGGTGGGCCTACAATGAACAGGGCATTTAATAAAGAGTTATGTTTATGTTGACATGTGTGGATGAATGATTACATTAGTATTGATAATAAAGGGCCATATGTGTGGCACCTGGGAGGGTGGACCATACAGTCCCACTATGCTTGCACTGGAGGTTTATCTATCCCACAGCTATCTTAACCCATCCCAAAGGTATCCCTGCCCACCCCACTGCTATCTTAACCCATCCCACAAGCATGCAAAGGCTTAAACCAATTCTAAAAGTTTCCCCCAAGACTTTATTACAAAAAAAGAAGTGAAGCAAGTGTGTGAATCAAAGATAAACTTTATTGAACAACAAGCTGGAAAACAAAAATGACCCAAATCAAGTGTCCAAATAAAGTCCACAGGTAGCAAGCTACCCAGTCTCTGGCACTCTTATTGGTCACTCGGAGGTGTGCCCAGTCTCAGGGGTGAAGGGTCCAGTTGCTGTGGAGGTGGGTGTTGCTGCAGGGCTGGTCTGTATCATCATTAGGGTGCCTAGCCCCGAGAGGACAACAGGGGAGGGTGTGTTGAGGAAGCTCTCAGAAAGCTGGCTCAGACCCGCGATGCTTAGAGGTCCTTTCTCCATGCCATGGGTTGTCAGCCCCAGTACTGATGAGAGATGTACTGAGGCCGGGCTTGGCTGTGGGGTGGAGGAAGGAGTAGTGTAGTGGGGCTGTCTGGTCTGCAGCTGGGTGAGGACTGGCGTGGGTGGCATCGCTGTCGTCGGTGGCATCATTGTTGTGGGTGGCATCGGTGGCATCAGTGGAACTGGTGGCAACGGTGTCGTCCGATGACTCTGTGCCTGGAGTGGGAAGGGCTGCTGCCTGTGCTGTTGGACCTACTGGTAGCCATAGCCCTGGTAGGTGAGGCGCTGTGGGAAGCCTTGGAATGGGAGGGACATCACCTGTGATGGAGGAGCAGACCTGGACTGGGTGGGAGCAGGTTCCTCTGGATCTGGGGGGTTGTGAAGCAGTTCGGTGATCCGGTCCTTCACCACCTGGTACTGGGGTTCCTCCATGTTCTTGAGGGTCTGGTTGACATAGGTGAGGAAGGCCTTGCGGTTGGAGGATGAGGAGTCGGTGCTGACCAGCTGAGAGAGGAGATCTATACTGGTGCGGATGGTGTCCCTGATCTCCAGGAGGACAGTGTGGCTCTGCCCCTCCTGCTGTCTGGCTCTCTGCCTTTCTGTGGAGGCATAGATGGGGGGGGAGGATGCAGCTACGACTGTGGTGGACTCGATGTCTCCTTTCTCCCACCGCACCAGGGAGTCCTCCACGCGCTCAACCACGGTTACAACACCTGTCTGCGGGTTCTCCACCGTGGCACGCTCCACAGAAACCTGCCTGGAGACAGGGACTGACTCTCGGCCAGAAGAGGACTGGGTCTCAGCAGGCTGCCGGAGAGAGAGGGTAGATAGAGGGGCTCCTGGTGCTCCTCGGTGGCAGATCTCACCCTCCAGGAAGCTGCACCTGGCCATGATGTAGGTCTCTCTGTCCGTCAGTTTAACCGTGGCCTGGCCAGATTTCTTCAGGTGCAGCTTCCTGTACCAGGTGTGCATGTGCTTCCACCAGCCGAGGAGCACCTCCGAAGTGTAACCCATACTCTCCGCCCTCTCTCTCCAAGCAACCTGCTTCCTTTTGGTGTCCCTGTACAGCTGGTGTTCCTTCCGCCACAGATAGTCATTCTCTCTCAGCCACTCCAGCACCTCATCATCATGTTCCTTCTAGATGAAGTATTGCCTCCTCTCCCGTCCCTGCATACGCCTCTTCCTCCCTTTGGTAGGACCAGATGGGCCCTCATCAGAGGGGCTCCCAGGTGGTAGGGGCTGCTCCTCCACACCACCACCACCAGCAGCAGCAGGATCATCATCATCATCATCATCATCATCATCACCAGCAGGATCATAATCATAATTATCAGCAACAGCAGCAGCAGCAGGATCATCATCAGCAGCAGCAGCAGCAACAGCAGCAGCAGGATCAGCAGGACCAGGATCATCAGCAGCAGAGTAAGCACCAGGAGCCCCAGGAGCACCAGCAGCAGCAGCACCAGCAGGACCAGGAGCACGAGCAGGACCAGGAGCATGAGCAGGACGAGCAAGACCAGGAGCACGAGCAGGACGAGCAGGACCAGCAGGAGCAGCAGGACCAGGAGCAGCTTCAGCAGAGTAAGCACCAGCAGAAGCACCACCGCCAGGAGCAGCTTCAGCAGAAGCTCCAGCACCAGAAGAGCGAGCCCGAGTGGCAGAAGCCCCAGCAGAAGCAGAGTCAGGGACAGGGGGCGGGAGGGTGGCCCTGTCCCTCTTTCCAGGGATGGCGGCAGGTTGCTGAGACGTTCGCTTCTTCCCCATGGTTGTGGGGTTGCTGGCTGGCAGGGAGGCTGGCAGAGAGGCTGGCAGGCACCAAGGCTGGCAGGAAGCCTGGCACCAAGGCTGGCAGGAAGCCTGGCAGGAAGCCTGGCAGGCAGGCTGGCAGGAAGCCTGGCAGGCAGACTGGCTGGCAGGGAGGCTGGAAGGCAGGCTGACAGCAAGGCTGGCAGGCAGGCAGAGAGCAAGGCTGGCAGGGAGGCTGGCCAGGAGGCTTGGAGGCAGACTTGCAGGAAGGCTGGCAGGAAGGCAGGCAGGCACGCACCAAGGCTGGCAGTCAGACTGGCTGGCAGGGAGGCTGGAAGGCAGGCTGGCAGCAAGGTTGGCAGGCAGGCAGAGAGCAAGGCTGGCAGGAAGGCTGCCCAGGAGGCTTGGAGGCAGGCTGGCAGGAAGGCTGGCAGGAAGGCTTGCAGGCAGGCATGCAGGCAGGGCAGGCAAGGACTCGATATATCCTGCAGCAGGTCTTTCCTCCGAATGCTGGCCACGTGTGAGCTGCTTCCCTTTATATCCCGGTGGCTTACACAATGCATCCCCCCCGCATGCGCAATTAATGCCAGGCATCCGTTAGGCTTCCGCTGTGCATCCGCTAGGCTTCCGCTCTGCATCCGCTTCATCCGCTGTGCATCCACTGTATCCGTTCCGCGTCTGCTTTGCTGAGGTCCCCCGGAAGCCTAGCAGATGCGCCATATGCTCCCATCCACTTCCATCCGCTGGGCTTCCGTTCCGCATCCGCTTTCCATCCGCTCTGTGTCCTCCCCGCGTCCGTGTTATCCGCTCCGGTTATACAAACTTTTACCCCTTTTGAGAGCGGATAACAATGGATGGAACATTTTGCTCATCCGTTGTGTCCGTTTTGCATCCGTTGGGCAGTGTGACAGGGCCTGAAGGAGACCTCCAAGAGCTGTGTGGGTCCAAGGATGGATCGTGAGAAGAATGGAGTTTGGACTGTATGACCAGTTGTTGGTGGAGCTGAGGAATGAAGACCCTCATGCATTCCATCACTTCATGAGGATGCCACCAGCCATGTTTGACGAACTTGTAGAGCGTCTGAGACCCAAGTTGACCAAGCCTAGCACCAACTTCCGTCCCAACTTGGACCCTGGACTGAAGGTGGCACTGACTCTGCGCCACCTGGCCGCTGGAACCACATACAGAAACATGCAGTATTCATGGAGGGTGCCACACAACAGCATCAGCAAAGTGGTCAGAGAAGTGGTACAGACCATCATCGAAGGATACGTGGAGGAGCTCCTCAAGTGCCCCACCACTGAACAAGGCTGGAGAAAACTTGCAGAAGAGTGGTATCAGAGGTGGAACTTTCTCCACACCGTTGGAGCCATAGATGGGAAGCATGTGGCCTGCAAAGCTCCAGCCAACTCAGGGTCCACTTATTTCAACTACAAGGGCATCTTCAATATCATTCTCTTTGCCATGGTTGATGCTGACTACAAGTTCATCTACATCGATGCTTCAGGCAACGGGTCATCTTCAGATGGCCAGGTATAAAATGCAAGTGACCTTGCTGGAATGCAACCTCATCATGGGTTTTCCATATCCAGACCCCCTACCCAATGACACAAAAGATGTGCCCTACTTCATAATTGGTGATGATGCCTTCCCCCTCAGAACCTACCTCATGAAGCCCTACAGTTCAAGATACCTCACCCGTGAAGAGAGGATCTTCAACTACAGGCTGTCCAGGGCAAGACAGGTGGTGGAGAACGCCTTTGGCATCCTGGTCAACAGGTTCCAGATACTTCTCACCACTATGCAACATGACCCAGAGACTGTGAGGAGCATCGTGGAAGTTTGCTGCATCCTGCACAATCTCATGCACACCCGCTACCCAGTGTTGCAGAACAGACTTGTCAACCGTCAACAAGGGAATGGGGACATGGAGCCTGGTGAATGGAGGCAAGGACGTAACCTGATAGACACTGTGGATGTACAAGGCCCCAACAGAGCTTCACGTGAAGGTAATTCGCAGCGCAACCTCCTGAGACACTGGTGCAACTCCCCAGCTGGAGCAGTGGAGTGGCAAGATAGGATGATAGATGATTAATGGATGCTTCCTTGAAGCTGTCGCATAACACTGATGAGATTGTGCCATGTATCTTGAGTGGTCCTACAATGAATAGGGCATTAATAAAGAGCTTTGTTTATTTTAAAATGTGTTGATCAATGAATAAATTGTTATTGCTAATAAAGGTCCATATGTGTGGCAGCTGGGATGGTGGACCATACAGTCCCACTATGGTTGCACTGGAGGTTTATCTATCCCACAACTATCCTTATCTATCCCACAAGCATGCAAAGGCTTAACCATTTTTTCAAAGTTTTCACCAACACTTTATTAAATAAAAAAAATGAACAAAGTAAACTAAGTGTCTTGAGCAAAGATAACCTTTACTAACTTTCTTAGGTAAACTTTATGACTTTATTAAATAAGCAAAATGAACCAAGTAAACTGTATTAAGTGTCTTAAGCAAAGATAACCTTTATTAACTTTCTTAGGTAAACTTTATGACTTTAATCAATAAGCAAAATGAACCAAGTAAACTGTCTTAAGTGTCTTAAGCAAAGAACCTTGATTAACTTTCTTAACTTTATGACTTTATTAAATAAGCAAAATAAACCAAGTAAACTGTATTAAGTGTGTTAAGCAAAGGTAACCATTAACTTTCTTAGGAAAACTTTATGACTTTATTAAAAAAGCAAAATGAATCAAGTAAAGCGTCTTGAGTAAAGATAAACTTAACAAGTAAACAACTCAGTCTCTGATACTATTCTCAGTCACTCTGAGTCATGTCCATTGTCTCAGCTGTTAAGCGGGCAGGGACTATGGAGGTGGCTGTGGCTTGAATGCTGGTCTGAGGCACCATTGGGGTGTTTGGCCCCAAGGGTCCAACAGGGGATAGTATGTTCAGGAAGCTATCCGAGAGCTGACTCAGTCCCATGAGGTAGAGAGGCCCTTCATCAAGGGCTTGAGATGTCCGGCCCAATACTGATGACAGATTGTTCGTTGACGGGCTTGGCTGTGGGGTGGAGAAAGGAGGAGTGTAGTGGGGCTGTCTGGTCTGCAGCTGTGTGAGGTGTGGCGTGGGCATGGGCATGCGATGAACCTGGGCCTGGACTGGGAAGTTCTGCTTCTGCTGTGGGAAGTCCTGGAAGTCATAGCCTTGGTAGGTGAGGGGCTGTTGAAAGCCATGGAAGGGCTGTGACATCGCCTGGGGTGGAGGAGCAGACCTGGAGTGGGTAGGAGAAGCTTCAGCTGGGCCTTGAGGGTTGTGCAGAAGTGCTTTGATCTTCTGCTTCATCACCTGGTACTGGGCCTCGGACAGGTCCCTGAGGGTCTGGCTCACGTAGGTGATGAAGGGCTTCTGGTCCGAGGATGGTATGTCGCAGCGGACCAGCTGAGAGAAAAGTTCTGTGCTGGTCTTCATTGTGTCCCTGATCTCCAACAGTACACTGTGGCCCTGGCCGTCCAGTCTGCCTCACTACCTGCATCCTCTGGAGCTGGGGGTAGGGGTGGGTTGGCCTCTGGTGGCTGCTGCTTCTTCCTCCATTTGTGACAGCAGGGCGTCATCCTCCACGGGATCCTCCAAGTCTGCCAGCATGGGGAGTGCAGCTGTTGGGGTCTCTGCCGTGTGGCCCTTTGAAGACATCTGCCTGGACAGGGTAGCTGGCTCCTGGCTGGAAGAGGACTGGCTGTCTGTGGGCTGTCTGAGGGAGAGGGGTCTCAGAGGGGCTGCTCCTCGGTGGTGGATCTCACCCTCCAAGAAACTGCACTTGGCCATGATGTACATCTCACGGTCAGCGAGCTTGACAGCGGCCTGCCCGAATTTCTTGAGGTGTAGCTTGCCATACCAGGTGTGCATGTCCTTCCACCATCCTAGGAGTACTTCTGCAGTGTACCCCAGGCTCTCTTGTCTCTCCAAGCTGCCTGCTTCTTCTTGGTGTCCCGATACAGTCTGTGGCCCTTTCTCCAGAGGTACTCTTTCTCCCTTAGCCATTCCAGCACCTCACCTTCATGCTCCTCGGAAACGGTGTACTGTTTCCTCTCTCCCTTCTCCTTCCCTTGCCTCTTCCTCCCTCTGGCAGGGGCTTCAGCAGGGCCTTCAGGGGCTTGAGCAGCACGGCATTCAGCAGCAGGGCTTTGAGGGCCTTGGGGCTGGTCCACCACAGTAGCAGCAGCAGCAGCAGCAGCAGCAGTAGCAGTAGCAGTAGCAGTAGCAGCAGCTTCAGAGTCAGTGCCAGGGGGTGGTTGCTGGTTCTGGCCTTCTTCACCTTGCCAGGGCTTGAACAAGTAGGCACGGGCTTACTCTTCTTGCCTGACTGACGAACCATGGTGTTCCTGCAAGATGTATATAGCAGCACGTCTTTCCCCTGTATGCTGACTGCATGTGTTCTGCATCCTTTTATATCTGCGAAGCTGATGCAATTCATACTCTCCGCATGCACAGTGAATGTTTTGCATCCGATATACATCCACGCAACATCCCCTTTGTTTCCTATAGGCATCCGTGATGCATCCGCTTCATCCACTATGCATCCGCTTTGAAATTCTCCCCCGGAACCCCTTCGGAGGTGTCATCCGCTTCCATCCGCTTTCATCCGCTAGGCTTCCTATGAATATCCATTTAACATCCCCGCTACATACTACCCACGTCCATTCTTTTCCATTCTTTTCCGTTCTGTTTATGCAAATTTTCACCACTTTTTGGAGTGGATGACAATGGATGGAGCCACCCCCAAAATTTTGCTCGTCCACTGTGTCCTTTATGCATACGTTTTGCGTCCATCAGCCAGTGGGACCGGGCCTTTCGAGTGAAGGCAAAGCTTCTTCTGAATAGGATATTGATGGTCTTGTTTTATACTCCGTGATTTAATATTGTGGTATCAAAATGCTAGTTGCATGATCTTTGATTGGCTGTGAACATTGACATTTTTTTATGGTGCTACCATTGGAAAAATATGTCCTCAAATGAAAGGATGCTTTGATTTACACGTGGCTTACTCAAAAGCACAATAACCAATCCTAGCAATTTTGTACCTAGGAAAACACAACTGAAGATATTTGAGATAACCTGTTTTGCTTCCTGACAACCAAGTTGAAATGGGACAATGATAATTACAGTTTCACCAAACGTAATATCATAAGATTTTTAACTCTTCCAAAGGAAACAATAATCCCCAACAAATTAATGTTGACAGTCTTCATACCAAACTAGTAGGAAAAGGTCTGCCTGTTTTATATGTATCCTGGCTCTTTTTATCCATATTTTAAAGGCAGGTCTTATTTCAGAGTAGGTATTGATCATATAGGTTTGGCCTCTTGATTCCATTTCTCATTTGAGATATTGTAGCATGTTATCATTTAAAGTTATAATAGGAGAGGTGACTGGGCTTTGGGGAAGCTGGTTGTCTGGAGGTTTGATTAAATAGCTTAATGGTCTTTAGTTCTGCAGCAGTGAACAGTTGGCTTCTATTTCTTTACCTTTTATCCAAGAATAACTGTGTGATGAGTTCTGGAAGTGAATAGTTTCATTTTGTCAGATGTGATTCAGAACTAGCCGGGTGGCCCTAACAAAGCAGAGGAGAGATTTTATTATTATTTTTTAACACCCTACAGAATCCTCTCAAAGAGCCTGTATAAATTTGAAAATGGCTCTGGTTTTCTGTGGTGCATTTTGCTTGAGGCGAGAGGACAGGAAATGGTGAAAGGTGTGGGTGAAAGAGGAGAGATAGGAAATGTCTCTTTGAAGGCTAACCTATTCATCCTGGAGGTTTACAAAGGATATAAAGATGGATATAGGGAAGTGAAGCATGAATTTAGAGCCATGGTATGGTATTCCCCCCCCCCCTTTTTTTTTAATGTAAAACAGTCTTGCAGGCTGTGATTAAAAGCAGGAAGACAGCAAAGGGGAAGAACTATTATAACCTTTTCTCTTAACCATCATTCTTCCTGTTCTCAGTCATAACAACATTTAAAGATCTGAGACCCAATTAAGTTTTTATTTAAAACACATCCCTAACCATTGAGAGCAGTATTTAAGATCATCTGTGAAAACTCATTGGTATTTTGTTTAAGAAGACTGCCATTATCCTTTGGGATAGCAATAGCTGTAGAACTTAGACTAATATACCATTTCACCGTGCTTTACAGCCCTCTTTAAGAGCCGTGGTGGTGCAGTGGTTAGAATGAAGTTTTTCAGGCTACTTTTGCTGACTGCCGGCTGCCTGCAATTTGGCAGTTCAAATCTCACCAGGCTCAAGGTTGAGTCAGCCTTCTATCCTTCCGGGGGTGGTAAAATGACCCGGAATGTTGGGGGCAATCTACTGTCTCTGTAAAATGCTTTGAAGTGCTGTGAAGCTGTACATAAATCTAAGTGCTATTGCTATTACAGAGTCAGCATATTGCCCCCAACAATCTGAGTCTTCATTTTATTGACCTCGGAAGGATGGAAGGCTGAGTCAACCTTGAGCCAGTGAGAATTGAACTTCTGGCAGTCAACAGAATTAGCCTTCTACATTCTAACCACTACACCATAATGGCTATGTTTTTTTTCTTCTGCAGCAACTGAATCCACTGAAGGCCAGCCGTGCACAATAACTTTTTCTTGATTGTCATATACCTATCCACAAGAAATACTTGGTCGCATCATCCACGAAAATCATTTGTGGCACACTGAAAACATGAAAGTACAAAACACAAAACAGTCCAACAATTTTTTCCAACTTGGTTGCCTGACAATGTTTTTGACTTATCGCAGTTGATTAGAATTCTGATTGTGTACAGAATTATGCTTTAAAAAAAATAAAACTGTGGGTGTTCCAAAGCATTCAGATATTATGATAGTGGAAACTACCTATTGTTTTTCTTTTGGCTTTTCTAAGTAATTTTGCTCCCTTTAATTATTGGAAGCTGGGGCATATACACTCCTGATAGTTTTTACAAAAAGAACTTGACACATAACTATTTGTTTAATAACTATTTGAAGTTAAGACAGTGCTGAAAAATTACTTATGGCTGGTCCTTGCACTTACTATCAGTACACCCTTGCTCATGCGATCAAAATTTGGGTGCTTGGCCACTAACATGTATTTATAATTATTACAGTATCCTGGGATCACATGAGTGTCATTTACAACCTTCTCAGCTGGTTTCCAACAAGCAAAATCAATGATGAAAGCTGGATTCACTTAATGTCCATATTAATTCATTTAATGACCATATTAATTCATTTAATGACCATAACAATTTGCTTAAAAAGGACATAAAATTAGGTGTAACAGAGATTCCTGTCCCAATTGTAGTCATAAATCAAGAACTACCTGTATTTTATTTTGTGAAGGATTTCAGTTGTTCTAATTCTTGACTTGAGACCACACATTTCAGAATCAATATGGAAATCTTAGAAAGTCTCATCATTGATGAACAAATCATAACGTATCAGCCAAAGAATTCTTTGTACTGAAAAATTAGGTGCCTACTGAAGCAAAAAGACTATCAGAAGAGATCAACATCAGGGCATGTCCCCCCAAATAATTGGGAATCTTTAATGGGTGGAAAATACATGTTTCTTCTTTGTTTTCCAGCTATATTTAAACTCTCTGTTATGAAAGATGAATGCCTCTAACAGTAATGCAGTTGTATTCCCACAACAGATCTTACTTGGCTTCTGAATTCCCCCTTTTCTGAGTTTGGGGAATGCACTGAATCACAGGAGAACTAAATCACCTGAGTTCACATGGCATTATAAACCACAGAGAAACAAAACCTGGTTAAAACTAAACAAGATTACAATGTGGCAGCAAGATTGCTACTGAACTGGTTAAGTGTGTTGTGTAAACACAGCAACAGAAGTATCAAGTTAAACAGTATAAAAGGGCAAAAGATAGTTTACTACAGAGCTTTCCTGACATAGGCAGCAAGTGTTTAACCCTGATTTCTGCAAAGATCTTCAGGTTTTGGCCCTGAAAGAAAAAGAGTATTTCTGCTCTCCTGCCAAAATTTTATGGAAGAATGCCAGCTGGTCTGCCCATCCTTAATGAGGATCCTAATTAATATGTGTAATTGAATATTCTCTCCAAAAACTCATGTGTTCTTATGTTTGGTCAGCAAGAGGAGGCTGAAATTTGAATGCTAAACAAACTGATAAAACCACTTCCCAATCTTATTTCTCCATTTATACATCAGATGACTGATACCTTCATTCTTTCTTCTTGTCTACTTTTTAAAGATCTCCATTTTATCCTCTGCAATGCCAAGAATTGAAAATGCATCCTCAAACATCTGTGTGGTGCTATCTCAATTTCCTTCCATTCTTCCTAAAAATCCATCATTTCTTAAAAATTAAAAAAAAAAAAAAGGTTTTGATGGAATTCCTGGGAGGCCATATAGAGTTTTTCCCTAAATGACTGTAGATTTGTACCTTTCCCTGCTGATCTCTGTTGTGTTATCCTGCATTAATATGCCTTTTGAGTGAAGATTTACCCTTTTGTAGTCTCTGGGCTGGTTCACACATCATGCCAGACTCTAATGATAAATCCAAACCAAACCAACTATTGAGTGTTTTGTGTTGTGTATCATCCAAACCCATTCATTTTCTTGCATAATAAAGGTTTCAGGTAAATTAATGATAACCGCACTAACTTTCCTATATTCTGAATGAAAGGGATCAAGTGTTCAAGTTCCCTTCAGTGGTACAATCTTACCAAAGTTTTACAGCTCAGTACCACTGATTGTATAAATTGGTGTTCATGTACCAGATTTCATTACTGCTGGAGAAACTTTTCCTGAGGAAAAATACAGGCAGCCTTTCTCTCTCCTGGTGTAAACATCTAGGGAGTTTTTGGCACAAATTTCTGCTTCTGATGTTTTTTAGCTACTGACTTTTGTACTTCAGCCAAGACTAGAAATAAGCAGAGGAACACATGGAAAGAAGGGAGGGAGGAAGGAAGGAAGGAAGGAGTGTAAAGACTTTAGTTCATTATCCTTTCTTTAAATTAATAGTACTTACCCACAAAATCTAGAGCAGTTTTCATTTGTTTCTTGTTAGGCTTCTTATATGCCATATTATTCTATGTCAATCTGTTTCATCTGGTAGTATTTCAAGATTGATAACAAGAATATACCAAGCTAGGAGTAATAGTCAACATGTTAGTAGATGGGCTCAAGATCCGGAAGGATCTAAACCTTATCCTATCTAACAAAATTAAGTGGTGAGAAAAGTAAGGTTCTACACTTAGGAAAGAAAAACCAAATACACAGGTACAGAATAGGTGGTACCTGGCTTAACAGGAGGAACAATGAGAGGGATCTAGGAGTCCTAGTGGACAACGACTTAAATATGAACCAGCAGTGTGCCAAAACAGCCAATGCAATTCTAGGCTGCATCAACAAACAGTATCAAAATCATATTTAGTATTACTACTGCTATATACTTAGTATATATAAGCATACTGCTATATAGTTAGTAAAACCACATTGTTATACTGGATCCAATTTTGGTTACTGTAATACAAAAATATATTGAGACTCTAGAAAGAACGCAGAAAAAGGCAACAAAGAGAGATGGAGGCTAAAACATATGATGAACCATTGCAGGAACTGGGGATGCCTAGTCTAACAAAGAGAAAGACTAAGGGTGGCACGATTGCAATCTTCCAATATTTGAGGGGCTACAAAGAAGAGGGGGATAATCTATTCGCCAAAGAATCAGAGGGCAAGACAAAAAGTAATGGATGGAACTTAATCAAAGAAAGATCCAACCTAAAACTAAGAAGAAATTTTCTGACAGTAAGAACAATTAATGGGCTGCCTTTGCAAATTGTGGGTGCACCAACACTAGCAGTTTTTAAGAAGAGATTGGACAGCCATTTGTCTGGAATGGTATATGGTAGTTGGACTAGAAAACATCCAAGGTTACTCCAACTCTGATATTCTGTGATTCTGTTATCTTAATGATGACTACAAGGATTAGCACTCTGTATAGTTAAGGTTCTGTTAGGAATTAGAAGCATGCTTTATTTCATTGTGTTTTAGTTTTTCAAATTTCAGTTTATCAAACTAAGTTTGTATGACCATCTGAAAAAATAAGATTGAATACACAACAGAGGCAACAGGGATATGGAAAAAACTGATACAAAAATGTGGTTTGAAGAATTTTGGCATAGAATCGATTTTCCGAATCAGATTGTTAATTTGGATTCAATCAGCTGCCTTTGAATTGTTCCAATTATTCATTAGCCCATTGTTCATACTTCAAACGACCTTCTTTCTGATATATTTTTTTGGAGTTGGCTCAGTTGGATTGAACTGGATTGTTTTAACAATTCCAACTGAAGCAAAGATTTGAATCTGATTCTGAGAAATTCAGCAGCAAATATTTGGCAACCTTTTTTTAGCCTTTTTGCTCTACACAAAAGGAAATTAGGACTAGATTGCATAAATTGAAGCACTGGATGGATAAAGACAACAGCCATAAAGTGGTACCAAACAGAATGAATAGTAGAATGGGTGCCAGGAGCATCTCATCTTGAAGAATGTTCCAAAATTGAGTGTACCTCCAAACCTGACATATTTAGATCTGCCGAACATTCTTATGATAAGTGAGGCACCTGGGTAGCAGGTTGGTGGCCTAGAGGTGAAGACGCTTGCCTCACACTCGGGAGGCTGAACAGTCCAATCCAAGGCAGTTACAGATGTTTCTTCATTAGGATTTAAAGAGTAAATATATGCTATGAAATCTGCATAGGTGTCAGGAAGGGCATCCAGCCAGCAAACGCTCAGCTCCATTCAATCACCTGCATTCTGATAAAAAGAAAAAAAATAAGTAAGGTGTCTGGATTATGACCTTGACTGAGATTTTAAAATATGGTCTATTCTTGTCTCGATGAGGATTAGTAAATGGTTGCTCACATGGGATCACTAAGACACTGCATTTATGAACTTCCACCACTTTGCAATTGTGTGACTGAAATTTGATGATGAAATTATTGATGTATAATAGAATTAGTGTTCTTTATCTTTTTTTTTTTTTCAAAAAAAGAAATGCTGGGAGCCTGAGCAAACATACTTTGACTCCTTTTTATATTACTAACCCCCCAATAGTTCTCTAAGTGGCCTAAAATCACTCTACTTAAGTTATTTTGCAATGACAATTTTGAGCCACTTTTCAGATTTGAGGGGATGATGATGATTGGCTGGTTGATTTAATTTAGGTGCTGAACTCCAATCGATTGAGGGCAGGTTATGAGTTATAAAAATGAGATAAAAGCGCAATGCAGAATAGATAAAATAGATAGATTCTGATCATTCAGTACAAAAACATATACAAAAGGACACCCAACAAGAAGACCCATCCTATCAGCTTAGATTTAAAGATGGAAACGATAATGGTTTATCTCCCAGACACTTTTATACAAATTCCTACCTTTTAAAAATGAAACACACACACACACACAAAAGATCAGAAAGTACTTCTATAGCCCAGATATCTCCTCCTCTTCAGCACTTGCATGACTTCTTTGAGTTGTTCTAAGATCAAACTATGATGGTGTCCAATACCACATTCTTTGGTAACCTGTTTTTCTCTGACTGCAAACTGTGAAAGATAGTTCGTGCTTTCAATAAGTATCACTACCTTGAGTACAGGCTTGGAAAAATCTGCAGGTATGTACTGTTTGTCCAACTGGAGTTATGTTATAACTCACCAATCTTGAGTTATGTCAACTGAAGGTTCGTGAGTGCATGATATGATTAATGTTTGGGTTCTTCCAGATCTGATGTGCAGAACCAGATAGTACAACCTTATTCATGGCTCCTCAGATCTGAACAATAATATGATTTTCTTCCCAATTGGTCCATACAGCATTGAAGCCTTCATCTATTAGTTACAGTGCAGCGGTAGGCAAAACATATTTTCCTTGCCAAAAAGAATAACCCACTCCATCATTTCCATCTTTCAACACAGCACCCTCTTTCCAGGAAAAGCTCTGCTCTTGGCAATAATTTGTTCATTTCTTCCTAATTTTGTTTGGCATTTACACTGAAGAAAAAAAAATAACCCTCTGCAATTGAAACTATTCTTTCAGTATCTGAATCCCAATAGATCTTTTTCCATCTGCAAACAAAATCTTGGAAGTGGTACATCACCAGGAGATTTTGCAATTTGGTTTTCAGACTAGAGGGGTTCACATTATTTGGCAGAAATTTTTATCTCTTGGATGTCTACTCATGGTATACCTCCAAACACATTGCTTTGCCATCCTTAATTGCTACCTCACAATGAGCCCTAGCATTGCTTTAGAAATGGATAATTCCAGATTGTATCTACAGCCAATATCTGCAATCATGGAAAATATACTTTTGCCAAGATAGGTGTAAGAGAAAAGGTTGTGTAAGCAAAAGGGGAAGGAAATAGCATTGATGGAGACAAGTTGGGACCTAGAAAAAACATTGGGTTTGGAAGCCAGGATATGAAGACTGGCCCAGAAATGCTGTCAAACTCAACCATTGTTCATAATTAGTTGCACTGGAAAACAAATGTTGGAGAAGTATAACAACTTCTTACCAATAGGTGAGACCATCATTTAATTGGATCGGTTTATTTCATCATTCATCATTATCTTTATCATCTTCTCCTTCTCATCTTCTTTCTTTATTTGCTGGTTGTCTATTCTATCTTTTCCTCCATTCTTTCTGCTGTCTCCTCTCTTTCCTGGACTCTTTGGTCTTCATTTATTATCAATTGTAGCATATTTTCTACTTCCCATCTATACTTTCCATTAAGTTCTTTATCTCTCTGATTCTTTATCCCCAATGTTTTGAAACATTTCTCTTGAAATCTCATTCATTTTCCCCTAAGGGAGCATCTTGTTTTATTTTAATAAGTCCCACTTTTACTCAAGTCCAAAAACAATATATTCAAGTCCAATATTGGTCCTGAGAAAGTTCAATAGTCATAATTCTTTATATCTCAGGATTATTAATTAGTTCCATTTAAGTAGTTCAGGCAGCTTCCACAAATCAAAAGTCACTTTACTTTACCTAAGAGTCTTCCTTATTCTCACAATAGTCTCCAGAAACCATAAAGTAGATAGTTATAAAACAGTTATCAAATAATTTCCTAGACTTGTAGGGCATGATATATTTTCCACTCACCAGTAGATGGCAACCTCAGCTTAGTTTTCAGCTTTAGCTTTAGTTCTTTTCTTTTGGGTCTAGGAATTTTCTCTGTATGGTTGTTCACTGCTTTTAGAAATAGTTCTAAGAGTCTCTTTTCCTGGATTTTTCTCTATTTTTTTCCTTTTAAGGTTAGGGTCTAAATAAAAAAGGAATCTTCTCACCTAGCTTCTATCACTGTTCATCTACATTGCTCTTGCGCATTTCGTTGCCTTGGCTGTCCCAGCTTCATGGCGTCATAATGGCTGCCTCTTCTCCTCGTTGTGGATGAGAGGAAAGAAGCCCTGGCTTCAGCAGGAGAGTTGCTGCTCTCTGCAACCTGCAGGGCACCCCAATTTTCTTCACCACCTCTACAGGGTGGCCTTAGCTCCTTTCAGAGCCCTCCAACAGGGAGAACTCCACACAGGAGCACACAGACACGCTCCTCATGTCTGATCTTGCCCCAACGTAAGCCAGAAGTCACAGTAACTATCATTGAGTGAGATATCACATATTGTGCTGACCCAGGGTGGGATACAAAACAAGCACAGTCACAGAAAACAGTTGAAGCCCCTTTTATTCCTTCAGGTTGCTTCCAAGCTTCCACACAGTTACACGAAGAAGGAAAAAAGCAACAAAAACAAGGCAACATAAAGGCTGTTATCCACAGATAGCACACACTGGGAAGGACACCAAACTCAGAGAGGATCTATAAACTAGAGGTATTTACTTGATTTGTTTCCAGAGTTTGCTAGTACGCAGGTCCAAACTCTTATTCAGTTGTCACATCTGCAGCCCATGAAGAGGATCAAGGTCCTCTCCTCCCAAGGAGACCATGTATCTCCCTTATCCTCTCCTTCCTGCGTGCCCTAGGATGGATAAGGGATGGGCCTGGGTCCTCCTCTGACTGCTCAGCTGGCCTCTGCCCTTCCCCAGCCTCCTCCATAACCTCTGGAGCCACACTTTCACTCCCTGTCAGCTGTTCCTCTTCTCTCTCAGTCTCCACCAGGGGCATGACACATATATTGTACCTGTGCATTTTGTTTTTCTTGTTTTAATGTAGACTCCACAGTTAGCCTTTACCATGGCAAGTTTATATAGCAATAGTAAACCAAGGAGAATTCTTGACAGCTTACCTAATGATAAGGAAATACCATTTTCCTAGGGACGTTCTGAGGAATGTGATATCCTTATGCAGAATTTAGAAGCATCAGCATTTTTGCATTGGTTTGGAAAAATTGAAGTAAAAGGGATGGTGGAAAGGTCATAATTGCCAGTTTCTTGATGGCTGTTCAATGTTCTGCTGCACTTTAAGGCTAATGAATAATCATCATAAAATATGAGCTTTCATAGCAGACAACTTTCTTCATCAGACACATCACTGGGAATAAGGGAAGCAAATGTTTTCTATGGATTTGGTCCCAGATCCAATTCTTGGCATTGCTCATAAAGTTCTTAGATCATATTTTTGGGGAGCTACATGCATTATCCCACTTTAGAACTGGACTATTTAGATCAGACACTATTAAGTAATTATCTAATGGCTCAATTTGCTATAATGCAGCTTTCTTATCACATAAAGGTTTGAGTGCTTGCCAGACTAGAAAGAAGGAAATGAGCTAAATAAATAAAATGACTAGGAAATTGTGTGTTTTTAGTCCTTCAAATGGCAAAGAATGTTTTGCTTATATATCACCCTTCCAAGTTTTCAGAATAATGCAAGCAATGTATAAAAAGCATTGAAAGGGAAAAATGAAAATACAAACATAAGGGAAAATAAAACCCCAATTTTGCCTAAATAAATTGAAGGAAGAAAGGAGATCCTGGAAATAAATGTCCATAATATGGGTGGAATCGAAGTCATGTTCATGGAGGTGTCACTAATACTAAAAATAACCCAAACTATTTGTCATTTACATGCATGTACAATACAGAGACAAAGAATCATTCCTTAGAAATGCATTTTACAAAAACAAAATTGTACCATTACACACTGTCTGACTCTCTCGAAACAAAAGAGATTGTGTGTTTTGCAAGCTCTTCAGTATTCATGAGGACTTGCCACTTGCAGTGGGCGAGAGGAAAACAATACTCAGAAGACTTTCATAAATGACATGCAATGGTAAGATTGATAGATGATGCAGAGTCTAATACTTGCACAGCCCATCAGAAACATTACATTGGGTCGATTCACTAAACATTAGCCCAGTTTTAATCCTTTCAGTGCTACTTTCCTAAAGTGTAAACTTGGAAGACGGGATGAGGGAAAGCAAGGAAAACTAGGAAGAGAGCAAAAAAGCGTGCTCTGCACCCTCTCCCCCAAAGGATTCTCCCCTTTATTCTCTTTGGTGACAAATGACAATATTGCTATGGAAAGTTTAACACAATCCTTCAAAGCAAGTGCATTCAGCTCAAGTGAATGTGATTTGGTTATTCATATTAAATAGTGCTGTTGCAAATGTTCACAGCTATACACTTATTTTCTCGTAGCTTTTATTCTCCATGTTAAAGTTGGGGGAGTGGGGAGGGAATCAGTAGCAGCAACAAAAGAGGGAGAGAGGCAATTCCACCTTCTTCTGCCCTTGTGGTAGCACCAACATCTCATTGCCCTTTTTGGCAATAGGAAATAATTGTATGGAGGTGAGAATAGGAGTGTTTTCATAAAGAGTGAGCCAAATTGGTCTTCAGGCTCTTGTTTCCAAATTGTTTTACAAGGGCTTACAAGGTATGTGTAGAGGATTTCCTTTTTACCCCCCCCCCCCCCATAACCTGGAGTTTTTTCCCCTGTTGAGTTCTTGGTTTATACATAAGAGCAGTATTTCTCAACCTCGGCAGTTTGAAAATGTGTGAACTTCAACTCCCAGAATTCCTATGCTGTCTGAGAAATTCTGGGAGTTAGAAGTCCACATATCCTAGATGTGAGAATCCTAGATATCTTGTGACTCTTCCTCTTCCAGTGGCGCTGGTCGCCCTTACTGAGAAAAGTTGGTCTGCAATGAAAAAAAATATAACTTTTGTAATCCTATAATAGATTGAGATTGTGATTATATATGGCAGAGAACCACTGATGAGCACCCCTTCTAACGTCTGCACAGAATGCTTCAGAACTAGAGGTCAGAAAGTAGATGTTATTTTGCCAATTTATCCTTTTTCAAACCTGTTTTCAGGATTGTACTGCTTTGAGATTCTTCAGTATTTCAGCTGGTAGAATCCCATAAAAGAAGTTTGTTTAGGAGCTTGTTTGCTTAGGAACTATTGACCAATGTCCTCACTATCAAAGAAGGTAGTGTTGCAGTTCCTCCTTGAAAAAATAGACCCTCGATCAGGGGTGTCAAACTGGATTTCTTTGAGGGCTAGATCAGCAATGTAGTTCTCCTCTGTGGGCCAGCAGCAGGGGGCTGGGAGGCTGGGGGGCTGGGATAGATGCCTCTGGTAACACCCTGCCAGCCAAAACGGGCTGTGTGGCCCATTTTGAGGCAATTTTTCGGTCATTTTCAGCCCATTTTTGGCCTGTCTTGGGGCCTGTTTTTGACTTATTTTAGCCCGGTTTTCAGTCTGGTTTTGGCCCAGTTTCAGCCAGCAGGAGGCCATGGAGGGTGAAAATGAGGTGTGGGGGGTGCATATGGCCCATTTTAGCTGCCAGAGGCATGGCGAGCTGGTCCTTTGATATTTCCAGGTTGGCCTGATGGGCTAGATTTAAGCATCCCATGGGTCATATCTGGCCCACAGGCCTTGAGTTTGACACCCCTGCTCTAGATCCTTACTAATCTGGCTCCACCCATATTTGACACAAGCCCTTGGTCATTCTGATGGATCATCTCTATTCACAGAGAATAAGGGTTAATGTAACCATATTGATGCTCCTGAATTGCTTCTTATATTCTTTTGGAATTCTTGTTGAGCGAGGTTAGACATTTCACTTTTACCTTTCCGGAAGATGACAAAAGTAATCTTGGGAGACACTTGCTTTGTTGTTGTGGTTCAAGAAGTAGCAAACAGTCATCAACATTAGTTGTCACTCATAGCCTGATCTTTCACAAATCTGTCTCACTCCCTTTGAAAATAATACAAATGGTGTAACATTACCAAAATTGTCACAAATCAGCTGGTAGAAAACTTCAACTATGCCCTATATTTTATTCTGTTAGTCTTGATTCCTCCCCCCACAAACTAATATCAGTAGTTTATGACAATTGGAAATTCTACAGCATCACATTTTTGTTGTTTTTATTATATGCCTAAATTATCCCTGGGAGTGAATAGCATTTGAGCAAAAAATAATAATAATGATGATGATAACATAAGAGGATAGGTGAAAATATTGAAAAAAATCCAAGAAAATTTGTCCTGCATTCCTTCCATTATTGCACCCCAGCTTTAGAGACATATCAAGCATACTTCCTCCCTAGAGAAAGACAACTTGTTTATATTAGAATGGGTGAACCTTTTGGTCAATGTTAAACATGTTGCTTAGCACAGGAAGCCAATTTTAATCAGATCATTTCCACAATTCTCTCCCACCCATTATTAAAGGTTTCATTACAGCTCTAAAGTGGGGACAGAGCATATGGAACTCAAGAGGTTTGAAGAAACCATAAAATAGGGTTGACCATTAACATTTTTTTTTTGTAGACAACCATTACAGACAGATGTTCTTGGTGCCTGTGCACTCCAGCTGAACTTGAGTTTATGGCTTATTGGGGCCCAGGTCATGTCATTTTCAAATGAGACCTTATGATCCTTTCAAATAAATCTATTGTCTCCCATTTTCACATGGCTGGACATTCATATGAAATATAGGTACCAATCTTTCCCAATTATATTTTCAAATGCATTTTCTCTTAAATTATATATTTCTAGGCATATTTGATTCTAGAATACACATTTAATATGTACTTTGATGCTTTCTGAGTCAGGAAAGTATGAATTTCCAAGAATGTCTGCATTTTGGTTCATTGGTATCATCTATCTATGTATGCAATGTCTGCCTGCCTGCCTGCCTGTCTATTTATCTATGTATCTATCTATCTATGTATCTATCTATATCTATCTATCTATCTATCTATCTATCTATCTATCTATCTATCTATCTATCTCTATCTCTTGAGAATCAATAAGTTAACCCAATCAGCTGACTGAGCAACATACACTTCACTAATACATATTTGTGATTAAAACAAATTTGTGATTAAAACAATGCTTTGGAATGCAAAATAAAACTGCACATTATCATGACATTAAGAACAGATGACTACTCAGAAGAATAAAACCAATTCAACCAGCTACTCTGGAGGAGTAGTTATCGAAAATTGGCCCTCATCAATTGATGAAACAGCCAAGATTTCATAATTTCCTGAAGGTCAAAAAGAAAGGGTCTGCTCAAATGTTGGGGGGATCCCATTCCATAGGAGGGGATGGTGATTGAAAAAGCTTGCTTCTATAGCCCCTGTTGAGAGGACACACAAGGAATCCATCCAGCTAGATCTTACTGGATCAGTAGATGTTACTAAAGGCTAGGTCCCACTGGCCGATGGATGCAAAACGTATGCAAAAAAGAACACAGCGGATGAGCAAAAATTCGGGGGTGGCTCCATCCATTGTTAGCCGCTCCAAAAAGTGGCCCGAATTTACATAAACAGAACGGAAAAGAATGGAAAGGAACGGACGGGGGTAGTACGTAGCGGGAATGTTAAATGGATGTTCATAGGAAGCCTAGCGGATGGAAGTGGATGGAAGTGGATGACACATCCAAAGGGCTTCCGAGGGAGAATTGTGAAGCGGACGCATAGCAGAAGGGGCGGATGCATAGCAAATGACACGGATGCATCACTCACGCCTATAGGAAGCAAAGCGGATGCATAGCAGATGCATAGCGGATGCATAGCGGATGCATAGCGGATGCATAGCGGATGCATAGCAGATGCATACCTACTCCTGCCAGCCCTGGCAAGAAGGACAGAACCATCATCCCACCCTCTGGCACTGACTCTGAAGCTGCTGGTGCTTCTGCTGCTGCTGGTGGTGGTGGTGTTGCTGCTGGTGGTGCTTCTCCTGCTGCTGGTGCTTCTCCTGCTGCTGGTGCTGCTGGTGCTTCTCCTGTTGGTGCTGCTGGTGCTGCTGGTGCTGGTGCTGCTGGTGCTGCTGTGGTGGACAAGCCCCAAGGCCCTCAAAGCCCTGCTGCTCAAGCCCTTGAAGGCCCTGCTGCTGAAGCCCCTGCCAGAGGGAAGAAGAGGCAAGGGAAGGAGAAGAGAGAGAGGAAACAGTACACTGTTTCTGAGGACCATGAGGAGGAGGTGCTGGAATGGCTGAGGGAGAACGAGTACCTGTGGAGAAAGGGCCACAGACTCTATCGCGACACCAAGAAAAAACAGGCAGCTTGGAGAGACAAGGCAGAGAGCCTGGGCTACACTGCAGATGTCCTCCTGGGATGGTGGAAGCACATGCACACCTGGTATGGCAAGCTACACCTCGAGAAGCTCCTCCATGTATTCTTCAATGATGGCCTGCACCACTTCTCTGACCACTTTGCTGATGCTGTTGTGTGGCACCCTCCATGCATACTGCATGTTTCTGTATGTGGTTCCAGAGGCCAGGTGCCGCAGAGTCAGTGCCACCTTCAGTCCAGGGTCCAGGTTGGCACAGAAGTTGGTGCTAGGCTTGGTCAACCTGGGTCTCAGACGCTCCACAATTTTGTCAAACATGGCTGGTGGCATCCTCATGAAGTGCTGGAATGCACGAGGGTCTTCATTCCTCAGCTCCACCATCAGCTTGTCATACAGTCCAAATTGCACTCTTCTCCTGATCCATCATCGGACCCAGACAGTTCTTGAACATCTCCTTCTTCTCCTCCTATATAAAAGGTGAAACAGTCTGAACAGGGCTTGGTTCTGGTGTTGAATGATCGCAGCTACCATAAGGACTGTGTTATGATCCATGGTGGAGATCAATGGATGATGTGGAAGAGCAAGACCAAGGGTGAAGAGGTCTGTACACTACAGCTGCTGGACTCATACTGAGATTCAGGTGATTTCCTCCCCCTTTTTATAGAAAATATTGGTTTTCCGCTAGGTGTCCTTCCACATTCTCTAGGCATACTCCAGACATCCTAAATATCTGAGATACATCCCATATACAAACGTTTTGTCCATTTTAATGCTTTATATACGAGATGCATCCACTTACATCCTTTCTATTTCCATGCTACTAACGCTGTGTGGACGTTCCATGTACCTTTCGCTTCCTTCCTCTTTCCGTTTTCAGCTGCAGTGGATGTGAGTTGTGAGAATGTCCAGAGGATGCCGAGAGGATACAGTGGATGTTTAACGGATGACAACGGACATAGAATGTTTGTTGCCCGTATGTGTCATGGATGTACATCGTACGCGGCGGAAAGTTCATCCGTTCAAAAAGTTTTGTGCAGCTCAAAACTTCTTGCGTGGATGAAATCTCAGTGTATGGATGCTCAACGGATAGAGCATATGAAACATGTATGCAGTGAGTACACAACGGATGCAATGGATGACAAGCTTTTTTGTCCATTTTACATCCTCTTTGCATCCATTGGTGCAGGGGGACATGGGCTTAAGAAAAGGAGGTCGGAAGATACCGTGAATTCCATCTGGAAGTCAGTTAGAAGCCAGTATAGTTTTCAAAATGGAAATGTTACATGGTTATCACAAGGACACACATCATTACACAAGCTTCTGCATTCTAGACAGGTTGTAGCTTCCACATGCTTTTCAAGGAAAACCCAATGATGTGCCTTGCACTGCAAAACAGTGCTCTGCACTCCTAACCCCAGCTACCATAATCTGTTGGAAATCATTGTTGGAATGTATTTCTATGCAACAACTACAGTAGTATTCATCCAGTAGATGGCAAGTATTTACAAGTTTGGATGTATGGTATATGCTATGGTATACTCTATGCTCTTTTGTTCTAAATAGTTTCCTTTTACAGTAAAATAGATGAGCAGTAAAGTACATGGTGACTGTGCTTTTTGTTTGCTCTGTGTGGTGCTTTATATCAACTGAATTTCTAACATACTCAGTGATTTTGAAAACCATAGAGAAATCAAGCAAAATAAGGTGGTTTGTACCATCTTTATTTCAGTTTTGGTGGAGAGGAATACAAGAGGAATTCAGACTAAACGTGGGTCTAAAGCCTGATTGAAATGTGTTCATATAATCTATTTCCTTCAGGGTCCATTACAGCTGTAGCCCAACCTCTTTCTCTACCACCTTCCCGTAAAGGGGAAGCTTGGTGACAGGATGATAATTGGCCAATGATGGTTTTTTGAGAGCCATGATGCTCCATCTGTCAGGGATACATTCACAATTGTCCTGACTCAACTCCTTGTCATCTGCCTCAACATTTTTATCAAGAAGGGCAGGGACCCAGACTGCAAATCCACTGCAACAGTCCTTCATAGATATTTAGCCTTCAATCCCCTAATCAACTTTATTGCTCTGCTCTACACTCTTTGGAGAAGAGATACAGCTTTTAAAGTATTGGGACACAGATGCCTATATTTGGCCTGAGGGTCCAAGTTGTTTAGCCACAACATAAGCTAACTTTCCAATTCCCATTTGACAAACGTTGCGGACCTTAGCTTCTATTTTGCTGCTGCAGTGAATGAGTCCATGGCAGTCCTCCCTGCACACTGGGGTGATGACTCCAGAGTCCTCTTGTTTTAATTAAGGTTCTGTATTGTAACTAGTCAATGTACATTATTGGGAGAATGAATGTCAATGCCAGTGCTTTTTCTTCCTCTCCTTTATCTTTGTCAATGATTCAAAGACATGATTTATGGTTAGTCTCCGTCTTTCAGGATCATCCATCAAGCGCTGGTTTCACTACAGGGTTCCAAGTTGTAAATCATGCAGAAAACCTGTCACTCATCTTGATTAACCCTTTCAGAACAGAGCACAGCCAGAATGGAGAGGTGGCCAAGGGAAGGTAGAGCTCTTTTTTCCTCTTTGTAGGGTGAAAAACAAAACAAAGCATAATGCCCAATAATAACAGCAGCTCATGGAATTGACAAAACACCAGCTGTCTCAGCAATTCATCCCTTTATGTCTTCCAATAATTAGCAAGAGGGACAAACAACAGTTAACTAGACGTAGCTTCATAATTTCCAGCAAGGGACATTTTAACGGGTCCTTGGTACTCTTGGAGCTTGCTTGTTTTCTTGCAGACATTTCATTACCCAAACTAGGTAACATCATCAGTGCTAGTAAGGAGTGCAGTTTGCTTTCAATTTATACTTTAGTGGCTTGCCTGTCGGTATTGGTGGGGATGGTCTTAGAGATTCCAGCAACCTGGATTTAAGGAATTAACCTTAATTAAGGACAAACTTCCTAACAGTGAGAACAGTTAACCAGTGGAACAGCTTGCCATCAGAAATAGTGGGTGATTCATCACTGGAGGTTTTTAAGAAGAGACTGGACAGTCACTTGTCTGACATGGTATAAGGTCTCCTGCTTGAGTAGGGGGTTGGAGTAGAAGACTTTGAAGGTCTCTTCCAGCTCCATTCTGATTGATTGGTACTTTAGATGGGCTGTTTGATGTTGGTTTCTTTGGCAGTTTCTTGACTGGAATACTGTTTACTTGATTGCTGGTCTAATGTTAACCTTGGAGTTAATATATGCTGATCTGGGTGCTGATTGCTAGTGGAGAGGTGCTTGGGGCATTTTGTTCTTTTTTTGGTTGGGTGATAGTGGAGTGTTGTTGTTTTTTGCATCATCTGTAGATGTTATTAATGTCTGTGTGTCTGTTGATGGCTGATTTGTCAGAGTGTCAAGTTTTTCAACATTCCCTATGGCATTTTTGAACTTGGCTTGGTCAAGGATGGTTACATTTTCCCCACTGAAACTATGGTTAAATCTGTCTATATGTTGTGAAATTAAAGAATTGTCATCATGTTTTCTGATTGCTAGTTAGTGTCTATGGATGCCTTCTTCCAGTCTTCTATCCTACATAGTGGTCTTACAAAAGTCACATTTTCTAATTAAAATGCATTATCTCTGCCCATAAAAAAAGAAATGTATAGTTTTAAAGTTTCTTTGCTAAAACAGGATCACAGACAAATGTCACATGGCTATACTGTGTGGCCTTGCCTCAGTGTTAAGACATACAGGTTTTCATGTATGCAGTTTGACAGACATCAAAAGGTGACCATTGAGGACCTCCTACATGCACGAACACCTATACACACCTGTGTATACAAGTACGCCTGGCCACTCAGTATGACTTAGTTTTACTAAGTTCAAAGAACATCTTTGCAACAAGAAGTTTGAAATTATTTTGCAGTTTTCACCTCCAGAAACAAGGGGAACAAAGCTGAGTGGACCCCAAAGCACAGCAGTTGCAATACCCACTTCTCAAACACGATTTAAAACAAAATTGAACTGCTAAGTGTCTCTGAAAATACAAAACTGGGGCAATGATTTTTTTTCCAGAGATAGAATCCAGGAAAGCAGCAGGTATGAAAAATGTTTCTGTTTTCTCTTGCAAGCTCAGCCTGTGTGTATGTTTTTAATAAGTGCCAATTATAGATGTGAAAAACAAGGTTTTGCTTGAAAAATCAAATAGAGGCCAGTTCTGACTGTAACCTTACGGTGACTAAGGAACAAGTGCAAAAGTCCATTAGCAGCTACTATTTCAGGCCTTATAAATTAGCAGTTCTTCCCCCCCAACCTCTCTCTCCATCTCTTTTTATTTTTGTGGACAGGAAGACATCAAAAAATGAAATGTGTAAGCAACATGGGAAACACTAATATACCACTGTGCCTGCCCCCTCTGAAAAGCTGTGGACAAACACTGACAGATATTGGGCCAAGTTGGCTAATCATCCTCCCACCTCTGTCTCCGCTGCTGTGGATCAACATTTCCCATTCCTTTCTCATTTTTCAAAACATTTTCTATCTCCTCTTGGCTAACATAAGTGTGGAAGATTGGCAGTGAAGGGGGAAAATACAAAACCAAGTGAGATTATAAATGTTCTTTCTGCTTCTTTTAACTATCATTTTGAAGGATCTGTGGAGATTCTCAGCCATCCGCGCCATGGTAGTCCCAAAGATGCTTTTTCAAAAAGCAACTGGACTTTCTTTATTTTTCCTTGAAGACATTTTGTTTCTCACCCAATAAGCTTCTTTAGTTCTGTAGAAAAACTGTCCTTTTAGCAGTTCCAAGGAGGTTCCATACCATTTGCATTATTTAGGTGATCCTGAGAGCACAGATAAACTTCCAAGTGGCCTCAACGATCCTCAGAGAGAGTGCTGATGTCTGGATGACTTCAAGGAATATAAATCCTTCCATTCTCCACCATTCAGTCAGAACTGAAGAAGCTTCTTGAATGAGAAGCAAAATGACTTCCAGTAAAAACAAAGAAAAACAGTTGCCTTTTGAAATAGTACCTTTGGAACTATCAATATGAGAGCAAATTAATATTGATGTAATGTTTTTAAATCCATGTTTTTGATGCTGTTTCGTTTTAGCTTATCTTGAATTATCCTAAATTTTGAATCTGATTTACAGATTCTGAAAGCAGTGATGAAAAACGTGGAAGCTGGGTGGGAAAATGCATTTAGATAATTTCTTGGGGGAAAAGATTACATTACAAATAGATTCCCACTTATCTGGAAATAAGATCCATTGGCATGATAGTATTTCCTTTCAAGAATACACCTTCCTTTTCCAAGGCAATTTTTGAATGAAAAATAAAATAGAATCTCTCCGAAGCCTAGCATACCAAGAAGAGCTAATACTGAATTGATGCAGGGTGGTATATAGGACCCTGCTGATTATTCTTATCAATGGATGTTGCAGCTGACAAATCCAGATGGCCCTATATCTGCAGACATCAAGAGTCAAAATTTCTCAGGGCAGAGATGCCAGTTATGGTAACAATTGATTTCAAGGCAGGGGAGTACAGAGCAAAAAGGCCATGAAACTATAGGCGTGGTGAGAGGAAGAACTGGATTCATACTACAGTCCATGTAAAAAGGGAAATGAATTTTCATGTTGGCAGAGGGCAAAAAGCTGTTTTAGTTTTCTCTTCCTAGTATACAAGTTAGATTTTTATCTGGCCTGCCATGTTGCATGTCAGAAAGCCTTGTGCCAATCATGAGCTAGAATTTAGTCAAGCTGTGCTGAGTCACACTCCAGGAAGCTGTGCCAGTAACCCTGGCACCATTTGTGTTTTTCTTTCTGAAAAGATAGATATTGATTTTGGGCCAGGGGGACACATGACATTTTACTGTAAGGAGAAGTAAGTATTTTTGGCCAGGGATTATATATGTTTTGCTTTGTAGCAGCCAACCTGTTTATTTTTAAAAAACAAACAAACAAAAATCCATTCCATCGACATTCTTGAAGCCTGAATCGTCATCATGTTACTTATACCATGTGTTACATATAAAAGAAAACCTCTGGCTTAGTCCTTTCTGAGCAACCCAGAATCTGAAGCCAAGATGTTATGACAGCAAAAAACATGTCCCAAACTATTGGGGTTTGTTAACTGCAAGACTGGCAAAAGGAAATAATGGGACTTGTTTGAGGAATGTGTACTAAGAACAATGCACTTATCATTTTGATTTAAGTGTGGGCAAAAGCCCTATAATAGAAATCTGTTCCATTGCAGTAATATAGCAATTACATTATAGTAATAATAATGCCCGTGCCTCACTTTCTGGGACTGTAGACACCATTACATATTTCTACATGTGCTTTAACCCAGACAGACAAATTCTATGTCTACAAATAGTTGAGAACACCCAAATAAAATGGGCCAATGTTTACAAGATCAGACAAAACAAAAGAATCACCATCACTCTGTCCAGTTGCCATAAGAAATCTTTTTAGCAGAAAACCTAGGAAGATTTAGAAGGAAAACAAAACATCATAAACTGAACCTTGTGTCATAAACTGAACTGAGCCTTGAACAAGTGGATCTTGGATGGAAAGCTTCATTCTTCAGACATCTTGCTTGTTTATCTCTTTGCCTTTGGGCTACAGATCAGCAGCTTGATGTCTCTGGAGATGAACATGTGTGAAGACACCTCAAGACACAAAGACAACATGCCCTTCATAATGAACTAATGAGGCAATCTACCCAGCTGTCCTTATGGATCAGAAAAAAATAAATAATTGTGGAGTTCCTGGGGACTGGAAAGATACATCTAAATGGTGACAACTCTATTGTGACTGTGATTTTGCCTATGTGTCTATTTCCTCTCTTGCTTTTGTGTATCATAAGCTTTCCTTCACATTTCTGCTTGGGAACGTGGCAGTCCTGTTCCACTATCACTGCAACCTGTCAGAAGAACAAATGGCACCTCAGGGAATGTGGCCTGATAATGTTTGGTTTGGTATGGCTTGGTTGCATGCACTTTATACTTTTTTTCTTAAAAGGGAAAGAAAGCCCTAATCTATGTTTATAAATTGCTAAAGGAGCCCATATTCCACCCCTTTGTTCTACATCTATAACTATCTGTGGCCTTTGACTCTTCCCATCTCGATATTTTAACATTTAGTCCCCTAATTCCAGGTGACTACCAAATATGGGGTCAATGGATTAACATGCTCATTCAAAATGATTTATTCTGTATTCCTCTTTCTCTCCCCCACCCTGCTTTTCTGCCGTGTACAGATAGGTTACTCTCTTGACTAGGTCAGAATGAATGGGAAATATTACAGATTCTAAGCATATCAGCCTTTGTATAGAAAGATTAGTTTCCTATACAGAGGGCTCTGTGAACCCAACAAATAAAAATAGCTTCTAAAAGATCCAATAGAAAAATAGAAAGAAATATCTTCACTCAAACGTCAGCAGAAATGGAATAAGGAGTTATGCATCTGAAAGGATTAAAGGATGCATCGAGATATACTTTATCATTATTGTAAGATCATTAAAATATTGTCTACAGTTGTAAATTAAGGCTGATTTTATTCCATCCTAAATTATTCTATCCAGCTGGGATGACAGTAAGAGAGGGCTACTAAAATAAGATTGGGAATAAGTTACAGCCCATCACCTTGTAACGTCTTAATTAAAGCTTTTTTCTCTGATATAAAATTGACTCTAAGGCACTCATCTTTAATTTGGATATTCTAAACAATATATAGGAATTCAGTAGATTTGAATGATATTCAATTAATTGTTCCTGAACTGGATATGTTCATTTTAAAGATGGAAGTTAAAAGGCTATTTTGGATGAAATTAGCAAATTTGCAAGATTTATTGTTTGATTGATTGATCTACATTTACAACAATTTTTATACTACCCAATCAGAAGATTCTGGATAGACACAACAACAATAATATAAAAGATAACCAAAGTTATGGTTCTAGCAAATTAAATTTGAGTAGAATCAAATAGAGATTTTGTATTAGGAAAATTGAAAGGTGATACTACTGGAGGAAAGAATGGATAATATAAAACTCAGTCTCAAGTTTAATTAAAATAGTAAAATGGCCCATATTTTGCAGGATCTGAGAAAAATCTCAAGAGTCCAATGTGCTTGTACGGAGTCAAGTAATAAATCAAATAACTGAAATCTCACATTTTTTTTTGCATTTTCACAAAAAGGTAATCATACAATTGCGCAATTTTACAAGGGATCAAATCATAATTTGTGGAATTGTGGAATTCCACAATTTTTCACTGACTGTAGAAATATCATATTTGATGGTTTTCAAGGTTAGAACCATTTTTCATGCATGCATGTTTTTCCAGAACAGAAATTTAGAAGTATTTTCTTTTGTACATCTTGCAAAAGACAGCCCACAAGCTATGCAGCTAGAAATAATTTATGGACTGCTGTGTGGTAATCCTACAAATATAATGCAGGAGAAGCCATAATGTAAGCAGATGCTATAACTGTCCAATCAGATCAAGCATCTAAAATGACAGTCAAACAGATGGTTGCAGTCTGATGGATATTTCATAATCCTTACTGTTGCATTGTATTAGAACTGTACAGCACTTTAGATTCCATTTCAGGGATCCTCAATCCCTGGGCTGAGTCCCACTACTGGACCAGAGCCTGTTTGGAACTGGCCCATGCAAGACCAAATCCACTTGTTTAAGTGATGGGCGCTCATGCTCGCATACAAAGCTCCATTTCTGTGAGCGGTCAGCTAATACACATCTGCCACTCATGCAAATGAAGCTGTGTGCACGAGCATGCACCTGCCTCTCACACAGAAACATTTCCTCTCTCACAAGCCAGTCTGCTAAGTCAGAAATAGTTGAGTACTACTGTTCTATTTCACAAAACTGCTTCAGAGAACTCTAACGTACTTCTAGTCTGCAAATCTTTAAAGCAGCTGCATCTTTTCCTCTGGTTGAGTAGCTCTTCTCTGCTGCAGCTGCCATGTGAACTAAAGGATAGGTCCCACTGGCTGACGGACGCAAAACATATGCATAAATGACACAGCGGACGAGCAAAATTTTGGGGGTGGCTCCATCCATTGTCATTTGCTCCACAAAGTGGCAAAAATTTGCATAAACAGAACGGAAAAGAACGGATGGGGTGGTACGTAGCAGGGATGTTAAGCGAATGTTCATAGGAAGCCCAGCAGATGACAGCGGATGGAAGCAGATGACACCTCCGAAGGGCTTCCGGGGGAGAATTGCGAAGTGGACGCATAGAGGAAGGGGCGGATGCATAGCAGATGACGCGGATGCATCACGGACGCCTATAGGAAACAAAGCGGATGCCACGCAGATGTATATCGGATGCAAAGCATTCGCTGCGCATGCGGGGAGTATGAATTGCGTCAGCTCCACGGATATAAAAGGATGCAGCACGCATACAGTCAGCATTCAGAGGAAAGACGTGCTGCCACATACATCTTCAAGGAACACCATGGTTCGTCAGTCAGGCAAGAAGAGGAAGCCTGTGCCTACTCATTCCAGCCCTGGCAAGAAGGACAGAACCAGCATCCCACCCCCTGGCACTGACTCTGAAGCTGCTGGTGCTGCTGGTGCTGCTGGTGCTGCTGGTGCTGCTGGTGTTGCTGGTGCTGGTGCTAGTGCTGGTGCTGCTGCTGCTGCTGCTACTGCTACTGCTACTGGTGCTGCTGGTGCTGCTGGTGCTGCTGGTGCTGCTGGTGCTGCTGGTGCTGCTGCTGTGGTGGACCAGCCCCAAGGCCATCAAAGCTCTGCTGTTGAAGGCCGTGCTGCTCAAGCCCCTGAAGGCCCTGCTGCTGAAGGCCCTGCCAGAGGGAGGAAGAGGCAAGGAAAGGAGAAGGGAGAGAGGAAACAGTACACCGTTTCCAAGGACCATGAGGATGAGTTGCTGGAATGGCTGAGGGAGAACTAGTACCTCTGGAGAAAGGGCCACAGACTCTATCACGACACCAAGAAGAAGCAGGCAGCTTGGAGAAACAAGGCAGAGAGCCTGGGCTACACTGCAGATGTACTTCTGGGATGGTGGAAGCACATGCACACCTGGTATGGCAAGCTACACCTCAAGAAATCCGGGCAGGCCGCTGTCAAGTTCACTGACCGGGAGATGTACATCATGGCCAAGTGCAGTTTCTTGGAGGGTGAGATCTGCCACCAAGGAGCAGCCCCTCTGACACCCCTCTCCCTCAGACAGCCAACAGACAGCCAGTCCTCTTCCAGCCAGGAGCCAGCTACCCTGTCCAGGCAGGTGTCTTCAGAGGGCCGCATGGCAGAGACCCCCCCGACAGTTGCACTCCCCATGCCGGCGCACTTGGAGGATCCCCTGTCACAAATGGAGGAAGAAGCAGCAGCCATCAGAGACCAACCCACCCCCACCCCCACCCCCAGCTCCACAGGATGTGGGCAGAGAGGCAGACTGGAGGGCCAGAACTACAATGTCCTGTTGGAGATCAGGGACACAATGAAGACCAGCACAGAACTTCTCTCTCAGCTGGTCCACTGCGACATACCATCCTCGGACCAGAAGTCCTTCATCACCTACATGAGCCAGACCCTGAGGGACCTGCTCAAGGCCCAGTACCAGGTGATGAAGCAGAAGATCACAGCACTTCTGAACAACTCTCAAGGCCCAGCTGAACCTGCTCCGACCCAGTCCAGGTTTGCTCCTCCACCCCAGGTGATGTCACAGCCCTTCCACGGCTTTCAACAGCCCCTCACCTACCAAGGCTATGACTACCAGGACTTCCCACAGCAAAAGCAGACCTTCCCAGTCCTGGCCCAGGTTCATCGCATGCCACAGATGCCACACCTCACACAGCTGCAGACCAGACAGCCCCACTACACTCCTCCTTCCTCCACCTCACAGCCAAGCCCGTCAATGGAAAATTTGTCATCAGTCTTGTGCCTCACATCTCAGGTACTTGATGAAGGGCCTCTCAACCTCACGGGACTGAGTCAGCTCTCAGAGAGCTTCTTGAACACACCATCCCCTGTTGTATCATCAGGGCCAAGCACCCCAATGGTGCCTCAGACCAGCACTCAAGCCACAGTCACCTTCACAGTCCCTGCCTGCTTAACAGCTGAGACTATGGACATGACTCAGAGTGACTGGGAATAGTGCCAGAGACTGAGTTGTTTATCTTTGCTTAAGACACTTTACTTGGTTCATTTTGCTTATTTAATAAAGTCATACAGTTTACCTAAGAAAGTTAATAAAGGTTATCTTTGCTTAAGACACTTGGTTCATTTTTTTATCTTAGTGAAGTTTTGGTGAAAACTTTTAACAAATGGTTAAACCTTTGCATGCTTGTGGGATAGTTGTGGGATAGATAAACCTCCAGTGCAAGCATAGTGGGACTGTATGGTCCACCCTGCCAGCTGCCACACATATGGCCCTTTTGTATCAATAACAATTTATACATTGATCAACACATTTCAGAATAAACAAAGCTCTTTATTAATGCCCTATTCATTGTAGGACCATTCAACATACATGGCCCAATTTCATCAGTGTTATGAGACAGGCTCAAGGAAGTATCCATGAACCATCTATCATCCTTTCTTGCCACTCCACTGCTCCAGCTGGGGAGTTGCACCAGTGCCTCAGTAGGTTGCGCTGTTTCTTCCCTTCACGTGAAGCTCTGTTGGGGCCTTGTACATCCACAGTGTCTATCAGGTTTCATCCTTGCCTCCATTCACCAGGTTCCATGTCTCCATTCCCTTGTTGATGGTCCACAAGCCTGTTCTGCAAGACTGGGTAGCGGGTGCGCATGAGATTGTGCAGGATGCAGCAAGCTTCCATGATGCTCCTCACAGTCTCTGGGTGATGCTGCATGGTGGTGAGAAGTACCTGGAACCTGTTGGCCAGGATGCCAAAGGCGTTCTCCACCACCCGTCTTGCCCTGGACAGCCTGTAGTTGAAGATCCTCTCTTCACGGGTGAGGTATCTTGAACTGTAGGGCTTCATGAGGTAGGTTCTGAGGGAGAAGGCATCATCACCAATGACGAAGTAGGGCACATCTTTTGTGTCATTGGGTAGGGGGTCTGGATTTGGAAAATCCATGATGAGGTTGCCTTCCAGCAAGGTCACTTGCATTGTATACCTTGCTATATGAAGCTGACCCGTTGCCTGAAGCATCAATGTACATTAACTTGTAGTCAGCATCAACCATGGCAAAGAGGATGATACTGAAGAAGCCCTTGTAGTTGAAATAAGTGGACCCTGAGTTGGCTGGAGCTTTGCAGGCCACATGCTTCCCATCTATGGCTCCAACGGTGTGGGGAAAGTTCCACCTCTGATAACACTCTTCTGCAAGTTTCCTCCAGCCTTCTTCAGTGGTGGGACACTTGAGGAGCTCCTCCATGTGTTATTTGATGATGGCCTGTACCACTTCTCTGACCATTTTGCTGATGCTGTTGTGTGGCACCCTCCACGCATACTGCATATTACTGTATGTGGTTCCAGAGGCCAGGTGGCGCAGAGTCAGTGCCACCTTCAGTCCAGGGTCCAGGTTGGCACGGAAGTTGGTGCTAGGCTTGGTCAACCTGGGTCTCAGATTCTCTACAACTTCATCAAACATGGCTGGTGGCATCCTCATGAAGTGATGGAATGCACGAGGGTCTTCATTCCTCAGCTCCACCATCAACTGGTCATACAGTCCAAACTCCATTCTTCTCACAATCCATCCTCAGACCCACACAGCTCTTGGACATCTCCTTCTTCTCCTTATGTATAAAAGGTGAAACAGTCTGAACAGGTTTTGGTTCTGGTGATGAATGATCGTAGTTACCATACGGACTATGTCATGATCCATGGTGGAGAACAATGGATGATGTGGAAGACCAAGACCAATGGTGAAGAGGTCTGTACACCATGGCTGCTGGACTCATACTGAGATCCAGATGATTTCCTCCCCCTTTTTATAGGAAATATTGGTTGTCCTATAGGTGTCCTTCTACATACTCTAGACATACTTCAGACATCCTAAATATCCAAGATACATCCCAGATACAAACGTTTTGTCCATTTTAATCCTTTATATACGAGATGCATAGGCTTACATCCTTTCTATTTCTGTGCCACTAACGCTGTGTGGACGTTCCGTGTACCTTTTGTTTCCTCCCTCTTTCCGTTTTCAGCTGCAGCGGATGTGAGTTGAGGGGATGGCCAGAGGATGCCAAGAGGATACAACGGAGGTTTAACGGATGATAACGGACATAGAACGTTTGTTGCCCATATATGTCGCGGATGTACATTGTACGCGGCGGAAAGTTCATCCGCTCAAAAAGTTTTATGCAGCTCAAAACTTCTTGCGTGGATGAAATCTCAGTGGATGGATGCTCGAGGGATAGAGCGTATGAAACACGTATGCAGTGAGTACACCATGGATGCATAGCGTTTTCAAACGGATGGCAAGCTTTTTTGTCCATTTTACATCTTATTTGCAACCGTTAGTGCAGTGGGACAGGGGTTTTAGGATTGAATTAGAATGCTTCAAAGCGTTTCAGACAACTATTCTGTGCAATCCTCTTCATCCTCTGAAGCAGATTTTTGGAAATAAATCCAAAACACTGCATAGACTTTCATAATAGATATAAAGAGCTTGGATTAATATGTTTCTTATGTATTATTAAGTTGTGGTAAGGTGATGTAGAGAGAAGCACTTCTATAGATCTTAGGCCATGTACAGCTTTCAAAGTAAACCCCAGGATTTTAAGCTGATCTCAGAATAGGGAGCTACAGGCATACAAAAATGCAAGTTTTAAAAAAATTGTACATACAAGGGAAAATACAAGTTGTTAGTTGAAGTTGCATAGCAAAAAAGTGCAGATTTTCTTCCATTGGTTGATGATAAGGATGTTAATACTGCCTGCAGATGTCAAAATTTGACAGGCTGGATAACCAATGAATAGATATGAAACTTAAGATCAGATACATAATTGATCCATATAATGCCTTCAAGACCAAATCTTAGACTTACACCATCTCTTCTTTTACCTGTGTCAGCTCTGATTTATCTCTTTACCACTTTTCTTTTCTTTTTTTCCCTCTTGGTTTGCACTTATACTTAAATGGGGAAACTATGGTTTGCATTTGCCCTTCAAATCAGAACTGATTTGATCACAGTGTACATTTCTGCTTCAGAGGGTAAGTGTGAGCTATAGTAGGCAGGGACGTGTAACAGCAGAAGGTGGTTTAAGAAAGTCAGGGAACAGGGACATAATGCCTCAGTGTATGTGTGTGTGTGTTTGTGTGTGTAAATGTGAGTGAGTGCACAATAACCTTTAATAAGGCTTATTTATGAATTAGTCCAATAATATATGAATAATGCATGTCAGTAAGCCTAATGAGTTCAGTTTCAGTCAGGGACTGGTACCTCAGTGTAATCAACTTGAAATGATATAGCTGTGTAAAGTTGTGCTGCAGAGCTTAGTTACTTAGGCTATCCACCTCCAATTGGACAAATATGTTTGAACTGATATACTCTATATATAACTTTGAAAGCTTTCCTCTTTCTGAATAAATGTGGCATTTAGTTGCTGCAATTTCTCCCTACTAAATAGATCCACCTCTCCATGTTGTGTCGGCATTTTTGACCTTGAAAGTGCTCATGTCTAGCTATTCCCCCCATATGTATCACTATAACTGGTCCGAGTCTCAAAGCCCCCACTTCCCAGCTAAGTTCTATGGGAGGCGCTGTGTGAAGGCTACCTGCTCCACAACTGCTTTATCTCCTTTCACATCAAAACCATGTGGATATTATACTGCAGAATCATCAATCAAGTGAACTGCAGTCAAGAGGCTGTCCTGGCATTGCTCCTTCCAACCTGCCACTGTAGAGCTAAGGGCATGTACTTTGAGGCAGTGTGATGGAATATGCACCTGCAGGGGCAGTGGGGGAGAGTCTTGACAACACAGACCCTTCCCAGAAAGAGGTGCTGATTAAGAGACTGTGCAGTTCCAAGCTGGAAAGAGATGCAGGATAAGCTATCTACTAGGTAAGGAAATTATAGCTTTAACTTGGCACGGTTGATATCATGCCCAAGCAAAATTCAATCAAGTTCAATCTTTTATTTGCATATACACCTGGACAGAATCTTGCCAAACTAAATATATAACCTTTTAACCTACTAAATATATCCTGAGTGATTCTAAGGTGTGGCAATCCTGAACCTCTTCCCTGCTCCTCCATCCAGTTTGGGACCACACAGTCTCTTATTCTGGGCCTCTCTCTGGGAAAGTTCTGGGTTGCTAAAACTCCTATCTACTGATTCTCCACATGTATATTCCATCACAGGCAGTCAGAAGAGAGGATACTGGGCACCCAGTTGTTTTTTCCTAATGATGCAACAGTGGGGTTGCGCAAAGAATGGGTTCCTTCTGGAGTGAATTGATATGGTAGATTTTTCATATTGCCAAAACACTAAAAATTGCTCTGCTGGATTAATACCTCGTCATGTGTTTCTGAAGGAGCCAAGAGACCACCTCTAATATCCCAGCTAGTCTAGCATAATTGGTGGACAAGTTTGTGGTTTGCACATTTGATCCTTTTACTGTTTGCCAATTAGGTTCCTCCCAGATATGTTCAGACAGGAATTTCCAGAAATCCAGCCAAGTTGGAGAAGAACATTTTAAGTTATGCATGATATCCTTATTCCCATTCCAGAAGATAGTAATGGGACATTCATAGATACCACAACATGTGCAACACTCCTAAATGGCATCTACAGCCACTGCCATCCCATCCACATTAAATAAAATAATTTGAAATGGCTGAAATTTCACCAGATTACCAAATTGTATTGACATTTACCATCCCTATGTGAAATCTTATAAGATTTTGATCGAATGCACCAAAATCTCAAAGGGCTTTGGATGAGTACCTATTTCTTGTGTCTTATTGAGTGACTCGGTGAGATTTTAGTGAAGTTTATATAACAGGTGAGATGAAATTGCCAGAATCTCACCTGAATTTGACAATACAAAAAGACTGAAGGGAAGATTACCTGGGGAGGGAGGGGTTCTTGAAAAATTTGCCTAACTTGACTTTGGTACACATCCCAAATAAGTTGTATGATCCAACTGCAGATGAACATTAAGAAAACTTCCCAATGGGGAATGGGGCAAAAATAATTTGAGAGTGGAATGAAGGAAGGTATGATGAACATATTCAAGAAGAAAATGGACAGACATTTAAATTGGATTACAGAAGTCCTTGACTAACAAACATTTGTTTAGCAATTGTTCAAAGTCACTAAAGCACTGAAAATAGTGACTTAGAACCGGCCTTCAAACTTAAATAGCAATAACACTTAGATTTATAGTGCTTTACCGTGTTTTACAGCCCTCTCTACGCAATTTACAGAGTCCGCATATTGCCTCCAACAATCTGGGTCTTCATTTTACCCACCTCAGAAGGATGGAAGGCTGAGTCAATCTGGAGCCTGGTGAGATTTGAACTGCCAAATTTCAGGCAGCCAGTAGTCAGCAGAAGTAGCCTGCGGTACTGCACTCTAACCACTGTGGCACCACAGCTCTTAAATCATTGCAACATCCCCACGGTCAGGTAATCAAAATTCAGGTGCTTGACAACTAGCATGTATTTATGATGGGCAGGCATGACTCACTTAAGGACCATTAACAAAAGAAATTCTGGTCCCAAATGTAGTTATAAATTGAGGCTAACCTTGTACTCCAATTTCAGTTAAATGAACTAAGCAGGGGGTTGGACTCAATATCCTAACTTGCTATGACTTTCTTAAATCTTTTTTAAATCTGACTTTCTTAAATATGACTTTCTTAAATCTCCCCTTGCTATGACTTTCTTAAATCTTTATCTAGCCACATTTTTTTTTCTGTATCTACTCTCTCTCTCTATCAAGATTTTCCTTCCAACATCTTTAAGCGTGCTGGGAAAAAATAGGAGGTATGAGTGACTTTGTCTTCTCATTATACACTGTAGATCCTTCCTATCACAAAACAGTCCTTATGAGCTTGTTTATTCACTCTGTATTTCCAGTTGGTGCAGAAGGTTTACTAAAGCAGTTCATTACTGATTTATTTATGATGTATTTAGATAGCAAATATGGTTCTGTCAGCAGTTGCTGGCTAAACATTTGTTGACAGACATTAATAGCATATGGTATAGCAATGAAATTATGATCTTGCAAGAGCCTTATTCTTCTTTCCATACTTTTTTGGGCCTTCTGCCTTTCATATTTTTATTTTATTTTATTGTTGCCAATGAAAAAGGAAGCTTCTAGTTGGTGGGTGGGTGTGGGGGGAGAGAGGGAGCCATACATTTCTGTTTTGTTTTCTTTGGGTAACCTTTAGGGTTTTGTTAGTGATGACATTAAAATCTTCTGTGCCTGTTTAGCTGTTCAATTTAATGGAAGACAAATTCTCCCAAAGGTTTAATTTACTCTCGCAAACTGAAATCAGTTCATTCACACCATGGGAAATGGTCTTAATTTTCCCAGCCTTCAGTCTACATCAAGCATATAATTCATTTCTCCCCTCTTCAGTAGTTCCCTCATTAGAAAACAAAGTTTTTTTTCCCAGATATTTAAATGTTACATACTTTAAAATGAGAAATTGTTCCTCTCCTTTTTTTCTGCTCTGTCCTCTAAAGTGCACGACTGCTTCTCTTTGACAAAGCACATTAAGAAAGATTCTCATATATGCACACTCACACATGTACACCTGCCTTTAATTGGCTCTTTTCTATAACACTGGCAGTTTTAGCCAGTGTCAAGCAAAGGCAAAGAGAAAAGTGTGATTATTCACAGGAGGAAAGAGAGCAGGTGGCATCTCAGAGGTGAGAGTATCTTGGGCTGTTGGCATCATGGAGCAAACCGGAGATATTTTGGGCTGCTCACTGTGCATTTTCAGCTTGGGGAGGGGGGGGAGAGAATATAGACAAGGTGAGTGGAATTTAAAAAGAGCATGTAGGTTAAACTACATCTGCTCTAAGGGAGCAAAAATGGTAATGGTTATAGAGATGAGCAGGGCAGCCTGCTGGTTTCACTGAAGCCCATAGAAGAGCTAGAAAAGGGAGAATAGACCCCATTTACTGGGGGCATTCACGAAATAGAATTCACTCCTTTGCTGATCATGCTGGAGTCCATCCCCAGACTAATACTGGGGACTGAATGATTGTGGCATATGTCCCAGTCACATTCCTTGTCAATGGCAAAGTAAAGAGAGCAAAACTAAATGCCAAGATGTCCTGCTCCCAAAAATATGCCACATGTTCTAATAATCTGTGAGGTGGGGAGCAACTGTGCCAACTACCCCATATTGATGACATATGTGCCAACAAGTCCAAGCTCTTAGTGTTGTCGATGTAAAAATGACACATATCTTCAGGGTGGAAGCTCTAATGTATGCATTATACAAAGGCCCTTTCACTAATGTAAAGAGATAGAATTTGTGGGTGCAGATCCAGTCCTCTTGTGATGTTGATGGGAAGGCTAAAATATTTTTCAAAACAGAGATCTATTTTTTGTATTCTTTTCACATTGATCATTTTTTTCCAAGTGGAACTGCTGTCTTCAGGATGAGCCCTTTCTATGTGGTGGATATGGCAACTTCAAGCAGAAGATCTGGAGTTTCACCAAAATATAACACATTAAGAGAGTCAGTTAATTTTTTAATGAATCAAAAATTTCATTTTCATACCAGGATTGGGAAGGGACACTTGGGAAGTATTCAAATAGCTTTTATTTTATTTATTTGTATTTGATTTCAATGGATTGGTGGTCGGGTGTGTTGCTCTGACTCAAGTACCAATGGTCTTGGTCTGGCTTCAATTGTTTTGTAAGCCTCTTTCCTCCCATCCTCGGGAATGGAAAGATAAGATGTGCTTATTTTGAATTTCTTTTTAACACTTCCTTTTGGAAGCGGGCAAAACTTTTATCCAAGTTCCTCCCTTTTGAATGCCTTGCTCATATCTTCCTCAAAGTCAGCTCTAAATTTAGAAATGGCTATGGAGCAAAGGGATGTTCAAGAAGGCCTCAATGATGAAAGCTCATGTCATTTTAATAAAAGCCTTCAACCTGCAAATGCTTCAGCACCAGAGAGTCCCATTGTCATATTGGACAGCACAGTTGTTTAATTAATTGCAGATTGCCATAATTTTCCAGACTCCTGTTCTATGAGAATCAGATTGCTTAGGTAGAGGAGGGCTTGTTCTATCTTCTACTAGAAGGCACCAGGTTTTTGCCAGATCTCTTCAGTGCTAAGCTGTCATCAAGATAGAAGCTCTGGTGTGAAGACGTGCCCTAAGTAACCAAAAAAATTGGTCCTTTCCAAGCTCAAACAAGTTGGCAGAATGAATGACTCTGCGTTAATCAGATACATATTGCTCTTGAGAAGGGCTGAGTAAGAAAAGCTTGCCCTTACTTATGAGCCAGCAGTGTGCTACAGCTGCCAAAAAAGCCAATACAATCCTAGGCTTCAGTAAGAGAGAGATAGAATCAGGATCACATGAACTGCTGGTACCACTTTACAAAGTTATAGTTGGAATACTACATCCAGTTTTGGTCACCACAATATAAAAAAGATGTTGGGACTCTGGAAAGAGTGCAGAGAAGAAGAATAAAGATGATTCGGGGAATGGAGGCTAAAACATATGATAAATAGCTGTGGGAATTGGGTAAGCCTACTGTAATAAACAGAAGGATTGGGGTGACATGATAGCAGTGTTCCAATATCTGAGGGGCTGCCATAAAGAAGAGAAGGTAAACTTATTTTCCAAAATACTAGAAGGCAAAACAAGAAGCAATGGATGGAAACTAACCAAGGAGAGAAGCAATCTAGAAATAAAGAGAACATTCCTGATAGTGAGAACAATCAACCAATGGAAAAGCTTGCCTTCAAAAGTTGTGGGTGCTCCATCACTTAAGGCTTTTAAGAAGAGCCTGGACAACCATTTGTCTGAAATAGTATAGGAACTCCTGTTTGAAAAGGGGGTTGGACTGGAAGACCTCCAATGTCCCTTCCAATTCTGATAACATTCTAGGTTCTACTCTGAAATGGCTTTGTTTAATAGTTGGCTTTGTAGATTTTTTTTCCTCCTTCCTTTTCTTTATAGCAATATAGACCTGGAAAAATACAAGAAATTCCACTCCCCCCTTCAAAATGTCCCTTCCTCTTTTTCTCTTAAGCCTTTCAATCTCTACACATGAAAGTGTCACTGTACTAAATGACTGTTTTAAGGCTATTATATTTAAAAAAAAATCTAAGTGGTAGCCAATTGAAATGGTAAAGACACCCAGTCAACTATGCAGGAAGGGAAAGATTTTGAAGATTTTGGAGTGGGTGGGAGAGGAAGATACATCTTTGTGTGGTGAAAGAGAAATCCTGTTTTGATAGTAAAATTATTCCCTAGAAAATATGTGTCTCAGGGTCAGGCTAGACAAAGGGCTAACTCACATCATGTTGCAATTGTGTATAAATCATAAATAGGTGCTGGGGTGGAAATAGATTTCTGTCAAGACCATGATGTGTACTCAGAACTAGCCCTTTCTGTTCAGTTCTCATAAAAACAGAGCAGGGGTGGGTGGGCGGAGAAATATTTTCTTACATTTGTTATTCGACCAAGAAAGCATAGAGGCATTCTCAGGATGCTGGTGGCAATCTGGAGAGATGGGGAGATGTCTCATTACTTTGAGAATGTTCCAGAACACAGGAAAGACTAAATCCACTGCATGATCTGATATGTATTTTATTTATTAAAATTTTATGTCGTCATCTCCCCTATAAAATTCTTTGGCTAATCTTAAAAGACCATACAGGATTAGTCCTGGTTAATGCTTCGATGAGAGACTACAGAACCAAGAAATCCCAAAGTTATTTGATCACAGAAGTGTTCCATGAAATCCACTAGTATCTGTGTATTATATATTATGAAGTTTGCTTATAACATGGGAGAAAAACAACATGGGAGAAAAAAAACCCAAAGATGAAGATGAGTGAATCAATTCCCATCAAAAAAAGCTGAAGAGATAACAATAAAGAGAAGATTAAAGAGAGAGAGGATAGCAATCTCAAATGGCTGGATCTCTCTCTCCCTCTGTCGCAGTCTCCCACCCTCCCTCTCTCCCTCTTTCTCCCTCTCTTTCTCTCCCCTCCCTCTCTTCCCTCTCCCCCCTCTCTTTCTCACTCCCTCTCTCCCTCTTTGTCCCTCTCTCCTTCTCCCTCTCTCCCCCCTCTCCCTTTTCCTCTCTTCCTCTCTCTCCTTCTCCCTCTCCATGTCTGTCAGGAGTAGAACTGATGGTTAGAAAAAGTAAGGAAGCAGCTTTTGGAAAATCTTGCTTTGGGAAGTGGTGTGTTCTCCTCTCCTGTGAGATATACAAGGAAGCTGGATAGACATCTGTCAGAGATGCAATAATTTAATAATGGGGAACATATGCTTCTCCAGATGTTTTGCCAGAGTTTCCCAGCTCTTCTGCCAGTTTTCCCAATTGTTAAGGATTGGTTCTTCAACCTGCTGGAGTTATGTGTTGCATTTAATATTAGCCAGGAGTTGGAATATATTATCTCCCGAACTCCTTCTCACTTCAAAACTCTATGAGTTTATGATTAATTTCTGTCTTATGACAGATTCCACTCCTAGAAACAGTAAAATTCATATAGTTAGACAGATTGGAGACAGACCCTCCTATAATTTGGCTTGGCAGAATTGCAATTGCCTCTAATGTGTGAACAATCCTATGTGGGGGATTTGGGGGGTGAGTTTTTTATTACAGAGTTTTCTATTAAGGCTTAGATTCAGAATTCCTCTGCCCTTTACTAGGGGATTCTCATTTGCAGCATCCCATTTGCAGAAGTTGTAAATGTGCTGTAAAGAGGTTTTCTTGCAACTATCTTAATGTGTTCATTAGCACCCTGTGAAGATGTCTCTCTTTTATTTTTATTTTCCAAGAGGTCACCACCTGAAGATTCTTCTCATATTTTGTTCCCACTCTTCTTCTTTTGCTAATTCTATAGTTAGATTCAAAGGCTGCTTGCTGCTGGTTATGATTTTGATTGCGCTTTGTTCTTCTTGACTGCATTTTAGCCTCTAAATTTGCATGCCACCTCAATACATGTCTATGGAAGGACTGTAACGCAATCCGATGCATTAAATTTCAAATAAATTAGTACAAAGATTCAAGCAAGCTTTTCAATTAGAATTTCAGACATTTGCAAAATCTATTCTATCAATGACCACAGCAAGTAAAACCAGCAAAATAATTTTTGTCCTTTGAGAATACGTAGTTTGGTCTTCAGGTACAGGAAAGAGTCAGGAATTAAATCAATGATTGCAATGTTACTTTGGTACTGTTGGTACAAGTTCAGAATTTAATCTGTAGAATAATGTCTCTGTTCCTATTCAGAATCTGCGTTGTTGATCTTAGAAGCATTCATTAGGTATGGGAAAGGGTTCCTCAAAACCTTGCATTTGTATTAGCTAGATTTTAATTTCACAGATTTGCAGTGCAAAATCCTACAGGAATTTTCTACACTTAATGTATCAGCAGGGATTATGTTGAAGTTTGTAAGGGCTTTGACTCCCTCTTGAAAGAAAGCTAATAAAAAACATGCCTCAATTAGAAAGAATACATTCAGTCTCTTCTCCTTTTTTCCTTCTCTCGACATTCTCATGACCTATTTCTGGATTTCCAATAGACATAGTACAGTGATTATCTTTAAATAAATAATGTGATTAGGGACTGGTGAGTAATGTTCCCTCCCCCCCCTTGGTACCGTTAAATTTGGCTGAAGTTCAGCCCAGTCTTGGTCTATATTTCCTGGCGTGTTTTACTGCTAGAGGTAATAGTGCTACTTCAAATTATGGGTTACCTCTTCCAAAATAAAGGTTGGAATCAATATATTTATATCGATATATTTATTTATGTTCTCTGTGAGCCAGCTGGATGGCAGCATTAATATTTAGACAGAAGATCAAGGGGAAATATCAGCTTTGTAGGCTATACTACAAAGAAGTAGTACTACAAAGAAGTAGTACTACAAGAAATAATAATAAAAAAGAGGCAGTGGCAATTTTTTTAAAAAAAAAAGACTACCAAAAGAACAACAAGCATGTGCCAATGAAATCATCGTGAACTGAACTTGACTCTTTCTTACAGGAATGATTTGTAGTTTCTAATGGTCATTTTTTTGACCTCCACAGGGAAGTCCTCGATTTACTATCACAATTGAGCCCAACATTTCTGTTGCCAAGTGAGACATTTGTGATGTGAATTTTTCCTCAATTTACGGCCAATTTGTCATGGATGTTAAGTGAATCATTGCAGTTGTTCAGTTAGTAACATGGTTGAGCAGAGGGTTGGACTAGATGACCTATGAGATCTCTTCCAGCTCTGTCATTCTGTATTCTGACCAGATTGATGAAAATTGGCACACCCAAGTAAGGCAAGTAATAGGGTGATAAAACAAGTAACCTATATAAACACATCAGATGTATTTTTGTCTGCCCTAGATGCAAATGCTTCAAGGTGCTCATCTGGATTGGAGGAAACAAAGGAACTATAGCTGAAAGTTGGGGGAGAGGAGTACTTAAATAAAGCTATTGTAACAAAATCTGTATTGGTATAATGTAGAGTTAATGGATAATCTACCATTGACTTCAACTGACCATGGATTGCTCTTGCTCTGTCATTGATCCTTGTGATTACTGATTTTTTTTCTCTCTCTCTGTCCAAGACCATATTTGTTGTTTATTTTTCATTGTTAAAGTACAAAAGACAAATAAATAAAAAAGAAGACAACTCTGGAGATCTGAGCATCTGCCATTTATAAAACCTCAAGCCAGTTTTTTGTGTGGTCATTTTAGGTAACAGTATGAATCAAAGCGAACTCCCCAAGTAACCTCCAACTCAAGCTGTCCTCTACTGTTTACTCTTCACCTTACTACTACAATGTTATCCATGTATATCAGCTTTAAAAGAGGATGGTCCCCTTCTCAAAAGTTGGGTCCTTTACCCTAGATCAGAAAAGCCTGATGGGTATCATAAAAATCTTGTCATGAAAACATTAAGAATTTAACCCACCCTTCCTTGATTCTGTTGAAACCTCCTTATCATCTTAATTTCAGTGTATATCTATCTGCCTGTCCATCTATATCTAGTCAGCCTCTTCAGTTGGTCTAGGAATTGGAAATACTCATTAAATGACACTCCCAATAAAACCATTCTTTGCTGACATTGCTCAGAATGTAGCAACTTCCTTTAGACATCCATATGTTTGAACAGGATATGTTTCAGAGGAAGCCTGTATTGAATATTCATTCATTCATTCACTCACTCATTCATTTCATTCAATTCTATGGCTGCCCATCTCAGTCAATGACTCTGGGTGGCTTACAATTCATATATCTTAGCTTTCAAACAAACCTGCCCAATAAGATTTCTTGACTATGCAGAAACCAATGCAAGACTTTATTGCTGCAAATATCTGTGCTGAATACATTTGCAGGCATTTGATAATAAATATTATCAACAGAATCATCAGAAAAGGATAGTTCTGGTCAGGATTCTGGCTAATAACACTTGAATAGGGTAAGCCCTCTTTTTCTCTGAGCTTCATACTGTGCATGGTATTTAAACTGCCTTCTTTCCCATGTTTACCAAGTAGACACAGCTTTAGATAAATAGATATATTGCCGAGAATTAGGACACTGCACATATAAAGAAGATCTCTGTCTAATATTATTCCAGAATCTCTCCTTTGTGTATTGTTGTCTTCAAGTTTAGATTCTGAGCCTCCTCCCACTCCCTTTTTGAATCAACTGCTGAGTACTTGGTTATTTCCCAGTTTTGTAATTTTCTACTATTTTTCCTTGTTTGCAAAATAGTTTATCAAGCCCAAATATCAATCAGTGGTTCCTCAAAAGCTTCAATCCTTTCACTAAGTGCCTATTAAACATAAGCCTTTATGAGACTGTAGTCTTCAGGTTCTTGGCACCTTAAGTGATGTTTTAAACTATTACTTTGGGAGAAATCACACACTTCTCTTCCAGAATGAACTATCAGGATCCACGAAACCTATGGTTCACAGCCACAAGATTCTAAAAATGCCATTCGGAACTATCCCATGTCAATTAGGGGAGAGATTGATACCTAACAGATATTCCTTAGGGAAAAGAAAATGCAAAATAAAATTGTAGAAGAAGGCTTGATAAGGAAGATGTCATCGTTCACTCATTTAACACACAAAATTTAAAAAGTCACTCAACATTATTGTCAGGAGCTACTAAGTATTAGAACAGGGGTGTCAAACTCAAGGCCTGCAGGCCGCATTCGGCCTGTGGGGTACTTAGATCTGACCTACTGGGCCGACCTGGAAATAGCAAAGGAACGGTCCACAGTGCCCCTACAGCTAAAAGGGAGCCCAGGGGGGGGCACACCCTCCCCAGACTTTTTCGCTGGCAGAGAGCTATCAAAACAAACTAAAAACAAATAAAAGGAGAAATATTTCCCCATTTGCATTTGAGCATGCAAGAAGGGACAGGAGAGGAGAAAGGGAAAGACTAAAGACAAAAAAAAAGATGGGGAGAAAGCAAGAAAGGAAAAATACGGAAAGAGGGAAAGAAGAAGAAAGGAGAATGAAGAGGGAAAGGAAAAGAAGAGAAAGAAGGAAGGAAGGAAGGAAGGAAGGAAGGAAGGAAGGAAGGAAGGAAGGAAGGAAGGAAGGAAGGAAGATTATGAGAGTGAGGGAGGGTCTTAGAGAAGTCCTGCCTTAGTACTTGGCCACCACAGGTGCCCCTAACACAAGTGATGTCAAGCTGGTCATGCCCACCATGGTCACGTCCCCCCCACCAGCCCTCCAGGGTAAAACACAACCATGATGCGACCCTCAATGAAATTGAGTTTGACACCTCTGTATTAGAACATAGGTACCTATTGATTAGAGACCATTTCAATCATTCTATTACTCCTTCATATGAGGAAAGAGATGAGGGATATGTTAATTCTAGTTCCTAATTGCCCTTCATACATATAGGAAGACAATTTGCAGCAAGGATTCACAACCAACTCTGGGAGGCTTTCTACATGATCTTAAATCCAGAGAAACCTACCATGAGAGTACAGTAAAATACCAGTGCTGTCCTATATCACAGACAGGGTTCTGCTAATCATAAGCTGATTTTTCTACCGCCTTCAACAGGTATTTTCCTGTTTTGTTTTGTTTTTGAAAAATGCAAAAACTCTAAAGAAACATACAGGTTCTGACTGAGGACTGACAATTCGACAGTGCCTCTGGTCATGATATTTCATAGGCCTGTACAAATCAGCCCTGATTTAATTTGATTTGGAGCTTCAGTTTCCTAAGAGGGTATCATTCAATTTGACTTTGAGTTCTGAGAGTGAACTGATTTGGTTGGAACCATTTTGGTATTTGAGATTTGATCTGAAAAAAAGATTTGTCCTTAGGCTATAATGGGGATGTATCAACATTTTTACAGCTGCTATATTTTTTGGCAGAATAAGTTGAAAATAGCATTGATGGTAGATCCTTTTGAGGGTTTAACCTGCTAACTCTCTGCTGTATACCTTCAAGGGTTTCATGTGACCAAAGATTTCAGACATTCTCGCTGCATCTCTTTTAAAGGAGAAAGAGAAGGAATGAGGAAACATTAGCCAAGTAATTTCCCAAATTGCACAGTAAAGAGATGAGGTTGTGCTGAAATGAAGCAAAAATGTTTTGCTCCAGCTTGAAAGTGGAATTTAATAAATCCTCCATTTGAAATAGAAAGAGTTACTTTTCTAGTTGCCTGAATATGCCTTAGCCACTGATATGCCCTTGTGAGCAGTAGTGGAATTCAATTTTTTTTACTATTGGTTCTGTGGGCATGGCTTGGTGGGCATGGTGTGGCATGGCAGGGAAGGGTACTGTAAAATCCCCATTCTCTTCCCACTCCTGGGGGAATATTTCTGCAAAATCTCATTCCCTCCCCACTCCCCACTTTCCAGCTCTGTTCTCCTGTGCAGGGCAACAAAAGAAGACCCAGCTGATCAGCTGGGACTCAGGAGGCAGAGAATAGATGGGGGTGAGGCCATCAGAGGTGGTATTTGCCGGTTCTCCAAACTACTCAAAATTTCCACTACTGGTTCTCCAGAACTGGTCAGAACCTCCTGAATACCACCTCTGCTTGTGAGGTTATGCTTCATCCCTTGTTTTTGGGCAGCCAAGACAGTTGGTGTAACTGATTATTGAACTTACTCCTTCTCAGGAAGGATTTCTATCACTGGCCAAGCTCAATTGTGTCAGATTTGTAGCTTGTTGGCAATAGTCTATATTAGTTAGCTAGCATGGCCAGCAGCCAAGACTTTTACTGGTGCAGTAAAAGTGCTATTTTACCATCTTAAAAAATTAAATGCTTATTCTTGTTCTTAGTCATTCACTAATTGGTAAGCAATGGAAATATGACCCAGTCACATAAAGTATAAAAATAAGGTCTGATTCAAAAGTATCTCAGACTGGCTAGCTTTGAGTCTGTCTTTGCAATATAAGTCAATGTCCTAGTTGTGTTGGTAGGAACAGGATAAATCATTCCACTAGCATATGTAAGAACCAAGATGTGAAAGAAACCAAGAGCTGAGAAAACAAGTAAGTCTAAAATAACATTGGCCTTGCCACCCTGAGCTCTGATAGCTCTGAGCTCCGATAAACTGTTTAAAGATGTAATAAAAACATCCAGCTACTTACATCAATGTCAGAGTCTACTGCATTACACTTACACACCTATCATTATCCTCTGTGTGTAGACAATCAATTATTGTGTATTGTCTGTAATAATCCCAGCAGTGGGTAAAAAAAGCCCCTGAAATTTTTGAAACCCAATTCACTGCTTCATATCTGATCCACAATGGATTTACTTGTTTTAATGGGTTAATTCAACTGAAGCTGTATTGCATCAAGGCTTGTTTCTGAAGAACTTCATAGGGATAGTGTTTAAACCTAGAGTCCTGGCTGTTGATTGTGGGTTTATTGTCCACACTTATACAAAAATACCAAACAGAGACAGAAAGGTGAAGTAGACTTCCCTGAATTTCTTGCATTTCCCTCTTAAACAAGTTTGATAGTGATATTGTTTCTTAAAAAACAATATGACCTCATTTGTAAAGCAATGCTCATACTAAACTAGTCAGCTGTTAAATATGGCCGGCACTGTGCATTAAGGAGGAAGCTTAAACCAGAATTTCAATTATTTTCTGGACACATTTAAAATTATAATACTTTACCAGGCTGGTATTATAGTTCATCCAAATTACTCACAAAGTATCATATCAATCTCTCACAACTGCTTATTGCTTACAGATCTGAGAAGTTAGTCAGAGGAAGACGCTGCCTGGAATAATGACCTTCATGCTCAGCTTTGTGGTTTGATAGATCATAACTGCAGAAATGTAACAGTCAAAAGTTAGATTTTGCCAGCGATCATGTTTAGTAGAAAATGAAATGTGGCTTCATTGGGATCTCTGGTTCGATCTTATAGTCCTGTGTGAGAGGAAAAAGGAAAATATATCAGGAGGAACTCAAATAAAAGGAGGTCTGAATTCAAAGCAGCCAAGCCAATTTTTGTTCAAATTATTCTAATGGAAAAATAATTGGGAGGGCAAGCAGCTCAGGAAAGCATTGCCAATGGAAGATTCTGCACTCAGTCACTGGCATTACGTTTTCTTCTTGAAAACACAGAATCATTGTCCATCATTGTTGATAGTACATTGCACCTCTACAGAAAATTATTGAATCTGTCATTTGTACTTCTATAATTATCTGGTTTGGCACAGCAACCAAACAGGTTCAGACTTCAACGGATAGTTAGGACTGCATAAAAAACAGTTGCAACAGCCTGCTTTCCATTGAGGACCTGTATACTGCACAGGTCAGAAAGAGGGCTGAGAAAATATCTGCAGACCCTTCACATCCTGGGACACAAACTGTTCCAACTTCTCTCCTCAGGACACTGCTACGGGGCATTGCATACCCAAACTAGACACAAAAACAGATTTTTTCCACCATGCCATCACTCTGCTAAACACTTAATTCTGACAGCTTTGTCTTATGCCTAAAGATGTAGTAGGGCTGTTGTCAGTGTTCCAGCAGCCCTCCATTCCAACCAATAACTCCGAGACAGACATCTCTCAAAGGTTCCTTTATTTGGATAGTAACTGGCACATCTGTGGAATCCCGAATCTGAAAGTTTTGGGTTTCCTTGCAAAAGTCAAAACAACAAATCCATCCCCCCTTAGCCATCATCACATCACATGGTCCAATCACCATGCATTCTAAAGCCCATGTCACACTGGCCAACGGATGCAAAAAGGACACAGTGGACGAGCAAAATGTTCCATCCGTTGTTATCCGCTCTTAAAAGGGGCAAAAATTTGCATAACCAGAGCGGATAACATGGATGCGGGGAGGACGCAGGGCAGATGCAAAGCTGATGCGGAATGGAAGCCCAGCGGATGGAAGCAGATGAGAGCGGATGGCGCAACTGCAGGGCTTACGGGGGGCCTCAACGAAGTGGACACGGAACGGATACAATGGATGCAGAACGGACGCCAAACGGATGAAGCGGATGCCCAGCGGATTAAGCAGATGCACAGCGGAAGCCTAACGGATGCACAGCGGAAGCGGAACGGATGCCGAGCATTAATTGCGCATGCGGGGGGGAAGCATTACGTAAGCCCCCCGGATATAAAGGGAAGCAGCTCGCACATGGCCAGCATTCCGAGGAAAGACCTGCTGCTGGACACTTCGAGTTCCTTGCCTGCCCTGCCTGCATGCCTGCCTGCCAGCCTTGCTGCCAGTCTGCCTTCCAGCCAGCCTTGGTGCCTGCCTGCCAGCCTGCCTTCCAGCCAGCCTTGGTGCCTGCCTGCCTGCCTTCCTGCCAGGCTTTCTGCCAGGCTTTCTGCCAGCCTACCTGCCAGGCTTCCTGCCAGCCTTGGTGCCTGCCTGCCAGCCTTCATGCCTGGCTTCCTGCCAGCCTTCCTGCCAGCCTTCCTGCCTGCCAGCCTCCCTGCCAGCCAGCAACCCCACAACCATGGGGAGGAAGCGAAAGCCTCAGCAACCTGCCACCATCCCTGGCAAGAGGGACTGGGCCAACCTCCCGCTCCCTGCCCCGACTCTGCTTTTGCTGGGGCTTCTGCTGAAGCTGCTCCTGGCGGTGGTGCTTCTGCTGGTGCTGGGGCTTCTGCTGGTGCTTACTCTGTTGAAGCTGCTCCTGGTCTTGCTCGTCCTGCTCGACCTGCTCGTGATCCTGGTCCTGCTCGTGCTCCTGGACTTGCTGGCCCTTCTGGTGCTTACTCTACTGCTGCTGATCCTGGTCCTGCTGGTCCTGCTGCTGATCCTGCTGCCGCTGCTGCTGCTGCTGATGATGATGATCCTGCTGCTGCTGCTGCTGCTGCTGCTGATGATGATGATGATGATTCTGCTGGTGCTGCTGCTGCTGCTGGTGGTGTGGAGGAGCAGCCCCTACTACCTGGGAGCCCCTCTGATGAGGGCCCATCTGGTCCAGCCAAAGGGAGGAAGAGGCGTATGCGACAACGAGAGAGGAGGCAATACTATATTGAGGAGGCGCACGAGGATGAGGTGCTGGAATGGCTGAGAGAGAACGACTATCTGTGGTGGAAGGGACACCGGCTGTACAGGGACACCAAGTGGAAGCAGGCTGCTTGGAGAGAGAGGGCAGAGAGTATGGGTTACACTTCAGGAGGTGCTCCTCAGCTGGTGGAAGCACACGCACACCTGGTATGGGAAGCTGCACCTGAAGAAATCTGGCCAGGCCACTGTGAAGCTGAAAGACAGAGAGACCTACATCATGGCCAGGTGCAGCTTCCTGGAGGGTGAGGTCTGCCACCGAGGAGCACCAGCAGCCCCTCTCACGACCCTCTCTCTCCGGCAGCCTGCTGAGAGCCAGTCCTCTTCTGGCCGAGAGTCAGTCCCTGTCTCCAGGCAGGTTTCTGTGGAGCGTGCCATGACGGAGAACCCGCGGACAGGTGTGGTAAGCGTGGTGGAGTGCATAGAGGACTCCCTGGTGTGGTGGGAGAAAGGAGACATCAAGTCCACCACAGTCCTAGTTGCATCCACCACCACCCCAGCTCCGCCTCCGCAGAAAGGCAGAGAGCCGGACAGCAGGAGGGGCAGAGCCACACTGTCCTGCTGGAGATCAGGGACAGCATCTGCACCAGCATAGATCTCCTCTCTCAGCTGGTCCACACCGACTCCTCCTCCTCCAACCACAAGCCCTTCCTCACCTATGTCAACCAGACCCTCAAGGAAATGGCGGATCCACAGTACCAGCTGGTGAAAGACCGGATCACCGAGCTGCTTCACAACCCTCCAGACCAAGAGGAACCTCCTCCCACCCAGTCCAGGTCTGCTCCTCCACCCCAGGTGATGTCCCTCCCATTCCAAGGCTTGCCACAGGCCCTCACCTACCAGGGCTATGGCTACCAGGAGGTTCAGCAGCACAGGTAGCAGCCCTTCACAGTCCAGGCACAGAGTCATCGGGCGACACCGTTGACACCTGCTTCACTGATGCCACCGATGCCACACACGACAATGATGCCATCGACGACAGCGATGCCAACCACGCCAATGATGCCACCGATGACAGCGATGCCACCCACGCCAATGATGCCACCCACGCCAGTCCTCACCCAGCTGCAGAGCAGACAGCCCCACTACACTACTCCTTCTTCCATCCCACAGCCAAGCCCGGCCTCAGTACATCTGTCATCAGAACTGGGGCTGACACCCCATGGCATGGAGGAAGGACCTCTCAGCATCACGTCACTGAGCCAGCTGTCCGAGAGCTTTCTCAACACACTGTCCCCTGTTGTCCTCTCGAGGCCAGGCACTCCAGCACCACCCACCACCACAGCACCTGGACCCTTCACCCCTAAGACTGGGCACACCTCCGAGTGACCAAGAAGAGTGCCAGAGACCGGGTAGCTGGCTACCTGTGGACTTTATTTGGACACTTGACTTGGGTCATTTTTTTTATGACAGCTTGTTGTTCAGTAAAGTTTATCTTTGATTCACACACTTGCTTCATTTGTTTTTTTTTAAAAAAGTCTTGGTGGAAACTTTTAGAATTGGCTTAAGCCTTTGCATGCTTGTGGGATGGGTTAAAATAGCAGTGGGGTGGGCAGGGATACCTTTGGGATGGGTAATAGCTGTGGGATAGATAAACCTCCAGTGCAAGCATAGTGGGATTGTATGGTCTATCCTCCCAGGTGCCACACCGATGGCCCTTTTTTATCAATAACAATGTAAGCATTGATCCACACATTTGAACACAAACACAACTCTTTATTAAACGCCCTGTTCATTGTAGGCCCACCCAACATACATGGCCCAATCTAATCCGTGTGATGAGACAGGCTGAAGGAAGCATCCATTAAGCATCTACCTTCCTGTCTTGCCACTCCACCACTCCAGCTGGGGAGTTGCACCAGTGTTTCAGGAGGTTGCGCTGCTTCTTCCCTTCCCGTGAGGCTCTGTGGTGGCCTTGCACATCCTGAGTGTCGATCAGGTTTCGCCCTTGCCTCCATTCCCCAGGCTCCATGTCCCCATTGCCTTGTTGACGGTCCATGAGCCTGTTCTGCAAGACTGGGTAGCGGGTGCGCATGAGATTGTGCAGGATTCAGCAAGCTACCATGATCCTCCTCATGGTCTCTGGGCGATGCTGCATGGTGGTGAGAAGTACTTGGAACCTGTTGGCCATGATGCCAAAGGGTTCTCCACCACCTGCCTTGCCCTGGACAGCCTGTAGTTGAAGATCCTCTCTTCACGGGTCAGGAGTCTGGAAGTATATGGCTTCATGAGGTAGGTTCTGAGGGAGAAGGCGTCATCCCCCATGATGAAGTAGGGCACATCTTGCGTGTCCTTGGGCAGGGGGTCTGGATCTGGGAAGCCCACAATGAGGTTGCCTTCCAGCCCCTCCTTGAGGTGACTGGCATTGTATATCTGGGCATCTGAAGATGAGCCGTAGCCTGAAGCATCGATGTACATGAATTTGTAGTTAGCATCGACCATGGTGAAGAGGACGATGCTGAAGAAGCCCTTGTAGTTGAAATGAGTGGATCCCGACTTTGCTGGAGCTTTGAAGGCCATGTGCTTGCCATCTATGGCTCCAACGGTGTGGGGGAAGTTCCACCTCTGATACCACTGCTCTGCAACTTTCTTCCATCCTTCTTCAGTGGAGGGGCACTGGAGGAGCTTCTCCTTGTATTCTTCGATGATGGCCTGCACCACTTGTCTGAGCACAATGCTGATGGGGTTGTGTGGCACCCTCCAGCCATACTGCATGCTCCTGTAGGTGGTCCCTGAGGCCAGGTGGCACAGAGTGAGTGCCACCTTCAGCCCAGGTTCCAGGCTGGGCCGGAAGTTGGTGTTTGCCTTGGTCAACCTGGGTGTCAGGCGCTGCACAACTTCATCAAACATGGCTGGAGGCATCCTCATGAAGTTCTGGAACGCCCGAGTGTCTTCGTTCCTGAGCTCCACCATCAGCTTGTTGTACAGTCCATACTCTGCTCTTCTCCCGATCCATTTTCAGACCCAGACGCTTCTTGGCCGCCTCTTTTTCTTCCCATAGTAGAGTTCACAGAGCCTGTAGATGGCTTCGTACTTTTGCAGAAGGATGGTGGCTGCCAAAAGGACTGTGGTACGATCCACGGTGGACATGACTGGATGGTGTGGAAGAGGAAGAGTCAGATGAAGGCTGCAGAGGTCTGCACAGGTGGGCTGCTGGTCTGAAAGTGAGATGCAGATGAGTTGCTCCCCCTTTTTATAGGCAGTATAGGTATCCCTTTGCATCCTCTAGGCATCCTCTAGGCATCCTCTAGACATCCTTAATATCCGAGATAGGTCCCCTCTGCGAACGTTTTTTCTGCTTTAAACGCTTTGTTTCCGTGCTGCATCCGTTCTGCATCTGTTCCACGTCCATTCCACTTCCTCTCTGCGTCCGGGCGGATGCGAGTTGCGCAGACGTGCAGCGGACACCAAACGGATATAGCGGATGTATAACAGATGCGTAACGGATGCGTAGCGGATGCGTGGCGGATGCAGAATGGACGAACTGGATACATTTTCCGCGCAAAAGTTTTGGGCAGCCCAAAACTTTTGGAGCGGATGAAACATCAAGAAACGGATGCTGGACGGATAGAGAGGAAGCAAAACGGAGGCAGTGAGTACATCACGTTTTCGAACGGATGGCAAGGTTTTTTGTCCGTTTTACATCCTCTTTGCGTCCGTTGGTTCAGTGTGACATGGGCTTAAAGTAAGATTCCCATTTCATTATGCACCATGCTCAGTGACCTTGAACCAGCAAAAGAATTATATTTTGTCTAACTAGATATATTCAAATGAATTCCTCCCTCCCACTTTCTCAGGCTCAATTGTGGCAGTATGGAAGCATTGAATCTCAATATGGCTTCCAAAGCTGACAGCTGTATTGCTATTATCCTTCTCATCTTTCTCATCTTTTCTACTAACTTCTCTCTTTTTTTTAAAGCATATGGCATGTGTTAGCCAGGGATCACTGAGGTTGGCTGGCTGCCTTTGTGAAAGGAATTTTTTGGGGGGTGTTATCTTTCCCTGCGGGGTGCCTGAAAACCAATAGGCAGTCGGGGGAGGCTCCCTTCTTGTCCCTCCATGTGAGCCACCGCGGCCCCGTACCTTGTCCTATTGGTATTTTATGAATTATCACTTCTTGTTTGTATCTTATGGTTGATGTTGTATTTTATGATTTATGAGCTTTGACTTACTGTGTTGTTATTATGTACACTGAGAGCTTATGCACCGGAGACAAATTTCTTCTGTGTCTAATCATACTTGGCCTATATTTTATTGAATTAATCAAGATGCACCCATTCAATATAAAGGTGGCTTTCAAGATCTGGATTTCTGTGGTTGCTTATTTAATTCTAGGCTCAGTTCAAGCTGCTGATACCAACTCTAAATCAGTTGGAAGGAATAGCTTTTTTTCTCATGTTTACTTGTTTGACTTATCACATTCTATGAAGTCCCTTTTGGGGGAAAGGCGAAATACTTCTACATTGGAAAGGTCTCTTGACTTTAGAACATTCTCCCACAAAAGATGGGGGGGCGGTTGTTTTTGTTTTTTGGATTTGACGTTCAAAGCTCTTTTGTAATTTTCATTGGCCAAAGCATTTTAAACAGCAGTGTTGCCCCTGCTTTGTTTGTGGCTTCTATCTCTCTGTTTACCTTTGTTTGCTTAAATTGCTATTGATGTTTGAGTGTAATGTGTTTACCTTGGTGGGATTAATATATTCATGCTTTTGTGTACCATCCTAGAATCCATTCAGATGAAGGATATAGCTATAGATATAATGCCTGTGGGAATTTAAAAGTGAATGCTGCAGTGCTACACAAGAGATATCCTACATTTCAAGGAGATTGAGTAATAATAATTGTCTAATAGGCTTGTTTCTAAAAATGTGAATCAAATTGCGAATTTCTATGTACAAAAATGTGGATCGCACCATGAGTATAAGAATTCATAAGAAGCAACCTATCCTGCTACGCTTCATCAATACCCCCAAGTATACAAGACAATATCGTTGTAATGCATCATTACCAACATGCAACATACCCAAAGAATGTCTGTGGAGATTCTCAGTTTTCCAAGTCATGGCTGTCCCAAAGGGACTTTTTCAAAAAGCAACTGGTCTTTGTTTTTTCCTCTTGAAGACATTTCATTTCTCATCCAAGAAGCTTCTTCAGTTTGACTGAAGAACTGGTATAGAAAACTGGAGAAGCTTCTTGAATGAGAAATGAAATATCTTCAAGGAAAAAACAAAGTCCAGCTGCCTTTTGAAAAAGCCTCCTTGGGACATAGCCAAAGAACTTACAAAAAAGCTTGGAAGCATCTCACAGAGAGGAGCAAATATTCTGTCAACTCCCCACTATAGTGCCTCCAAAATATCAAAGACCTAAGAATAGAAAAAGATGAAATTATGGTTCCAAAGCACAGCATTCTTTACATTCATAGATCTAGAACAAGCTAAAGAATCCATGGCAGATATACTACACAGCATACTTGACCTAATCAAATACACCAGAAAAGAGTACGCCTTATTACATATAAAACTGCCCTCCAAGTAAGAAAAGGTATGTCATCATAACAGATCATGAATTATCACATTTAGAATCAGAGAAGCCATCTTGAAGCCAGCTACTATTCCCAGGTTGTTGTTTTTGTCACAAATAACGACTTATTGTTGTATAATCATTGTGAATGTTGTATGGGCCTCTTTCAAAGGCAGAGATTTCAGGTAGAATGAGAAAGTGGTGTGCAATTTGCATCCTTCTCATCCTGGATGAAGAATTTCTGCCAACTATTTTAAAATTCAAACAGAGAATCCACTCCTATCTATTCATTAGTACAGGGGTTCTCAAATGCTTTGATGCTATAGCCCTGTAAATTAATAAATTGATTTGAATGATCCTACCCCCTCAAGTAAAGTTCTCACACCATATTGTGACAGAGCTCCTCCAGCTCAAAACTTGACCCCAGTAGCTGGTTTGTCCAAGTAGAACAGGAGCATAGGTAATAGAGTTCCAATATTGTCTGGATAGTCCAGCCCCCATCCAGGCAAGGACATCTTATATAATGCTCAGCAATGATCTGAAGCTGTTGCTGTAGTGTATTTGTGATTGAAGGAGACTGTTTTGATTTATAAGTAAAGCTAAATTTCAAGGCATCTTAACTTCTATCCTTTTTTAGTCATTTTGACATTTTCTAAATATATTATATTCAGAGGTGGGCTTCAAAAATTTCAGCAATGGGTTATCTGCACATTGGGCATAGCCTAGTCAGCCTCCTGCACCACAGGGGGAGCATTTTCACCCTCCCCAGGCTTCAGAGGCTTTCCTCAAGCCTCTGGGAGAACAAAAACGGCCTTCCCTGTGTTCCAGAGGCCTCCTGAAGCCAAAAACAGGCCCATTTGCAGCCTTCCAAAGCCTCCAGGAGGCCTATTTTTCCCCTTCCCTGAGCCTCTGTGCAGACCCTGCACTTACCTCACATCCAAAATGGGCCGCATAGAAACTCCGGGGAGGGGAGGGGAGAGGTGGGGTGGTCAGAGTGGGATTTAGCACTTTGGTGAACCAGCCATAACATTAACTACAGGTCTGCCTGAACCTGGCCGAATCCGTTGCAACCCACCCCTGGTTATATTGTTAGGAATGTGCAGTGCTTCAGCATTGCTGTGATGAGGCTGTCCTATATAGATATAATGAAATGTGAGTACCAAATTAAATGTAAAGCAATTGAACAACCCTACTTTTAAGACTTTTTAAAGATATTTGGAGTCTATCTTTATTCTTCTTTTATTTATTCTTCTTTCTTTATTCTTAATATTTGATTGTGTGTGTGTGTGTGTTGCATTTTGGCAGATACACTGTCCTTTACTTTTAAAATATATGACGTTGGATATTTCTACATATGTTTAGTTTGTGCAAATATGAACCACCATTACTCTTTTTTTTAAATGCTTTAATATGCAGCAATAAAGGGAAGGGAAAGGTTAACCCAAATCATGTTATCAGACATATATTTTTGGCACATATGAGTCAACATTTCAAAATATTTTCAGAATTAAGAAAAATTGCTTCAATGTGCAGAGATAAAGAGTAAAAGAAGACAAAGAGAAATTAAAAAAAAACAAATCAGAGATAAAGACACTGTTTTTAAAGACAGCCTTATATCTTGAGCAGATGGAACAATATTGGTCAATGTTATCATTGTGCTGAAAATGCCAGTTTATAAGAACAGAACAAAATGCTTCGATATTACCTCAGCTTTTAGTATTTTGCCCTTGAGTTTTGAATGAACTGTGAAATTCTAATTCATTCAGATGAAAATTTCTGCTATTATTCTGTCCACACCAAAAACAAAAATTGTGTGGTACTTTCATCTTTGTAAGGCTGGTGTGGCTGATTATCTCACAAGGTTTATTCCCAGGAGCCCAGATTGCAGAAGATTGTGGAAGAATGAATTCTTCTAAGAAATCTGTCCTGCATGATGCTCCCTCATTCATGGATTATCTTTTACTATTTGCAGTGCACACTTTTCTCCTCCTTAAAGTGCCAAAACTTTTAAGCCATTTTCTCCTGAAAAAGAAATTGTGTCTACATCTGAAATCTCACATGTAATGGTGTACCTTGATATTGTCCACTGAGTAATCCATGTTAAACAGATTTAGATTTAGTAGCTATATACAGATAATAATTGAATTAGGACCACAACTGAGTCCAAAGTCTATGTTGCTAAGTGAGAAATTTCTTAAGTGAGTTTTGCCCCATTTTGTTTAATTTCCTTGCCATGTTTGTTAAGTGAGCTAATGCAGTTGTTAAATTAATAACCTGGTGGATAAGTGAATCTGGTTTCCCCACTGACTTTGCTTGTCAGAAGATTGTAAAAAAGAAAAGGATCACATGCAACCATCATAAGTATGAACCAGTTACCAAGTATCCAAATGTAAATCATGTCACCATGGGGATGCTGCAACAGCCATAAGTGTGAAAAATGGTGATAAGTCAGTTTTTCCATAACGTTATAACTTTGAACATTCTCTAAACAAACTGTTGTAAGTCAAGAACTACCTGTATACTCTCTGTGAACATTTCATGATACATATCGTAAATAGATTATTTATCAGTTACCATCAGGGTATGTATATGCAAATGCATCTTTGATGACAAGCTTGTATAGATAATCTAGATAAATAGGTATATAAATAAATGGTAAGCATACAAACATACTGAAATGCTTACAGCGTTTAATAGCATAAATTACAATAATTCTTATCCGGCTATGCATGTTGGAAATATCATCTTGTTTTAAGTGATCTTCAAAGTTTTTGGCTAAGACAAGATTGCAATGGGGAATCTTGTCGTTCACAAAATTACCCTATGCAGGAAGGACTCAGTTCTTAGCTCTTTCACTATTTAAGCAGTAATTTTTTAAAAAATTAGTATTCTTACAGTTATGAATGATCATAATAAAGTTAAAAGCCATTTGAAAGAAGCTGTAACAAAGAGAAGTCATCTGATATAGGCCATATGTAAGCATTTTAATATAATTGAGCCAAAGGTCAACAGTGCTTATTTTTCTAAGGTGAATAATGCACTGTTGAGAAGAGATCTAATTTTAGAATAGGAAATGTTGTACTGTATGCACAATTTTTGACTCTGATAAAGAGTCTTGGAGAGAAAATGCTGATCTTACAACTGCATTATTTGATACATTTTTTTTTTCATAGGATGGAGAACTTCCTCTCACCTTCCCCCAGACCATGGACTTTGTAAATACTCCATCAACTATTTTCCATACACTTTGGAAGAAGGAATGGAAAAGTGGGGGGTCAGTCTTCCAAATTTTTCACTTTGTCAAATTAAAATGGTTGAGCATATCTACAGTAGTTGTCACTCTAGCATATTTCATCATTAGAAAGCAAGATTTTCAACTGTATAATATAAAACCATTTTTGAGCCTCTTTAATTATTAATTGTCTCTACCATTTTTGTGTAAGTTTCTATGAATGTCAATCTTTATTATTTTCTATGCTAGAACCAAATGGCAATAAAATAATAATAACAATAACAACGACAATGACAATGACAATAACAACAACAACAACAACAACAATAATAATAATAATAATCATAATCATAATCATAATAAATGCATTGATGGTGAACTTGTCAATGCACCACTTGAAGACCATAGGCATTGACAAGTTTATCATCGGTCAATTGCAAAAGGCAGCTTTTCTCGGAACAACTTCCCTCTTGCAACGGTATCTGTAGCAAACCTCAAACATCCAGATCTGTCTATCCCAGGTCCTTGGAAAGGACTCAATAGGTAGACAAAAATGCCAAACCCAGTCTGAACATCTGGCTGACTGTGTGACAAACAATAATAATATAACAATATCAGCAAAGGAAGATCTGATTTTCTGATATTCTATCAATCCTAATGTGGATAAAACGTGGTTGGTATTTGTTTCTTCTATCTTCAATTTTTATACAGTTTCTATCAAACTGAAAGGTATTTTTTTTAGTAGCTACTTATTTTAAATGTACAAAACCCTTGTGTGTAATTCCATTAGCTGCCCTACAGCACTGCAATCTACAGTTTCCCTGAGGCTGTTGTGAAATATTGATGAAATCCTTGCTTTTGTGGCTTCCTCTGATACACTAAACAGTTGTCTGATGTTAGTTGGACTTGAATGAAACTGTTCAGAGCTATATCAGTTGCAACGACTTCAAAGGCTGTTAGGCTGTTACTTTTTTTTTCTTTTTTAACAAACTGAAGTTTCAAAGCCTTTCCATGTAATATTTTTAAAAGAGAAGAAAGTTCATTTCAACTAAACCATATAATGGCATCTTACATGCACATATATTTCCCTCTATTGACACATTCATATTTTTATCACTTAACTTTTTCATTTATAAGAAAGAAAGAAAGAAAAAAAGAGAAGAAAGAAAGAAAGAAAGAAAGAAAGAAAGAAAGAAAGAAAGAAAAAGAGAAGAAAGAAAGTTATAGCTTGTATAATCCACTCTTTAACATAGCCTAAAGGCATCAAAAGTCAAAATCTAGAGGAAGCTCAGAATGAACTCACAAAACAAATCTATTCCAGTTACTTGTCTGTTGGGTGGAAAGCATATTTCTTCCTTTTTCATGTTTTCCCATTCCCATGCAAGCATTACAAGAAGCACTGAAGAAAGATAAACATCTCAGCTAAGCATCCCATTTTTGTATGAAGATCGGGGGGCATTTTACATTCAAATAATGTGTGTGTGTGTGTGTGTGTGTGTGTGTGTGTGTGTGTGAAAATACTGACAATCCCTCTTGCCGTACTGTAAATTCCCTTCAGAAAAAAATATGAGCACTAATCCTTGATTTACAAGTTTGTTTAGTGACCATTCAGAGTTGCAACAGCACTGAAAAAAGTGACTTATGACTGTTTCTCACACTTGTTGCACTGTTGCAGCACCCCCATGGTCACGTGATCAAAATTCAGATGTTTGTCAACTGACTCATATTCATGATGGTAGAAGTGTCCCGGAACTGTGTGGTCCCTTTTAGTGACTTTCTGAGAAGCAAAGACAATGGGAAAGCCAGATTCACTTAACAGCTGTGGTACTAACTTAAAAAATGCCGTCATTCACTCAACAATTGTGGCAAGAAAGGTTGGAAAATGGAACAAATCTCACTTAAGAAATTTCTCACTTAGCAACAGAAATCTGGGGGCTCAATTGTGGTTATAAGTCAAGGATTACCTGTACTTAGAGTTTGTTCCTCCTATGAAAGTTAATTCCAATGCCCCTGGGGGGGGGGGGGGGCTAGAAAGATTGCTGCAGTTTGAACACAGCCACACTGTCTGCACCCTTGTTTTAAGAATTTTAAGGATTAAATGCTTTGGGGAACAGGGTGAGAGCTGATCATTCAAATCAGGGTCATCATACATGAACAGCAGAATAAGGTCTAGGAGTTTCTGTTTTTCACTTGGGGTTGAAATGATTGATGCTCGTCCTAATTCCCAGAAGCTTAAGTGAGCCTATCTGGGTGATTCTTTCCTTGCTGCTGCCCCAGCTTCATTTTATTTCACAACACACTCTATACAACACATTCCGAGTTAGGTTGGCTTGGAGGAGGCAGAGAGTGAATTGCCCCAAACCTGTGAATATCTGAATGGCAAGCTGAACTTGGATCTTGGCATTCTAAGTGTAATAAATTCACCATTATGTCAGGTTGTCCCCAAAGGCAAACAGGACAGGTGTGTTCCAAAACTGCAGGTGTTGCCATCTCAGGTATGATTTGAGCAAGAGAATGTGTGTAAGAGAGTCAGATAGACAGAGACCAAGACATAGACAGAAAGAGACAGAGAGGTGAATAAGGAGGACAATATCCATATTTAGAGGGTTCCACCGGCCAGAGAAGATGTTCTTCCAATCTTTTGTCTTCTTAAACTGTTTTCACCTCTGCCCTCGAAGCATCTCTTACTATAGCATGCACCTGCAAGACATGTCAATCTTCTGTTTATTTGGAAAAAATAATAAGCTGAGACTTACTTGAGAGAGAGGCTTTGCAAATTACAATGGAGAAAATGATTCCAGGAACTCTTTTTGGATGCAGGAGATAAATTTCTTAGGGCATTCTTTGCTAGATTTGGAGGGAATAAACATTTATTCTGAGATTACAGATTCCAAAATTCCGACTGAAATGTCTTTTGACACCCCCCACACCTGATTGCCTACTGTTTTAGCTTTTTGGGGGTGGGGGGTGGGAGAGACAGCCATAATGTTTTCACTGGTGATGGTAATTGTTACCTCTCTGCTTCTGCCTGGCAGCTCCCCCTTGTGGACAATCACTTGTATCTCTTCTGTGAGCATTGTTTTTGTTAGTATGGTACCAATAGCACCATAGCATAGTAAAAGGAGAATTGTGATGAGAAGAAAGAAAAGCAGATTACAGGTTGGGCCATTTCATATCAAAGTACTGTGGGACCATGGAGTTCCTCATCTAATAATAGCAAAAATAGGAATAATTTATATCAGTTGATATTATGAACAAAATAAGTCTCCGTTCTGAGCAGATTGAACCACGTCACGTTGACTGAGAGTTAGAGAACGCACAAAAGAATCCAAATTATTTAGATTTTTTCCCCCTGCAATCATACATATTAGTTTGGTTCCTAGAAACTAAACAAGCAAGAGTCTAACAGAGGTTTGTTTTCTGTTGTAATTGAATGTATTTTGCGTCGCTCTGTTGCTGTATATCAAGGATGTACTGTACTTGAAATCAGAAATGCAAGTAGCTGCTTTTTTTCTTTTTTTTTTCTTTTTTAATGGCTGTCACTTGATAAATTGTAATCAATTAAATCTACATCCATTTGTTTAAGGCTAAAAGAATAACTGTAAAGGAAAACAAATCCTTCAGTTTGGATCTTAAAATAGCACAGGAATTGTTCACAGCTGCTTTGTCAAACTTATAAAGATTAAGATGGACCTCTCTTGTATTGGGTAGCAAGAATCACCATCTATATCTACCCAGACAGTTTTCAGAAAGGCCAGCTAGCAAGGGGGCTTATTAGCCTTTTCTAGTTTATTTTAATGTTCTCCATTTTCCTCTAATCGCAGATTGGCATATTTACAAAAGGTCTGGATTACAGTCACCCAATGTTTTTTATTGATTCCAAATGCATATAGAACATAAATGGATCCCATAATAATCCTGGTAAATAAAAAAAAATATGCCAGAGGCTAATTCTTTTCTTTATGGCTTGATATTGTCCCATTTATTTTATTTGTATTATAAAAACTTTGAAATTATATGATCAGATGGTCAAGAAATGTGCTGGTCATCAAGCAAAGTATCTGTGGGGGCACAGGGGGAATATGATGATGTGACAGTGGGATTGATTTTATTATATTAATGTATTTGATTCTTTTCTATTAGTTGTATTGTTTTAAATGAAGTTTTATATTCTGTAAGCTGCCTTGAGTCACCATGGAGGAGTAGGTGGTGTTATAAATTCAGTGAATGAATGAATGAATAAATGAATGAATGAATGAATGAATGAATGAATGAATGAATGAATGAGGCATTGTTCTTTAAAGTGAACCAAAGGTGTATTTTCAAACAGCAACTGGAGTTTGTTTCACCTTGAAAATATTTTGGTTCTCATCCAAGAAGCTACTTCAGTTTTTCTACAGAACTGGAAAAGCTTCTTGGGGGAGAAGCAAAACCTCTTCAACGAAAAACAAATAAAATCCAGTTGCCTTTTGAAAAAGCACCTTTGAGACAACCATGACCTGGATGACTGAGAATCTTCACTGACGTCTTTAAAGTCACCAGCGTATGAGTATTAAGATTGTGTCAAGATTGGGGTTTTGTGAGAAAATGTAATCCAAATTCCCAGGAGGCAGGAGCTGCATTCCAGAGGACCAAGAGATAACAAATTTAAGCCCCTGTCACACTGCACCAATGGATGGAAAGAGGATGTAAAACGGAGAAAAACACTTGCCATCTGTTGGTTAACGCGATGCTTCCGTTCTGTACTCACTGCCTCCGTTTTGCTTCCTCTCTATCAGTCCAGCATCCATCTATTGATGTTTCATCCACTCAGAGGGTTTTGAGCTGCTCAAAACTTCTGCGTGGAAAATGTATCCAATGCATCCATTCTGCATCCGCTAGGCATCCGCTAGGCATCCGTTATGCATCCGTTACGCATCTGTTCTGCATCCGCGCAACTCGATCCGCTCCAGCGGTAAACAGATGCAGGGAGGAAGTGGAACGGATGCGGAACGGATGCGGAACGGATGCAGAACAGATGGAGAAAGGATGAAAGCGGATGCAGCTCGCAAAGAAAGCATTTAAAACGGAAAAAACGTTCACAGAGGGGACCTGTCTCAGATATTAAGGATGTCTAGAGGATGCCTAGAGGATGCAAAGGGACACATAGTGGAAAACCTATACTACCTATAAAAAGGGGGAGCAACTCATCTGGATCTCACTTTCAGACCAGCAGCCCAGCTGTGCAGATCTCTGCAGCCTTCATCTAACTCTTCCTCTTCCACAGCATCCAGTCATGTCCACCATGGATGATAACAAAGTCCTTTTGGCAGCCACCATCATTCTGCAACAGTGTGAAGCCATCTACATGCTCTGTGAACTCTACTACGAGAAGAAAAAGAGGCGGCCAAGAAGCGTCTGGGTCCGAAGATGGATCGGGAGAAGAGCAGAGTACGGACTGTACAACAAGCTGATGGTGGAGCTCAGGAACAAAGACACTTGTGCATTCCAAAACTTCATGAGGATGCCTCCAGCCATGTTTGACGAAGTTGTGCAGCGGCTGACACCCAGGTTGACCAAGGCAAACACCAAATTCCGGCCCAGGCTGGAACCTGGGCTCAAGGTGGCACTCACTCTGCGCCACCTGGCCTCAGGGACCACCAACAGGAGCATGCAGTACGGCTGGAGGGTGCCACACAACACCATCGGCATTGTGGTCAGAGAAGTGGTGCAGGCTATCATCGAAGAATACATGGAGGAGCTCCTCCAGTGCCCCACCACTGAAGAAGGATGGAAGAAAGTTGCAGAGCAGTGGTATCAGAGGTGGAACTTCCCCCACACAGTTGGAGCCATAGATGGCAAGAACGTGGCCTGCAAAGCACCAGCCAAGTAGGGGTCCAATTATTTCAACTACAAGGGCTTCTTCAGCATCGTCCTCTTCGCCATGGTCAATGCTGACTACAAGTTCATGTACATCGATGCTTCAGGCAACGGCTCATCTTCAGATGCCCAGGTATACAATGCCAGTGACCTCAAGGAGGGGCAGGAAGGCAACCTCATTGTGGGCTTCCCAGATCCAGACCCACTGCCCAACAACACGCAAGATGTGCCCTACTTCATCGTGGGGGATGACACCTTCTCCCTCAGAACCTACCTCATGAAGCCCTACACCTCCAGACTCCTCACCCGTGAAGAGAGGATCTTCAACTACAGGCTGTCCAGGTCAAGGCGGGTGGTGGAAAACGCCTTTGGCATCCTGGCCAACAGGTTCCAGGTACTTCTCACCACCATGCAGCATCGCCCACAGACAGTGAGGAGGATCGTGGAAGCTTGCTGCAACCTGCACAATCTCATGCACACCCACTACCCAGTCTTGCAGAACAGGCTTGTGGACCTCCAACAAGGCAATGGGGACATGGAGCCTGGGGAATGGAGGCAAGGGCGAAACCTGATAGACACTCAGGATGTGCAAGGCCCCAACAGAGCCTCACGTGAAGGGAAGAAGCAGCGCAACCTCCTGAGACACTGGTGCAACTCCCCAGCTGGAGTGGTGGAGTGGCAAGACAGGATGATAGATGCTTAATGGATGCTTCCTTCAGCCTGTCTCATCACACTGATGAGATTGGGCCATGTATGTTGGGTGGGCCTACAATGAACAGGGCGTTTAATAAAGAGTTGTGTTTATGTTGACATGTGTGGATGATTATTACATTATTATTGATAATAAAGGGGCATAGGTGTGGCACCTGGGAGGGTGGACCATACAGTCCCACTATGCTTGCACCTCATCCTCGTGTTCCTCCTCAATGGAGTATTGCCTCCTCTCCCATCCCCGCATATGCCTCTTTCTCCCTTTGGCAGGACCAGATGGGCCCTCATCAGAGGGGATCCCAGGTAGTAGGGGCTGCTCCTCCACACCACCACCAGCAGCAGCACCAGCAGGATCATCATCATCATCATCATCATCATCATCATCACCAGCAGGATCATAATCAGCAGCAGCAGCAGCAGCAGCAGGACCAGCAGGACCAGGATCAGCAGCAGCAGAGTAAGCACCAGCAGCGCCAGCAAGACCAGGAGCACGAGCAGGACCAGGAGCACGAGCAGGACAAGCAGGTCAAGCAAGACCAGGAGCATGAGCAGGACGAGCAGGTCCAGGAGTATGAGCAGGACCAGCAGGACCAGCAGGACCAGTAGGACGAGGAGCAGCTTCAGCAGGGTACGCACCAGCAGAAGCACCACCGCCAGGAGCAGCTTCAGCAGAGTAAGCACGAGTAGAAGCACCACTGCCAGGAGCAGCTTCAGCAGAGTAAGCACAAGCAGAAGCACCACCGCCAGAAGCAGCATCATCAGCTCCTCCAGAAGCAGAAGCAGCAGAAGCCCCAGCAGAAGCCCCAGCAGAAGTAGAGTCAGGGACAGGGGCCGGGAGGGTGGCCCTGTCCCTCTTGCCAGGGATGGCGGCCTGTTGCTGAGGCTTTCTCTTCTTCCCCATGGTTGTGGGGTTGCTGGCTGGCAGGGAGGCTGGCAGGGAGGCTGGCAGGGAGGCTTGCAGGCACCAAGGCTGGCAGGAAGGCTGGCAGGCAGGCAGGCACCAAGGCTGGCAGGCAGACTGGCTGGCAGGGAGGCTGGAAGGCAGGCAGACAGCAAGGCTGGCAGGGAGGCTGGCCAGGAGGCTGGGAGGCAGACTGGCAGGAAGGCTGGCAGCAAGGCTTGCAACAAGGCTTGCAGGCAGGGCAGGCAAGGCAGTCAATGCGTCCGGCAGCATGTCTTTCCTCCGAATGGTGACCTGTTTCTGAGCTGCTTCCTTTTATATCCACGGGGCTTACGCAATGCATCCCCCGCACATGCACAATTAACGCTCGGCATCCGTTAGGCTTCCAATGTGCATCCTCTAGGCTTCCGTTCTGCATCCGCTTCATCCGCTGTGCATCCGCTTCATCTGTTCCACCTCCACTCTGCATCCGCTTCATCCGTTCCGCGTCCACTTTGCTGAGGTCCCCCGGAAGCCTTGCGGATGTGCCATCCGCTCTCATCTGCTTCCATCCGCTAGGCTTCCGTTCCGCATCCACTTTCCATCCGCTCTGCATCCTCCCCGCGTCCGTTCCTTTCCGTGTTATCCGCTCTGGTTATGCAAATTTTTGCCCCTTTTGAGAGCGGATAACAACGGATGGAACATTTTTCTCATCCGTTGTGTCCTTTTTACTAACGTTTTGCATCCGTTGGGCAGTGTGACAGCGCCTTTAGATAGTCTGGTTGGGAGGAAAAGTCAAGGTATAATAGTTCCTCCTTAGAAGTTCTCAGAGCATATCTTTAGCAATATGAGTAGTTTGCTTTAGTTTTGCAAGATTTATCTTTATCGGCAAGGAACAATAAAGGAAACTGGAAGCAATTATCTGTGCTTTTCCTGGTTTTTGGAGCCTGACAGGATTAGATTATCAGGAAGATTCGCTCAACTGAATCACATTTCCAAGTCAGATAGTATAATGGTTTGTGAGAAGGTCCTTCAGAGACAAGAAGAGGAGGAGGGAGAGGAACAGTAGACTGGGAAAAAGTTAGATTTTGCATTCATGTCAGAAGTGGTGAGGCACTTTCAGGTTGAAAGGATTGGCATCACTGTTGCCTGGGGGATGCCCAAAATGGGAGCTCCTTTCATGATCTCAGCAAGAGCTAGAATGAAGGACGAGAACTCACTCTGCCCCATATCAGCATTCGGGTCTCAAACATGGGCTTGCTAATCTCTACCTCGGAGTCCTAACCACGAGAGTGATAGTGGTCCCAAACAGTTAGATAAGAGGCATGTTAGCCTGGAGAAGGAATGGGGGTATAACATATGTCTCAGAAGAGACCCTCCCCAGCTTCTTGGATTGTAAAGACAAGGGGGGGGGGTTACTGTAACCTGACAATAAGGTAGCAATTTTGTCTGGATTACATCTAAGGCAGGGGTGTCATGTCAAATTTGTGTCATCATGGCGGCCTCACATGACGTATTGGGACTTTTCCCCCTTCGCTAAACTGGGCATGGGCATGGCTAGTGTGTGACGCATCCAGCCCATGGGCTGGGAGTTTGACAGCCCTGCTCTAATGGCTAACAGATTGTTGATTTGAATCAAATTATCAAACAGGAATCGGTTGCCTCTAAATTGATCTCGCGATTCAGCAGCCATTTAAGCATGTACAACAAGGCTTTCTTTCCAAATTTAATTTGTTGTCCTAATCAGATCTGAACCAAATGTGTTCAGGGATCCAGACAGAAGGGGGGAAAATGTGTTTTGCCTTTCAGTGAGTGGAATCAAAGCAGCAGTTTAGATTGAATCTGATTGAATCTGTACATTTGTAACGAACAGGGTTGTATTTCCTTTCTTTGGCAAGGGTGCTTTTGTCAGAATTGTTGAATGGATAAAATATAGGCAACATATTTCCCGAAACAAACAACATGCAAACGTTGTAGAGAAAACAGATTGGAATTTCATCAGTGCAATTATGTAGGGTTGCTATATGCTCCCAGAAAAAAAAAAAACATATAGCCAGTTTAAGGAGTGGCTGACAGATGTTCCATGTGTACTCTTCAAAGTTTCCTTTCGTTTTTGAATCCAAAACATTATACAGCTTTACTTAATGTTTCTTAGAAAAATTCTCATTACAGAGGGCCATTGTCATTTCTGGCACACAGAATTAATTACTTTTAATTTTCATGGTTATTGCTAGCATACATATTTTATTGAGATTTTAAATATTTTTATTATAAACCGTTAAAAAGGAATATACACCCAAACACGCATAGCAAAATGTTCTGTCAGGATATCCCAAAACATAGCAAACAGATCATCTCACAATGGTGTCTACATATTTATGTTAGAAAATACTTTTCTCAAATACAAGCAATGGTTTAAATGTGTACATTGTCTTTCCCACTAGAGTTAGCCAAATCTGTCAGTTTCTAATTTTTCCAGTCTACTAGTTGTTATGCCTACTTTCCACATCGCTATGCAATATTTTAAAACATATTTACATCACAGTTTCACATTTCTTTCAAATAGACAAATTTGCCCATTCTGTGTCCCCCCCCCCTTTAACACTTTTGTGCAAGTTTTTCCTCTTATAAACATTTCACTGTTGTTATTGTTTTATTTTGATTAGGTTGGAGGACAGCTGAATTGTTTGATTCCAGTTGGTTTAAGGAGTTTTAAAGAGAAATCAAAAGTTAAGCTTTTTTTCATGCATTTCAATGTGATGTTTTGCAAGGCATGGTGGCATTGGATGAAGTAAATTTCTCCAGATCATTACACCAGCTGAGCCTTTCCATAGGGGAGAAGGACAAGATTTTTATCCTACCTTTATAAAGTAATCCTCGACTTATAACCATTTGTTTAGTGACCAAAGTTACAGTGGCCCTGAAAAAAGTGACTTATGATCATTTTTTACATTTATGAACTTTGCAGCATCCCCACAGTCACATGATCAAAATTCAGACACTTGGCAACTGTTTCATATTTATGACAGTTGCAGTGTCCCTGAGTCATATGATCACCTTTTGTCACCTTCTGACAAGCAAAATCAATGCAGAAGCCAGATTTACTGAACAACCGCATAATTAACTTAACAACTGCAGTGATTCACTTAACAGTGGTGGCAAGAAAGGTCATAAAATGGGGCCAAGTTCACTTAATAATTTTTTTACTTAGCAATGAAATTTCAGGCTCAATTCAGGGGTGGGATTCAAAAATTCCAACAACCAGTTCTCTGCCCATTGCTGGGTGGGCATGACCATGCTGGGTGTTGCATACTTGAACTTCTGGGAGGGCTGTTTTTCACTTTCCCCAGAGTCTGAAGGCTTTCCTCGGGCCTCTGGGAGGACAAAAATGGCCTCTTTGGGACTCCAGAGGCCCTCCGGAAGCTGGAAACAGGCCCATTTCCAGACTTCTGGAACTTCCAGAAAGGATGTTTTTCAACCTCCCAGAGCCTCCATGTGGACCCTGCACTTACCACATCCAAAATGGGCCATGTGGAGACTTCTGGGAGGGGAGGAGCAGGGTGGATGGGGCCAGCCAGTAGGTTCAACTACCAATTTGGTGAACCAGAAGTAAATTTAACATTCGGTTCCCCTCGAACCAGCCCAAACTGGCTGAATCCCACCCCTGGCTTGATTGTGGTTGTAAATCAAGGGTTACCTGTAGATGTGGCTGCTTCAAAAGCTATTCCCAGGGCTGCATGCATCTTGAGTCAGCCCATTACAACTTTCACAGAACTGCACATATTTGGCAAAAGACACAGCTGCTTTAATAAGTAAAAAAGGACTGTGTGGCTTTTGCTGCAATGCTTTATGAAGAACCCCATTCAAGAGCTTTGCAGGATCTTATCAGTCCTCAATAACAATTTTCCTTTAATTTTTTTCCCCCTTCACCTATTATCTTCTACTGCTCTACTCTTCTCCCAACACCATGCGGATTGCTTTCATAATAATGGTATCTTAAGGGAAATTGGGATCTCTGAATGAAAATATGCAGATGGCGTTTGGGCTTTGCAAGGATTAGTGGTGTTATTTTGGAGACAACAATTCACTGTCTCTTTCCCTCCAAAAACTACATTTTCCAGACTTGGGGAGAGGGATGTATGCCTTTATTTAAATAAATCTTACAATACATAGAAAAACAATGTTTGTCATACTGAAAATATTAATTGAAAGCCCAATGAAGAAATGCGTGTTTTAAAAATAAAGAAGAAAAAATTAGGCCTTACTAATATTCTGTGTTGAAACAGTATGTAATTTACTTCAGCCAACATGTTAAGCTTAATTGCAAAACTCTTCAAGTTGAGATATGATGTTATTAAATGGACGATTTAATTTTTTTTATCCTGCCTTTAATTTTTTTATAAATAAACCAAGGTAGCAAACATACCTAGTACTCCTTCCTCCACTTGTTTTCCCACAATAACATACCTGTGAGGTGAATTGGGCTGAGAGTGAGTGACTGGCCAGTTTCCTAGTTTCTAGTCTGGGGTCTTCACCAGTGGACCAAACTGGCTGTACCAGAGTAGGAATCCCCAACCCTTTGCCTGCACCCTACTACCGGGACATGGCCTATTCACAATTGGGCCATGCAAGCAGCTGGCTGGAGTACTTCTGTGTGCGCAGCTCAAGTTACATGAGCAGTGGGCTGATGGGCACTCATGTGTGTGCTCCCTGGCCCATCGCTCACACAAGTCAAGTTGTGCATGCACACTGCCTTGCCACTCACACAAGGGCTGCGTGCACCCCTTTTTCCACCCCCAACTGGGCCAACAAGCCAAAAAGGTTGGAGACTGTGTCAGCTCTGGAGCCATTTTCCCCTTGGCACTTTCAGGGCTGCCACAGTGGAGATGAATCGAGCTGTGGGAACAGGAGGGGGGAGGTAGAGATTGCTGGGAGATTGTATTCAAAATAAAATTCTTTCCTCTGAGAATCAAAGACTTTCTCATCAGATGCAAGAAGGTGGGATCTAAGGCCAAGCAAATCTTGGACTGTGTCCTGATGGGACCATGTGATGGACTGCATGGGAGGAGGAAACCTAACTAAAGGGAAAACCAAGGGTTGTTTTGAATTGGGTTTCCCCAGATGTGCCCATATGACATGCCTAATACATCTATACTTTAAGGAATATGCCTGCCTTGGAGTTTGGATTCTGTTGGGTGTGTTACTTGGAACCCTGACAAACCGCTACACTCGGGATATTTGTTCAACTTCACTATACAGATAGCCATCAAATTGTGACCACAATTGGGATCAGAACTTAGGTTGCTAAGTTGTTAAGTGAATTATGCCTAATTTTATGACCTTTTTGTCACGGTCAATAAATCATCATGGTCATTAAGTGAGGGACACAATCATTAAATGAATTCAGCTTTGCCTATTGACTTTGCTTGTTGGAAGCTTTCCAGGAAGATCACACATAGCAATCCTATGAACCTGGGATGCTGCAACCACCAGGGGCCAAGGGGCCAGATTTTAAACATGTGATTTCAGGCAGTTGCAAGTGAGAATGTGCCAATATGACATGCCTAATACATCTATACTTTGAGGAATATGCCTGCCTTGGAGTTTTGATTCTGCTGAACATGTTACTTGGAACCCAGTCATAAGCTACTTTTCTCAGTGTTGTCATAACTTCACATGGTTACCAAATGAATAGCTGTAAATTGAGGACTGCATGTACATATTAAATATAGTACTAGGGGCACTGGGAGCAACAAGGAGAGGGGACACTTTTTATTTTACAGTATAGTTTAGATCGGGGTCTCCAACCTTGGCAACTTTAAGCCTAGAGGACTTCAATTCCCAGAATTCCCCAGCCAGCAAGCAAGAGTTGAAGTCCATCAGGCTTAAAGTTGCCAAAATTGGAGACCACTGGTTTAGCTTAAGTTATGTCATAAACACAGTGCTGATATCCAATAAATTAGTCTCAGTGGTGCTTTTTTCTTCCAAAGGCAACTGGACTGGGTTTTTTTTTCCTTGAGGAAGAGGAAACATTCTAATTCAGAATATGATGAAGCGTCTTGGATGAGAAGCAAAACATTTTCTTCTTAAGGAAAAAATATCCTTCAGTTGCCTATTGAAGAAAAAAAGCACCTTTGAGAACAAATATGATTTGGATGATTGAGAATCTCCTTACCAATACTAAGGTAATTAGTATTGCAGTCTGTCCTTGAGTATCATGTATTGATGTTAATTTGTTCTAAAACCCACTGCTAAAAAGTTGGTACTAAGTTAAGGAACTATGATATACCATTCCCTTCTTTGGATTATCACAACCCACACTTTGGAATTTAGGCATTCTACTCCAATGCTAACTATGGAGACAGAGAGGGTAGATCACTACTGAATATGAACTAGATTGCAGTATATCCAAACAAAGGATCTTTGTAGAATTTGAAAAACAGGGTAGCTGATCTCTTGAATTAAAAATCATGAGGCTGGATAGATCAATGGTTTCAGTGATATTGAGATACTGCTTGATTCATATGGTATATTTGGTTTTCTATTGTGGAATTAAATATGTTCTTGCATCCACTTACAAAACATATTATATTCTGCTTTTTTTAACACAATATTTTAAACATATCATTACCTCAAATTGAGCAAGCTTTTATGATGAATCCTTCTAAATGTTCTGGAAGGTCAAAGGGCAACTAGCATTTTGTAAAGAATGAACCCAATATTGGAAAGTTTTTTTCTATATCTAGATTGCCCTTGCTCAAGAAATACATTTTTGCGCAAATAAACTGATTGCACAAAATGGCCTTAATTTGTGTACTGAAAGGGTTGCAACTATGTTATGTTTTTTTTTAAAAGAAAGATGAAAGTTGTTCTACTAGAAGCTCTTTTACTAATCAAGCATTCTGATGAATTAATCTCCTGCATTTCAATTTATATGACAATTTCCATATGGTGGAACCTTAAGGAAATCATTTGGAGGGCTCTGTGCACATTCATTAACTACTGTGAGCATCTGTATTTTAACTGCTTTAAATACCAAAGCAAATGAATAAAAAAAAATTGGGGGGGAGACGGAAAGTGCCTTTAAATATATATGTAAATATACAATCATGTCCTTCCTTCCTTCCTTCCTTCCTTCCTTTTTTTATAAAGCTAAAATTATATGCATTCTAATTTAATTCAATTGTTTGGTGGAATTTTTGATGGATCCTTCCAATCTTAGGTTCATGTTGTGTGTTCATTGCTAACACACAAGGAGTTTTAAAAATCACAACTCTCTCAGTTCTTGCACTGTAAAGATTATAGCATACCTGTTAAAGCGGAGTTAAAAAGCGTTTTTTCCTCTGTATTGTGAAGGAGTAGTTAACATTGGCTATTACATTTGCTTTTGTATACTGGTTCACTTAAGAGAACATTAAAAACACCACAAGGAAAGAATAATAGAAAACAGTAAGAGAAATGTACTACAGGTAAACCTTGACTGTTAAACTGTTTGCTTAATGATTGGTCAAAGTTACAACAGCAGTGAAAAAAATAACTTACGACAGTTTTTCACACTTACAACCATTGTAGCATCTCCATGGTCACATAATCAAAATTCAGATGCTTAGCAACTGACTCATATTTATGATGGTTGCAGTGTCCCAGTATCATCCGGTCCCCTTTTGCGACCTTCCGACAAGTAAAATCAACAAGGAAACCAGATTCACTTAAGAACCATGCTACTAACTTAACAGCTGCAATGATTCACTTAACAACTGTTGCAAAAAAAGTCATAAAGTGGGGCAAAATTTCCTTTACAGATGTCTTCCTTAGCAACAGATATTTAAGGCTGAGTTAAGGTCCTAAATTGAGGATTACCTGTATTCCAGTGGTGGGATTCAAAATTTTTTACCACTGGTTCTGTGGGTGTGGCTTGGTGGCATGGTGTGGCTTGGTAAGCATGGCTTGGTGGGCATGGCAGGGGAAGGATACTGTAAAATCTCCATTCCTTCCCCACTCCTGGGGGAAGGTTACTGCAAAATCCCATTCCCTCCCCACCCCATTAACCTGCTTTCCAGCTCTGTTCTCCTGGGCAGGGCAACACAAGAAGACCCAGTCAATCAGCTGGGATTCAGGAAGCAGAAACTAGATGAGGGGTGGGGCCAACCAGAGGTGGTATTTACCGGTTCTCCAAACTACTCAAAATTTCTGCCACTGGTTCTCTGGAACTGGTCAGAACTTGCTGAATACTACCTCTGCTGTATTCATAAAAGTAGCATTAGCAGTTGCATTGAGTTTTTTAGATCAACCTAAGATAATGTCTCAGGAACAATCCCAAGTCACAAAAGCAGCCTCTTGATTTTGGTAACATTTTATATTGGTCAGATGATGAAGCTGAAATTACAGATGAAATTAGCTTGACAAGTTAACAAGTTATCCTCCTAATTCATGCTTTGAGGATTGTATGATAGCTTCTAATAGCTAAAATTGAGCAGAGTATATTGGCAGAGTGGGATTGCAGTTTATTCCAATCTTAACAAGTCCCAAATAGAAATTGCTACAACATGATAGCCATTTAGAATTGGCAGTATTGGACTTGACACAGCAGTTTGGCTCTGTGGACTGAATCCAGATTAAATTAGTTTAATTTGAGTCCCACTGAAATTAATAGACCAAGGTAATGATGATTTAACTAATGCCCCATTGATTTCAGTGTGAACTATATGCAACTAAGTTAAGATGGATTTAACCCAATATTCAGCAGATCCATATGTGACATATGCAACTAAATTCGTAGAGGGACTCTAAGGGATTTCCATCTAATTTTCCATGCAATTACCATCATTTATTCAAATGCCATGATTATTTGATGAACCCATGGCCATCTCCATTCAGGATGAGATACAGAATTATAACTATTTTATCTGTATAAGCTGAATGAAAATGTTATAGTATTCATATGAGAATGAAGCATACTCTTCTTTGGAATACATTTTACAATTTAGGGATAAACTATTAGATCGTAAAAACTATGCAAAGTACCTTTTCATTGAAAATATTGGTTTTTGGTTTAAAAAACATTATGAAAAACAGTGATATATTATGTACAATTACAAGTAGCATTCATTTGTGCTGTCACCTCAAGCATTCTGAATGGTTATCATGTTGACAACATTGTTGTACCTGAAAATACACCCTAGAAGCAGGAATACTTTTTTGGGCCAGTGGAAATTTTTTCAAGTTAGCTAATATCCATATGATCATGCAATTTTAACAGGCTTAATAGGATCTCGGATATTAATTTTTCTGACTGTTCCATTAAGAGATGGTTAGAATTTGACTACTATTATTAACTCCAAATGTCTATAACTTATAAAGAATAATGATTGTCTGTTAATAAAAGGTAGTCTTGCTGGATTTTTCACATCTTGTGCTAACAGTCCATAAAAATAAATGATTAACCAAACTCTAGCAAGGAAGCAACTAGAAAACTGAATGTTCCGTATTTTATTTGACCTGTTTCACACATTTTGATATTCCTTTGCAGGTTATGTCCAAGAGGATGGTCTGAAAGATGAGGAAGACATAAAAGAGGAGGAAGGGGATGATGAAGAGAGCAATTCAACGGCTCATCTTCAGGGGAGCAATGACCCAGGAACAGATGAAGAACACGAAACTGGTCCTGATCCGAAAGGAAACTTAAGTTACCAGAATTCCCCAGGGAGTCACATCTCCAATCAGGATGTGGAAAATGAATCTTTACTCAGTGATGCTAGCGACCAGGTGGCAGACATTAAAAGCCTCTGCTCCAGGGAGGCGTCGGACTCCAAAGGCAATATCCATCCCAAACATCCAACGGACACACACAGCTGCATGGATAAAATGACAGCTGTCTATGCTAACATCCTTTCAGATTCTTATTGGACAGGTTTGGGACTGGGGCTCAAACTGTCCAATTCTGATAAGAGGGGATGCGACAACAGAAATGGAGCAAGCAAAAGTGACTTTGATTGGCATCAGGATGCCTTGACCAAAAGCTTGCAACAGAGTTTACCCGTCCGGCCACTCTCCAAGCCAAACCTTTTCAGCTCAGTCCAGCTGTACAGGCAAAGTAGCAAGATGTGCGGAACTGTATTCACAGGTGCTAGTAGGTTTCGGTGTAGGCAGTGCAGCGCTGCCTATGATACCTTAGTTGAGCTTACTGTCCACATGAACGAAAGTGGCCATTACCAAGATGACAACCATAAAAAAGACAAGCACAGATCTACCAGCTATTCCAAGCCCCGGAAAAGGGCTTTTCAGGACATGGATAAAGAAGATGCTCAGAAAGTCCTGAAATGTATGTTCTGTGGTGATTCTTTTGACTCTCTTCAAGACCTGAGTGTTCATATGATCAAAACAAAACATTACCAAAAAGTGCCTTTGAAGGAGCCGGTACCTACCATCTCTTCCAAGATGGTAACTCCAAATAAGAAACGTGTGTTCGACATTAATAGGCCTTGCTCTCCAGATTCGACCACGGGATCCTTTGCTGACACATTCTCTTCTCATAAGAATGCCAACCTGCAGCTATCGTCTAACAATCGTTACGGCTACCAGAACGGTGCCAGCTACACATGGCAGTTTGAAGCATGCAAATCACAGATTCTCAAGTGCATGGAATGTGGGAGCTCCCACGATACTTTGCAGCAACTCACAACCCACATGATGGTCACGGGTCACTTCCTGAAAGTCACGAGCTCAGCTTCGAAGAAAGGGAAACAGCTTGTTTTGGATCCTTTGGCTGTGGAAAAAATGCAGTCGCTTTCTGATGCGTCAGCCAGTGACAGCCAGCATTCAAAACCCTCCAGTAATTCATCAACCGATTCTATGGCTCCTGTTTCAGAGCTAAAAAAGGAAAGTAAGCAAAATAAATCTGAGGAAGTGAATAAAGATGAAAAAGGGGTAAAAAATGAAGATTATGAAGACGCTCTTCAAAAACCACTGGACCCAACAATGAAATATCAGTATCTCCGGGAGGAAGATTTAGAAGATGCTTCAAAAGGTGGTGGAGACATTTTGAAGTCTTTGGAAAACACTGTCACCACAGCCATCAATAAAGCCCAAAATGGAGCACCCAGCTGGAGTGCATATCCCAGCATCCATGCAGCATACCAGCTCTCAGAAGGAACAAAGCCTTCCTTACCGGTGGGGTCACAAGTTTTACAAGTTCGACCGACAGTCAGTAATAAACTGAGGCCTATCGCTCCAAAATGGAAAGTGATGCCAATAGTACCCATGACAGCTAATATAGTCCAGTGCAGTCAGCTGAAAAAAGAAGGAGACCCCCCCAAGAAGGAAGGTCATAAGGACCACGTTAAAGATGGCAACAAGACAGATGTGGTTGCTCCATATCAGAATGAAGGAGATTCTCCTCCTCAGGTTGAGATGTGTATAGAGCCCAAAAAGTCAGAGCTAAGTCCTTTGAAGGAGGAACACAAGACAAAGGAAGAAGAGGAAAAAATAAAAATGAAGGATTCTGTGACATCATCTCTCAGCAATGGATGCCCTACTGGGAACCACACTTCAGAGCTGCCAGGTTTAAATCCCCTCAGCGCCCTGCAGTCTGTGCTGAACAACCATCTGGGCAAAGCAAATGAGCCTTTGAGACCTCAGTCAAACTCCAGCCCCAGTTCAAGTTCAGCATCTTTGTTCCACAAACCAAATTTAAATATAATAGAGAAGCCTGTTCTGTCTCCTGTGTCAACCCCAGCTAAACCTGCAAATGTCACATCCAGGTGTTATGTGTTTGAGAACAATGATCAGCCAATTGACCTGACAAAATCAAAGAATAAAAAAGGAGAATCTGTTCAGGCCCAGTCTTGTACTTCCCCACCTCAGAAGCACGCTCTGTCTGACATTGCAGACATGGTCAAAGTCCTTCCCAAAGCAACAACCCCGAAACCTGCTGCTTCATCCAGAATCCCATCCATGAAACTGGAAATGGATGTTCGGCGTTTTGAAGATGTCTCCACAGAAGTCTCCACATTGCATAAAAGAAAAGGAAGGCAGTCCAACTGGAATCCTCAGCATCTCCTGATTCTACAAGCGCAATTTGCGTCCAGTCTCTTCCAAACATCGGAGGGTAAATATTTGTTGTCAGACCTGGGCCCTCAAGAACGTATGCAGATTTCCAAGTTTACTGGCTTGTCCATGACTACCATCAGCCATTGGCTGGCAAACGTCAAGTACCAGCTCAGAAAAACTGGGGGGACAAAGTTTTTGAAAAACATGGATAAAGGACACCCTATCTTTTATTGCAGTGACTGTGCATCTCAGTTTAGAACCCCATCAACGTACATCAGCCATTTAGAATCCCATCTAGGTTTCCAAATGAAAGACATGAACAAGCTGGCTGTGGAGCAGCAAACCAAGGTTGAGCAAGACATTTCCAGAATTTCAGTTCAAAGATCTCCTGAAACAATAGCTGGAGAAGAGGACACAGACTCTAAGTTCAAATGTAAGCTGTGCTCTCGGACATTTGTGAGCAAACATGCTGTAAAACTTCATCTAAGCAAAACACACAGCAAGTCACCAGAACATCATTCACAGTTTGTAGCAGAAGTGGATGAAGAATAACTCCTAAGGTACGCATGCCTTAACTGCAAAAGAAAAAAAAGTGTTTTAATGTGATGTTGATCAAAGGAAGGGCTCTTAAAGCACTTCTGTTTTATTTAAAGAAAATATTACTTTCCAAAAGGTCCATTTCTTTTCAGACATTGGCTTCTCTGTCAGTAATTGTTGCATGATGGGACAAATTTTTCATGGACAGCTGCTTCCATCAGTCTGTTTCCATGATGAAAAAAACCTTTACATGTTGCCTTTTTCCCAGGCATGTACTCATAAAGACAAAGAGACCTCTGCCAAGAAAAGATTTGGCACTCTTGCTTGCTGTTGATACCATGTTCCTATTTTGCAAACTTTGCCCTGTAAAGCTTTCAGTAGAAAAAGAAAAGCATGCTGGACATTTCATTCTAATGATTCCCAATGAAATTGTGTTTGCTTATAGCATTTGAAGCAACGATGTCCCCCTTTGGTCTGAACACCAGCACCAAGAGTCACTACAAACTGATGTTTCAGTATCCAGTTTTCAATCATGGAATTGCCTTGCTTTAATTTTAATAACCTTATGAATTCAAGAGCCTTTTGTTCCCACCCTTACCCTCCACTGTTCATTGCTGGTGAAATATCAAGCCTGTTTTGGGGATTGCTGTCTAGAGCCTATGGATCAACAGGAATAATCATATTGTTCTCCTTTGGGTATGGGGGGAGAGAACATGAGGTTATTAAGAAAGTCCAAAAGTCAGTGATAGACATAATACTTTTAGTCCCTGTTATCTCCAGCTGGTGTCTCTCATGCAAAGCTGAATTGTATTTGCAAAGCTGTTGCCAACCTGACAAGTTTAAGCCAATGTTTTCATCTCCAGATTTCACCAGCCCTTAGGATGATGCTGATTAAATATGTCCCCAATACATTAAAAAAAACCATCAATCTATAATTATTAGGCTAAATTCAAAAACATATGTCTTTTTCTCTTTTTCATTTTCTTTACTTTGAGATCCCGTAATCTAGGATTAGATAACATTTCTTGGTGGGGGGCAAATAGTGATAGCGTGTGGTAGCCACATTCCCAAAATGGCTGCCATGAGAAATTTGGCCTTTCTGTAAAATGGCTGCTGTGAAAAAGATGGAGAATTCCAGAGATAGATTCCATTTATTAGAAAGAAATTAGCACTTAATAGGTTATTGTTGAACCCCAAGTTATTGCTACATGTAATTATTATGCTAGAGGGTGGTGTTTTGCTTTGCAGCATGTTCGTCTTCTATTAAATTTGTTTTATTAAAGTATTCCTTTTTTAAAAGTGGGGGGCAAATCAAGTGACATAGGCAGCTTAACAGGGACCAAGGATGTAATTGAAGCCATGTCAGTATCTAGAAGTACAGGTAGTCCTCAACCTACGACCACAATTAAGCCCAAAATTTATGTCATTAAGTGAGACAGTTGTTAAGTGAATACTTTTCTTGCCACAGTTGTTAAGGGAATCACTGCAGTTGTTAAGTTAGCAACATGTTTGTTCAGTGAATCTGGCTTCTCCATTGGTTTTGCTTGTTAGAAGGTGGCAGAAAGGGATTACATGGTCTATAACTATTAGGCTAAACTCCAAAACATATTTCTTCTTCTCTTTTTCATTTTCTTTACTTTGAGATCCCTTCATCTAGGATTAGGTAATATTTCTTGGCTGGGGGCAAATAGTAATTGTGGTTCACCACAATCATCATAAATATGAGTCAACGGCCAAGCATCCAAATTTTGATCACATGACTTTGGGGATGTTGCAATCATCGAAAGGGTGAAAAACTATCACAAGTCACTTTTTTTAGTACCATTGTAACTTCAAACGGTCACTAAATGACCTGATTATTCTGATTTAATAGTAAACAATTGGTGCCCAACTGACTTGAAAAGCAGCATAAGTCTGCAGCCTCACAAAAAAATAATACAGAGAAAAGCAACGTGAGTTATGGTATTAAGACTGTCCAAATTTTCATTTCATCAGTTCAAATTAGCAAATTTGTTTTGAATTCGATGCATGAACTTGATTCAGATTGAATCCAATAATCCAATTTGATTTGGGGGATAAAAAGTTTTCTCCACATGGATAATCTGATTTCTGAATCAAGCTGACCCGATTCATCCTTTCAGATTTCAAACTCCATTGCATTGTTCAGATTGATTCAACAATTCAGATTTGGATTGATCGTATTCTTTGAACTGATGTGACAAATCAAGAGTAGACCCTATTTGCACAGACCTAATATTTATTAGGTTTTATAATGCTTTCCTATGTCTGTTCTGCTGTAGCATAAAACTAAAACCAATCCAAAATAAAACCTTAAAATACTGTAATAATAATAAATAAATAAAAACTTGAATGTCAATTTCTTACATTTTTGGGATTGTTCTCCAGAGAGAAATGCATATTATTTCCCTGTTTTGTATAATACATGGAAGTACAAAAATAGAAAATACAAAATAACATACTTCCTCCTCCTATGTGACTTCACTAAACTCTACAGATAGTCCTCGGCTTATGATCATTCGTTTAATGACCATTTTGAAATTATAGTACTGACTTACAACTGGTCCTCACACTTATAACCATTTGTAGCATCCCTTCGGTCATGGGATCAAAATTTGGGCATTTGGCAGCTGGCATGTATTTGCAGTGGATAAAATGTTCTGGAGTCACATATTCACAACTTTCCCAGGGGGTTTCCAAAAAGAAAAGTCAATAAAACAAGACAGGTTGATTGTTGACCAATGCAAAAAAGGTCATAAAATTGGGTATGACTCACTTAACAACCATACTGCTTCACATTGCAAGTTCAGTCTCAATTGCAATCATAAGTCAAGGACTATCCATAATGTGCCCATAGATCCTCCTGCTATGGCTTCTGCAGGCTTTGGAAAGAGTATGAGTTCTCATCACTTGCTCAGATTCCCAAATGCAACTGAGAACATGAACAAATCATTTATTTTCCTTGCATCTTTTTTTGAAGTTTGTCACCTATGCTGCTCTTCACACTCAGGTATTGAGGTGGGGTGTGGAAATGCAGAGTTTTTTTCATAATCTTCAGTTTGATAGCCGTAATTTTCAGAACTTAAATTCTCCCTGAAGGAAAGCTGAATCTGTCAAGTAGACCAAATTTTATGTTATACACTGAAAGTTTGCATTTCAAAAAGCTTGGTTATTTAGTGATTCTTCTAGATAAATATATGGCTTCATAAATCAATTTGTATAATAATAAATTTCTTTCTCACAGACAAATGCACACAGAAGTCTCCCTCTTTAATTATTTTGCCTGATCTGAATGCCCTTTGAAGCTTCTTTCTTATTTTATAACAGGAAGAAACAAATAAGCATGTTTTTAATAGCAACCTGGAGTGTAAAAACCTGCACAGTGAGCCTTTTTACCACCCTGTAATCCCTTAATTCAGGGTAGAGTTGAGGCAAATGGAAGGAGCAGAGCATTTATTGGCTGGATGCCCTTCTTGATGCCTACAAGGAGTTCATAGCATATAGTTTCTCTTTGCACCCTTAAAGAGAAACATCTGCTGCTATCTAGGATTGAACTCTCAACTTTCCAAGTAGGAAGCAAGCATCTTCACCATTAGGCCCCCACAGTTCTCTATAATCCAAATCTACCCTGAATTAAGGATAACAGGGTCACTTCTATATATGCACCACTATGTATGCATCATTTCTCTATGTATAGCTGAGTATCACTTCCATGTATGTATGTTTGTGTATATGTATGTATAATACACATGCAAGTGATACCCAACTTTTCCATTCCATGACTTTTTAAAAATAAAAATAATGCAATTTTTATAGTCAAATAGATGTTTCAGGTTTCAGTCCTGAAACAGAGAGCAAGTAACTTCTGAATTTTTCATCAACTGCTTATATACACCTCTCTCTCTCATTTATATATGAATAGTTTGATGCATACTTAATAAAACCTACTTAGTTCCAAAACTTGATATCTGGTGTTTATAAATTAATTACAAGCAAACCACCCGAATGTTCAAATAGATTCTCACAGCATGATTATTTCAAAATAAACTGTACAAAATTCTGTGGGATTTAGATGCAGCCACTAGTAGTAAGTCAGGCTGGATTTCATGCAAATTACTCCCAAGAATATTAGGATTGGAACTCAGTGTCACCAAATGTGTAATTAGCAGCATTAGGTAAATGTTCTACTAAGGATGCATTTGTTGGGAAATCCTGCTCACAGTATATTTATTGGGGAAGGGGGTGGGTGCAGGAGACTTTTTTTGTCTTATTAAATTTCACAGTTATGAAACATATTTTCTCTGGATTTAATGTCAAGCATATAAAAGGTCATGTACACTAACTACAACCAAGGTGAAATACAAAAATTCAGGAACGCTGTTGGGTGAACAAGTTTGCTAGCTTGGTTTCATCTTTGTGTCAGTGAATTATCCAATTTATACACACAAAACAAGATGAGTAAGAAGAATCGCCTTCCACCGGTTTGAAGACAGAAAGCCATTACAATACATAGAGTGGGAACAGTCAACATGTATAAAAACACACTTTATAGTCACTTCTCAGAATCGTGCTGCTTTGTTTTTGTTTTCTATCCAAAATCCTTGGAAATCATACATTAGTTCTGCACCATTTTTTAAAAAAAATAACAATGGACACAATTTCCAAATTGTTCCTGGAAATCTTTGTAGAATCTCAATTGTAGGTATGGCTACCACAGTTCAAGAGCAAAGTTACCACTGATTAGAAAATGGGTTTTTCCTGCTCCTACTCTATTTTTAGAGTATGTAAAAATATGTAAAGTTCTCACAATATGTACACAAGAATCGCTGCTATTAAAGCTTCCTAATAAAAGCATGACAGGAGGTAATAAAAAAGTTGGCAACTTCATGTGAAATGTAATCCTGCAAAGAGAACATTTCTCCCCCCTAGATGGTACCTCCCAATGTGATAAATTCACAGTAGTTTAAAGCAATGAACTGAATATCTAATTTACAAGATCAGTTGACCAAAGGTTTTATGAAGAGATATGGTGTTGTCTTTAGATATTTAGCCAATAAAGCAAAGATATTTGGGAGGGAGGGAGTCAGTGGTGGGATTCAAATTTTTAAACTTCCGGTTCTGTGGGTGTGGCTTGGTGGGCGTGGCAGGGGAAGGATACTGTAAAATCTCCAGTTAGAGGTGGTATTTGTTAATTCTCCAAACTACTCAAAATTTCCGCTACCGATTCTTCAGAACTGGTCAGAACCTGCTGAATATCACCTCTGAAGGGAATGTAAAACATAATAAGAAACATAAATCAAATTCATTTAAACATTTGATTTTGGGGTATATATTTTAGAACAGTTTTCCTGCATTATATCAAGTTTTTAAACACATTAAAATAGGGCCATTATTACTGGTTTACATTTGTCATTCAGGTTGCACTTAATCATAGTAATTTCAGAGCAACTTGATTCCTAACAGTTGACGCTTAAGACTGAAGCTTAATAAAATAGCCCATTTTTTTGTGTATTCAGAAATATCATCAAAGTTATACACAGTATCATAAGCATTTAAACTTTATACAGAGGTTCTATTTTTTTAATAATTTAAATGCAAGATTGCAGAATTATGCTTTTGGATAATATACACAAAATACTCCCCTGTCCCAAATAAATTTCTTCATTTCTTAAGTATCAAAATTACCTTCTAAAGATATGATAAAAATGAAAAAGATGAACGCCCAACTTCTAGTATTCTACATCTACATGCTGTTCCTCTTTTAATATATTAGCAGAAATATGTTTAACTTATAGGGAAACTGTAAATTGCAATTTCATTGTGGACTTGACTATTTTGAGTAAGACTGGATTTTATATCTTTCTTTGAGCTAAAGTTCACATAAAAGGAAAATAAG